>JAAALK010000085.1:16048927-16244345 GCA_019279435.1 Zizania palustris | reverse complement strand
GCTATCAAGTCAAAGCCTCGAATCCATAGGCTTTGGCCACCTTCGGCTCTTTTATAAGATCCTTGAACTGATGGTTCAAAGGCCATTTGCTGGGTTCCGATGAAAGATGCTTACCTCCGCAAGCATCTCCATTCCCCTGATGCGTCTACCAGGGGTAAGGAATATTTGAAGAGTAATCATAATTCTAACCTTAGTATTTATTTATTTTAGGAAGTTACTTTACAATTGATTAAAAGGAGCCCCTAAGCGTAATAACGCTTAAGGTGCTCCACATGCCATGCATGCTTTAACTCTTCCCCTTCTAAATTTGCTAATTTAAAAGATTCGGGGCATCCTGAGTGTAGGATAATATATGGTCCTTCCCATTTGTTTCCTAGCTTCCCCGGAGCAATTACACTTCGCAGTACCAAGTGACCTCGTCTAAGTTCATTCACTTTTATCTTCGGGTCATACCATGCCTTCGTTTGGTCTTGGTACTTTGTCAGATTAGCGACAGCTCAAAGCCTTGTTTCTTTTGACAAGTCCAGCGAAGCGTTCCTTTCATCATTATCTTCAGGCTCCATTACACAAAGGGATCCACCTTCTAGCTCCGTGGAAGTCATGGCCTCATCCCCGAATAACATTCCAAATGGTGTGAATCTCGTGGACCTAGCTTGAGTGGTCCGAATGGACCATAAAATCTTAGGAAGCTCTTCAGTCCACAGCCCCTTTGCCAGCCCAACAATCATTCGATTCAAACTAGATAGAATATTTCCATTTTCCCACTCGACAGCTCTGTTGGATTGAGGGTAGCGAATAGCTCCGAAGCATAACTTGATGCCCAAACCTTCGCAAAATTCCTTGAAAGGTTCGGCTTAAAATTTGGTGCCATTATCAACTATTACTTCCGTAGGCACTCCGAACCTGAAATGATATTCTGCCAAAAGAATTTTTGCACATTTTTTGAGGTGATAGCAGTTAAGGGTTGTAGGACCAAAAGTAGCGACCAGAGGGGGGGTGAATGGGCACCTAAAAAATTCTTTCAAATCAATGGCCTGCTCCCAACACCCAACGAACCTCAATAGACTTAGCAGAGAAAAGTAAACAAATCAACAAAGCCTAAAATGATCTATCCTAAAAACGACTGGTGTCCTAAACAAAGAGACAACAACACAGTGCTTAAAGGCAGATTAATAAATCATTTAAAACATGGACGAATAAAGCTTCACAAATATAGATCATCACTAAGGTTTAATTTGAGTGCACGTAAAACAAGGAGTCTTACTATTCAAGTCTGTCTCCAGTTAAATAGTTGTCGAAGCCTGTTAGAAGTATGCAGAACCGAAGCTTGTTGCCGAGCCGAAGTATGCTTCGATGTCATCGTGCGAAGGTGTTTGACGTGGATAGCGAAGCCTGTCCGAAGAGAGCTTCGACACCGAAGTTTGTTACGGCAGTGAAGCTAGAGGGAAACTCAAGCTTCAAACCGAAGTCCGCAGGAAAAACAGCAGAAGACAAAACTGCAAACACCGAATCCACACACTCCGAAAAATCAAAGCCTGCTAATCCCAAGAGCTCATGCACACTTCGAATATTTCCTGCAGAGCCTAGACTCCCAAGGAAGACCGCAAAGCCCTGATCAAATCCCCGAAGTTCAAAGCTTTGACAGATGGCAGAACAAACTTCGCACAAAGTGCTTCGGTGACTGCAAATGAAGCTACTAAGCGAAGGCTACAGACTGTGCGAGGTTCACAGGAAAGCCGAAGAGTGCAGCTACTGCAAAGACTTCTGATTAGCGAAGTCTGCACTGAGACCTATGGGGCCCACGACAAGACACTTCGAACAAGCACAAGAACTAAAATAAAACCAGTAGCGAACGCAGCTTTGAGAAATGAGCAGGCTTTGATAGCCTTGAGGTCAGAACACCTGCACAGCTGACAACACTGAGGAAAAAAACCGAGCACCAGACTGAGGAAGGCTGAAGCTACACAAAGCAAGATGTTAGATGTTATGATTACCCTTGTCTATATCATGCACGTGGAAACCAAGATGCAAAGAAGCAGCACTAGGCCATAGGCCCTAGAGACAATACGCCAGGCTATGATAAAAAGGAGATGAAGGCAGAGAAACCTAGCACAAGTACTAGCTATCAAGCATGCTATACTGCACAGTAAGCCCTCGTACACAAGTGAACCAGCCACGCAACAGCAAGAACAGTGCCTTGAATAAAATAACTCTTAGCGCATAAAACAAGAGAAACAAGATGGATGCATACAAAGATCAAAACACCAGCACGTCTATCAAGGCAAACAGAGAAAACACAGTGAAGAGATTAATTGCTGGAAAATATGATTTAAAACATGACTAGACTATCTCTCGGTGTGTGCGAGATTCAAGCAGCGACGGCGGATAAGAAAGAACGCCGGGAGGAAGAACGCCAAAAGTGACCCAATCTTTTTGATTAGAAAAGTAATTTCAGAAAGGGTAACCCTAACCCTAGGGATTGGGGCCCTATTTATAGGCAGCCCAATAGCCTAGGAAAAATACCAAAAGACCCTTAGGGTTTTTTACAGACGCTGAAATAAAATGGAAAAGACCAAATTGCCCTTAGGATATTTTTACAGACTCGACCGACTGACTGTGGGCCTAAGGACAAAATAGTAAACTCCTAATTACAGATCACTTATCCTGAAGCGGAGCTTTCATAGCGACTATGGCTTCACCTCAGAACGGTCTGATCCGAGATCAGCGTCGTCAGTTTTGCGCCGAAACTGACAAATCGTCCACCGATTTTGCACCAGGTACCCGGATTTGGCTGGCCCGATTCTACAGCTCTCTCAGCCCGGCAATCGCTCGCCGCCCATGTACCTGAGTCAATCCTGGTCAACAGCCTAGTGGATCCTCTGCTGCTCCTAGCCCATGTATCAGGATTGGGCCAGCCTGACTTCGCGGCCCCTCTGCCTGACAGTCGCTCGCTGCACGTGTACCTAAGTCACAAGCGGCCCAGACGCAGTAGGTCTTCTCTTCTCCTCGGTCCTCTTTGACTTCCGTTGATAATGACTCATCACATATGGAGCCATGAGGCCCATACTCTTCAGCATGGCTCCTCAAGGGTTCAACTTCGACCCATTTATAAAAGTATTCGATTGCTACTACCGCAAACTTCAAGTTGCCTTTTGCCATAGGGAAAGGGCCGATGAGATCCATTCCCCATCACGCCATTGACCATACCAGAGCAATAACTAGAAGAGGTGTTGGTGGATGTGGCTCCGCCTACCCATCCACTGGCACCCTTGGTAGGTTCGAACCAATGCTTCTGCATCTCTTACAATTATTGGCCAGTAAAGTCCCTGTCGAAGTGTTTTTCCTGCTAGAGCACGAGGGGCTAAATGGCTGCCGCATAGGCCTTCATGAATCTCCCAAAGTATATCTTGGCCTTCGAGTTGTGAGATGCATCGGAGTTAGGGAGAACAGACTCCATCTTTATAAAGTATTCTGTTGACAATCTCATAATTTCGAGCCCTTGCTTGGAGCCTTCAGAAATATGGACCTTCTAGCAAAGCTATACTGTTTTGTAAAATATCCAAAATTGGAGTCTGCCAATCAATGACTGGAATGCAAAGGACCTCTACGGATGGTAGCTGATGCACCGAAGGCTTAACAAGTTCTTCATAAAAGGCACCTTCTGGGACGTCCAATGCTCTGGCTGCAGTCTTCGCTAAGACATCTGCAAGCTGATTATCCGCTCGAGGGATGCTTCAAATAGAGATTCCTTTAAACAATGCCTCTGTCTTGCGAATTTCTTCTAGATATTTGGCGAGATGTGGATTCCTAGCTTGGAAGCTCTTGTCAACATGCCCTGCAATAACTTGGGAATCTATTTTTATTATAATTCTAGTTGGTCCAAGTGCTCTTGCCTTTCGGAGGCCTAGCAGGATTCCTTCGTATTCTGCAATATTGTTAGTGGACTTAAAGTTGAGACTTGCAGAATACATGACTTTTTGCCCTGACGGCGATATTATTACAGCCCCAACACCGGCACTAGATGCTTGATAGGCTGCATCAAAAAATATTGTCCATAGCACTTCGGAGGTTTCTTTCGGAGCCCAAATTGCAGACGAAGTCCATTCTGCCACAAAGTCAGCTATGACTTGGGATTTGATAGTTGTTCTTGTAGTGAAGGAAATACCGAAGAGGTTAGATCGATAGCCCATTTTCCAATCCTACCCGTGGAGTCTTTGCTACGAAGCATATCACAAAGGGGATACGAGGTAGGGACAATTAAATTATGTGCTAAGAAGTAATGTCTTAATTTCCGTGAGATCATTACCAAAGCATAAACGAATTTCTCGAGCTCAGAGTATCTTATCTTTGATCCGGACAAGGCTTCTGAAACAAAGTATACTAGGTTCTGCACAAGTTTTCCCTTGAGCTCTATTTCCCTAACTAGCACTGCACTTAGTGTGGAGCCCGTTGCTGCAAGATAAAGAATGAGAGTTTCTTCTGGGAGGGGCACAATAAGTGTTGATAAATTTCTGAGATAATCTTTAATATTATCGAAGCTTTTCTGGTACTCTGGCGTCCACTTGAAACTCTCGGACCCCTTTAGGACATTGAAAATTGGGAGGCTTCGCTCTACTGATCTAGCTAGGAATCTGCTGAGGGCTGCAAGGCATCCTGTCAGCTTCTAGACTTGCTTCAAATTTTCTGGTGGAGCCATTCTTTGCAGCGCACTTATCTACGTCGGGCTAGCTTCGATTCCTCTGCTCGAAACTAAGTACCCTAGCAATTTTCCTTCTTGCACCCCGAATATACATTTTTCAGTGTTGAGGCGAACTCCACATGCTCGGAGGCTCTCAAAAGTTTCAACCTAGTCTAGACTATGTTGGTTCTTTACAACACTTTTTATTACAATGTCATCCATATAGGCTTCGACATTTCGTCCTATCTGGTGACCTAGAGCCTTAGCAATAAGACGTGAGAAAGTAGCCCTGACATTCCGCATGCCAAAAGGCATTTGTACATAACAAAATACTCCGGAAGGAGTTATGAAACTTATCTTGGCTTTGTCTTCGCGCTTTAGCCAAATTTGATGATAACCGGAGTATGCGTCCAAGAAGCTTAAAAGCCCGGAGCCCGCCATAGAATCTACAAGTTGATCGATACGTGGCATAGGGTAGGTGTCTCAGGGGCATGCTTTATTTAAAGAAGTGAAACCGATGCACATGCGCCACTTGCCGGAGCCTTTCTTCTTGACGAAGATGGGGTTAGCCAACCACTCCATGTGGGCTACTTCCTTGATGATTCCAGCTCTCAGCAATTTTTCTACCAACACTTTGGTGGGGTATGCTCTTTCAGTTGACAATTTCCGGAGCCCCTGGAGAATTGGTCGAGCCTTAGGGTTGATGAGTAAACTATGCTAAATAATACTTCGGTCAACTCCGTGAATATCTTCGTCGGACCAAGCAAAGATATCTAAATTCTCTCGAACTACTTCTTCCGGTGAAGTAGATATTTCCGAAGGTAGCCCCTTGCACAATTGAATTGGATATTCTTTGCCTTCTTTAAGAATCATCATTATGATTACATCACCTTCTGGGCTTGGCTTGAGGGAAGGGCACTTCGAAGGGTCTGAGGACCCTGAAGTTTCCTCTGAGTTCTCCAGCACACTATTCACTTGACGAGGATCAAGAGGTGGGTCGTGGCCATACTCCACTCTCCGAGCTGTGGCCTGGTCTCCTGAAATAGTAAGAACTCCACCTTGTGTGGGCATCTTGAGACATAGATAGTTGTGATGTGCCACAGCACCGAATTGGTTTAGCATTCCCCTCCCGAAAATTGCGTTGTAGGTGTACGGGGCATCGATGACGTCGAAGATGACTTACTCAACTTTAGCCAGGGGCCCTTCTCCGAAGGCAACCTCAAGGCCTATCTGGCCTAGGGCATCGAGAGGAGGACCTGCGAAGCCTTGGAGCGGGTAGGCTACCAGAAGCAAGTGTCTTCGGGGGATACACATCTGGTCGAAGGACTCGACGAAGAGTATATCAGCGAAGCTTCCACCGTCCACTAATATCCTTTGGACTTCAACTCCTGCTATGTCAGCTGAAACAACAAGAGGGTCAGCATGGGGGAATTTCAACCCTACAACATCATGAGCAGAAAATGAAATAGGTACATAGTACCACTTGGGCATTTCTGCAGCCGAGTTCGAAGTCCCTATATGCCCTACTTCATGAACATAATCCCTCCTCTGATGCTTCGACATATTTCCAAGGGTCCCTCCTTTGGAGATGGGTAGGACCACTCGCTTGCCCTGATCTTGAGGGTCCTCATGCTTCGGTGGCAGCATAATGTTGGCCACCGGGAGCTACATTGGTGCTTCAGGATTGTCGGCCCGCCCCACAGCTTGTACAGGCTCCGCTCGTGTTCCTGGAGGAGCTCGACCAGTAGTACCTCACCCTGAATTTCTCCCTAAATACTCGCTTTGAAGGGTCAGTATGGACTTGATGTCTTTTGTGGCATGGCTTCTGTTTTCACCATGTACGCAACAAAAGAGAGCCGGGTGACGGCCAGCCGGTTTTTCTTCTGGCTTAGAGGTACTAGCCTTGTTAACTTGAGCCTGTTGATAGTTTAAAGGCATCTTCAGAGCGGAGGGAGCAATATTCAATACCTCGGAGTGGAAGTGTTTCTTTCCTCTTCTATGATCGTTAGGGCGATTATCGAAGGGGGCTTGCGGAGGAATTGGGACTTCTGGCTCTGGATTCACTTCTCGAAGGAGGGCTGGTGTAGGCACCACAGTTCTTCGGAGGCAGCCTTCTTCTGCCTTGGCATACTATTCTAAGTATGCCATTAGCTGCGCTACGGAAGACACTGCTTCCGGTGAAGTTTGCTGAGGAGGTATGAGTTTTAAAACACCTTCACGCGCCGCATCCACCACTGAAGATGTAGATAATCCTTTTATCTAGGACTTGGTGTGGGCGAACCATGTGAAGTATTCCCGAAGGGTTTCTCCTACTCGCTGCTTCACCTGGAAAAGGATTCCAGTAGACATCAGGGCTACGAACGTCCCCTGGAAATTACTCACGAATTTCCTTTTCAATTGCTCCCATGACATGATTGATCCTGGCTTTAGAGACCAGAACCAACGGAGGGCCACACCTTCCAATGCAAGGGGGAAACATTTTTCCATTTTATTTCGTACCCCTCCGCTAGCTTCTATGACAAGGGCATAAGAACGAGAGAATTCTCCGGGGTTAGACCCTCCGGAGTACTTGTGCAACTTCGAGGCTTTGTTTCTAGGATCGAAGGGCACCTTCTGCAAGTCCGGATGCAGCGGGGATTCATTGTCGAAGAATGCATTCTCGGGATCTTCTCGGACTTGAGGAGCTAAGGGATAATCATCAGGATCGCCATCTTGATGCACTTCCAAAGCAGGAGGGATGGCTTGATGGCGAAGCCTCTCCGTAGCCTCCTGCCTCCATCTTGCTACTTCCTCCTGTAGTTGCGCTACCTAGGCAGCTGCATCCTCAGGAAGGTCTTCGCTTCCTCTAGAGGGGTCCTCCAGGTCTTGGCAACCGACATAATCAGTTCAAAGCACCGAATGGGCTGCCCGAGGAACTCTGGCTGCTCGAGGTCTAATGGCCACTTTGGGAGTTTGGGGAATGACTGAAGGTCCTGCACCATGGGTCCGAGGGGACCGTCAGGGAGGATCTATGGCTAAGCTCCGCTTGGGAGGCATGTCTTACGAAGCTAAGGTCTGAAGACCAGAGGCTTCGAACAATTGAGGAAGGCGAGGAAAGGCCTTCGAACAGCACTTTGAAGCCCCTTGCCGAAGGGTGCGCGGAATCTTGAGACTCCAAAACTCCCTCCGCAAGAACTCTTCGAAATGCAAGCAGTGGCTGAGAACTAGCTTTTAGAACTATGTTCCCCACGGATGGCACCAACTATTGGCGCAACGGATTACGCTAACAGGTTCTCTAGAGTTAAGAACTAACAAACGAAGTGTTTGTGAAAGCGGACTATCTCAAGCCTCCGAATTGGATAATAGCTCGAAGTAGTTCGATGTTGTGTATTGAATATCTGAATATTCGATGCCTATTACAGGATGAGAAGGGGGTATTTATAGGTAAAACTCTAAGGAAAAGACCCTTTTACCCCTCTATTACAACCAACATAGTGGAAACTATTTTGGTACCTTGAATAGGGCTAATATGGTAAAGTATGTTCGAAGGAGATAGACATAGTAGACGTCCCATCCTTCTAATTATTTTCCACTGCGGAGGGGAAGTCTTCAGAGGGTATCTTCGGACTGGAGCCTAGATGAACCCTCCGTCTTTAACCCTTCTAGCTTAGAGTCAAGCCTTAGAATTGGATATTATGATTTGTCTTTGTCTTCTAATCTTGAATGTCTAGGGGATGATGTATTTCCCCCCAACAGGGATATTCACGAGAAAATCAACAAGGGTTACCGTGATTTTGATGCGGTGAACAGAGGGCTTTCAGCACAAACCCACGAAGATGGATGCTACTTAGCTAATCCTAGTGCAAGGAAGTAGATTGAAAGGTAAAAGAACGATTCAAAGCGAGGGCTTTGCGTTGATATGAAAGCGGGGGTCCTCTTGAATTGGCCTCACCCCTATATTTATAGGGGCTGGTCCACCTAATCTGAGTAGTATTCGGCCAGCTGGTTAAGATTTGGATAAGAGATCTCACCTAATCTGAGTATGATTCAGTTAAGTGATTAAGATTTGGATAAGAGATCAAAAACAGTCGAACCATACTAATCTGAATAGAACTCTTCCTGCCGTAGTGGGCCTTCGCGGGCCTCGCCGAAGCCAGCCTGCCAGGCCGAAGCCTATAGGCCACCGAAGGGACCCACTAGGCCGAAGCCTACCTATGAAGCAGGCCTCCTAAGGTGCTGCCGAAGCCCAACGCAGGACGGGCCTTCGGCACTTCTGGGCTTCGGCCTGGGCCAGAGATGGCATATTTTCGGCCCAAATTACAAAAATTGATATTTTGACAATTTCGACCATTAATGCCAAATTAGAGTGTCAACACATGCCCCCTGCCTTTTAGCAAACTTAGTGAGCTAAAAGCACAGTAAGCCATGGGTTGTACTCTCTATTTTTTTTACCTACCAAAACGTCCATTTCATAACCCAAGACATTTGAATTTGATGACGACGATTTGTACGACTCACTAATATTACTAGGGGACTTGAGCGCTAGATTTTTCATCAAATCAGCCTTTAGTAATTTTACTTGACCTCCCCCCTAGGTCCCTTGTGAGGACGCTGTTCCTACTCACTGAGGGTAGAAGTTGGCTGGCCAGCCAACTTCGGTCTCCACACCCGGCGTGTCCTAGCTACAGATGTGGACTTGTCGGGTGGGCTACCTTTGCATTATTCGGCCTCTTTTTCTCTAAGATACTCAGCACGGATAAGTTGCAATCGCCTTTTTTTGGACTTAGTCATCCCGGGAAGCGCCCAGGAATCTTGCGGCTTGGTTCCGGGCGTCGCAAATTTGCTCCCAGAACCTTCAGCTGAACGAGGTGTATCTGGAACGGCCTTAGCTACCTGCGGGCCAAACTCATGCTCCTGTTGAGGGTTTGACCTCTTTGGTGGGGGTGGCCGAGGGTGTTTGTCCTTGGCCCTTCTCCTATTCCTCTAGATAAGCATCCCAAAAGTTACCTTTGGCTTTTTGCGGGATTTAGCTGAAGATGGCTTGCCGACATTTACTTTCCACACTCCTACCTCAGGGTTCTTCGATATGAGCATGCGTGTGCGAGTTTTCCCAATGATGACTGCCTTTCCTTTAGATGACTATGCCTGTTCGAGCCGAATCAGTACATTCTTCCCGTCAAGATCAATGTTGTTTATGGGAAAGGGGTCATGATCTAACTTCATTCTAGGGCTATAATCTATCTTCAATCGTCCTTCATCTATGGACAATTGAAGTTGCTGATGAAAAACATTGCATTCATTAGTACAATGGGAAAGCAAATCATGCCACTTACAGTATGTGTGTTTCTTCAAGTGATCGGTAGATGGAATGACATGACCTTTGGGAAACCTGAGGAGCTAACTTCTCAACAGAAAATCAAATATCTTATCGCACTTGATCACATCAAATGAGTACTTAACTTCGTTGGGCCGACTCTTAGCGGGAGATGGCCGTAATTCGGAGCACGTGATTGTTTTAGACCCACTGGGCTAGGTTCATTCTGCCACGCACATGTCAGTCGAATCTTCTTCTTCTACTGATGATTCTTCTTTGGAGTGCTCCACGATGTGCAGCTCAGCCTTAGGCTCACTAAAAACTTTAACGGACCTCTTGCTCTTGGCTCGGCCTTCTTGGTCCAGAGCCTGCTGTAAAACCTGACTAACCTCGAGGAAGTTTCGGTCGTCTAGCTTTTCCTTAATTTCGGAATGCAAACCATTGAATGCTAAGTCGGCAAGATCCCTCTCGAAGATGTTTAAACTAAAACATCGGTTCCTAGTGTCTCGGAAGCACCTAATATAGGCAGAGACGCTCTCATTGGTCTTCTGTTTAACTGATGTCAAATGTGAGAGCCTAAGTTCGGTTTCCCTAGTGTAAAAATAATCGTGGAATTTCTTTTCTAACTGGGCCCAAGTCTAGATGGAGTTCGACGGTAGCGCCGAAAACCAAGTGAAAGTAGTGCTGGACGGCAATAAGGAGAATAATCTGAGCTTAAGCGCATCCGACCCGCTTGCTTCACCACATTGTGCTAGAAATTGACCTATATGCTCTAGGGTGGTCTTGCTACTCTCGCCATCAAACTTGGTGAACTCAGGAACCCTAAAGTCATGAGGATATGGGATGGCATCGAAATGGTCTGGGTACGACTTATGGTAAACTCTAATCAGATCATGATGCGTGTAACCAGTGCATTCCCTAACAAGCGCGCGAATTCACTCGTTAATATCATCTATGCTTTCGGCTTGCACGCGTCTCTCGTGCAGGGCCACGACACGTGGTGGTATGTTGGGGTGTCGGTCGTGTTGCTCTTCCTCTAGTGCCACCCATTGTAAATGGGATTCTCAGGCCTACGTGGGTATGCGGGAGCAGGAGGCACGGTTAGCACGTGAAAGGGCGGCGTGGGCACATGCGGCGTGTAATAAAATGGGGCGGTCTGACCGGGCAGAGGCATGTGAAAGGGCAGCGTGAGTGCAGGCGGCGTGTAATAAAACGGGGTGGTCTAACCGGCCATAGGGCTGGTTTGACTGTAGGCACACTGGCCGGTCGGACCAGCCTGGTAGTTGGTCTAACCGTAGGTATATGGGTCAGTCGGACCGGCCTGGTAGCCGATCAATCCGACTGCTGTCACTGACGGTGCCCGGTGTGTGCTGGTTTGGCTGGCCCATGGGCCCACCTGACCGACAGTGGTGTGCACATCCTCGGCCTCACAAATTGGAGATGTATATGTAATGGCTTAACTTACAAACATCTCGAATAGCACAAAACAACTTATCAACAATACTCAGGCATTTAATCAGATAAAATAAATGAAGATGAATAAAAATGCCCATAGATGATTTAAAATGTGCTACAGATATAGTATACATCAATGATCATACCAAAACCAATCTACAAAATGATTCTTGTTGTAGATTATTTTATCTCAGAAAGTTCATGAATGAGAAGTAGTAAATACTAGCACGTCAGGGAATTAAAATTGAAATTACTATGCATGCACGGGAAACGAGAAACACACTGATTGTTCATGGATGTCTCCCATGAGCATTCGGACGAATACTATGCGTGCATGCGCTGCTTGCTCATCCACTGAAGCCATGTGAATCGCAGCAGAGAGATGAGTCCACATGTTGGACTGGGAAGGATCTCCTGCTGCGTGGAGCTCCAGCAGAAACGCTGCGAAGCCAGCCGCAGGCAGCCGCACGCTCCACCCAAAAACATGAAATCCAATCGAGCGGTGAAGCAGTGCTCCACTCAGCCTGACCTCGTGTGTCGCCAACCAGTGGCAAAATGCCACACGCCACTTAGCTGACAAGATTCCTTACACGCGGCTCCACACGGCAAAAATCCCTTACGCTGTTTCCTCCGTCGCAAGCTAGGGCCTAGTTGTAGATGTAGCTACGCACGTCTTGAGCGCCATGATGCTGCGGTCCTCACGCGCCGACTGATGCCAATCTGCAGCGCCTACTGCCTTGGCTGCCGAGCGTGTAGGCTGAAGACTACTAACGCCGGAGAACACCACACCAGAGAATGAAGGATTTTTTAGAGGAAAAACGCGACAGCGCTACGCAGGAAGAAGACGGAGGAAACCACAGATATGACCCAAACTTTTGAGGAAATAAAATTGATTTCAGAATGGGTAACCCTAACCCTAGGTATTGGGGCCTTTTTATAGGCAGCCCAATAAATGGGAAAAAATCAAAATTACCCCTAGGGTTTAAACAGACGCTGAAACAAAAATGGAAAAGACTGAAATGCCCTAAGGGTTTTTTATAGACTCAACTAACACAGACTGTGGGCCTAAAGGCAAATTAGTAAAATCCTAAATAAATATAACTTGTCCTGATGTGGAGCTTTTGTAGCAGCTACGGCTTCACCTCAGAACTGTTGGATCCAAGATCAGCGGTCGTCAGTTTTGCACCGAAACTGACAAAGCTTCCACTGTCTTCACACCGGGTACCCAGATTAGGCCGTCCCAATTCCGCGGCTCCCTCAGCCCAGCAATCGCTCGCAGCCCGTGTACCTGAGTCAATTCCGATCAACAGACCAGTGGATCCTCTACCGCTCCTAGCCCATGTACTCGGATTGAGCCGTCCTAACTAAGCGGCCTCTCTGCCCGGCAGTAGCTCGCCGCCCATGTACCTGAGTCACACGCGGCCCAGACATGACAGGTCTTCTCTTCTCTTCATGTCCTCTTGACTTCCGTTGACAATCACTCATCACATCTGGAGCCATGAGGCCCATGCTCTTCAACATGTCTTCTCAATCTCCCCCTTGATGAGTGCATTGTCAACACTCTCTTCAACAGTTCTTCAGAACCTACAAGCACATGTGGAAACATGAAAACAAAAACACAAGAAGACAGAAAGAAGAAAATAAAATAAAATTTTAACCCTAATGACCAAAAAACCGAACAAAAACCAGAAAGCGGTCATTATATTTAACCAAAAATAAAAAACTCAAAATGAGTGCAATCTCAGAATTATCAACAAGGATATCCAAAGAGTAAGGGCAGAAGAGACTAAAAAAACTCCCCCTAAAACAAATCCCAGAAAAAGCCAAAACTCCCACAAAACTCTTCTAAAAGATCAAGTAACCCAAAATTTCTCCCCCTTGTTGATGATTGGACTCATCAAGTGAGACTAAATGCACTCTAAAGATACATCGACTCAAACTCCCCCTGAAATGCAGCTCCCCCTCAAAATATGCAATGAATGCAACTGGGGTGCAGGTGGAGTGTAAAAAGCATGCTTCTCAGAAATGATTGACTGCAATTACAACATCTAGCAAGTATAACAAAAGTAATACTGTTGAAGACACATGGCATGATCAGTGAAACAGATGATATCCAAAGAAAATCATTAGAACACATTTTTCGATTTTTGCAAACAAAAGCATCACCACATTTTCTCGTCGACAAGCAAGGTAAAACATGAGATGCAAAGGCTAGCTGATATCTACCAAGATAAGCTTTGTCCAGAACAAAGTGCTTCAGCAAACTTGTTATCTTTTTAATTTTAAAGCTTTTTCTTTTCCTTTTTCATTTTTGGCAGGGGTTATTTGCATGTCAACCTTATGCTAACCGACCAAGTCAAGCCTAAGCCATAACTGGACCATCAGAAATTTAAGACGTTGGTCTTGGCATACATTACAATGTCCTAGTTCATACCAAAGTGTTATGGTAAGCATTCCAGAACAATGCAATGCGACAAAGCAAACCCACCTGGATCTTTTCAATTAAGCATAAAAGGCATGGATTTTTATCATTTTTATAGCACATTTTCCATGTTAAAGCGTATAGATGTCCAAGTTGCATATCTGCATCTAAGTAAGGATCTAGCTACAAGGCATGTAACAGATAGCAGAAGCATTCAGCCTACACATGCTAGTTACCAGAAGCAATGGTGATCATTTTTCAATTTTAAAGCATAAAAGCCATGCATATGACAAATATCAGACATATCATGTGAACTGAAGCAAAGCATGATCATCAACAGGTATTCAAAAGCATATACTAGCTAGAGCAAGTAAAGCAGATCAATCATATAACAGAAGCAAGCTCAAGGAGTGATATGTGAATATGCATGATATGAACTCACACACAAAGACTCAATAAAAGAGTAAAGAAGAAAGAAAACTGACTCAAAATATCCTAAAAAGGATACACAACTCCCAAATCCCCTCGCAAACGCTCAAAAGTAGACTAATCTAGGGGTTTGGTGAAAATGTACACCAACTGATGATGGGTATCAAAATGAACAAGGTCAATGACACCTTTCTCATACTGATCCCTTAGAAAGTGAAAGCGCACATCAATATGTTTAGTTTTTGAATGAAGACATGGGTTTTTCCCTACACTAATCGCGCTAGTAGGGAACTCTAGTAGGGAAGAACAACCCAAGATCTCGCAACGTGGAAATCATCCAAACCTACTATGTGAAGCAGCTAGCAGCAGCTACATACTCAGCCTCTGTGGTAGAAAGAAAAACTCCAGATTGCTTTCGAGAAGACCAAGAAACAAGCGAAGAACCGAGAAACTGGAAAGTACCGGAAGTCGACTTGCGATCCAGCCGGCACCCACCAAAATCAGCGTCGGAAAAGCCAGATAAATCAAGAGATGATGACGCTGAATAGTAAAGACCTAGATCAGGTGCATAGGTAAGGTACCTGAAAATGCGCTTGACATCCTACCAATGAGACGCGCGTGGTTAAGACTGGAAGCGCGCTCACAATCCCACGGCGAACTGAATGTCAGGTCTGGTCACTGTCAAGTACAACAGCGATCCGATCATCCCTCGATACTCTCTCTCATTGACCTTGACGCCGCTCT
The DNA here is from genome assembly GCA_019279435.1 of Zizania palustris. Lineage (NCBI taxonomy): Eukaryota > Viridiplantae > Streptophyta > Magnoliopsida > Poales > Poaceae > Zizania > Zizania palustris. The sequence goes on along the minus strand of JAAALK010000085.1, from coordinate 16,229,324 downwards.
CGTCCTTGTCCAGGCCCCCAGATGTACCCATTGGGGTCATTTGAGGCTTCAGCTCTCCACCAAAGTCAAACTTCTTAAGCATATCCCGCGTGTATTTGCTCTGGTGGATGAAGATGCCATCCTTGGTCTGCTTTATTTGGAGCCCTAGGAAGTACTTGAGCTCACCCATGAGGCTCATCTCAAACTCGCTGTGCATCTGCTCAAAAAACTTGGACACAAGCTCATTAGTAGAACCACCAAAAATAATGGCGTCCACCAAAATCTGAGCAATTAAGATGCCTAAGCCATCTTTGAGCAAGAAAAGAGTCTTGTTCACCAAACCAATCACAAAGCCACTCCCCAACAAAAACTGCTTCAACCGGTCATACCAAGCCCTGGGGGCTTGCTTTAGACCATATAAAGCTTTTTGCAACTTGAAAACATGTCGAGGAAACATAGGGTTCTCAAAACCAGGGGGTTGCCTAACATAGACCTCCTCCTGTATGTACCCATTCAGAAAAGCACTCTTGACATCCATTTGAAAAAGCTTAAAACCCTTAGAAGCAGCGAATTCCAAAAGTATGCGAATGGACTCAAGACGGGGAACAGGGGCGAAGGTCTCCTCAAAATCAATACCCTCTTTCTAGCAAAAATCCTGGGCAACTAGTCGAGCTTTGTTGCGCACCACAACCCCATCTTCACCTTGCTTGTTCTTAAACACCCACTTGGTGCCTATGGTGTTGCATCCTGATGGTAGCTCAACCATTGTCCAAACCCAATTTTGAACAGAGCTCTCAAGCTCTTCTTGCATGGCATTTATCTAATTTGCATCAGAAAGAGCATGGGAAACATCTCTGGGCTCAAAAGAGGCAACAAACGCAGACTCAACAAAAACAACAAGCGAGTCGATGGAAGAACACAAGGTTCTTGAAGTGAGATCACCGATGATGAGCTCTGAGGGGTGATCATGCTGAACTGCTCAGGATCCTAGGTGATCATAGGTCACCTCACCAGAGTCAGCAGCTGGCACCTTTGGACTCGATTGAGGGGGCTCAATCGAAGTGGAAGAAGTGATTAGAGGTCCGCCCTCATCCACAATCAAAGTCTCAGAAGGTGTGGGGTTTGCAGGCTGTGCAGAAGGCCCACCCTCATCAACAGCAGGAGCGTCATCATCTTCCTTGAATATAGACTCTCCAAACTCATCATCTCTAGAAAGCTCAAAAGGACTCAGCAAAGGCATGGACTCATCAAAAGAAACCTCACAAGTCTCGACATGCTGCTGGAGGTCGAGGTTCCAAACACAGAAGCCTCTAGAATGCAAAGCATAACCAAGAAAAACTCCATCCCAGCAACGAGACTCAAACTTGTCCAAATGCCATCCCCTCTTGAGCACAAAGCACTTGCAACCAAACACTCGAAAGTGACTCACCTTGGGCTATCTGCTAAACCGCAACTCATATAATGTCTTACCTAAGTAAGCTCTAAGAAAAAAGCGGTTGGCCAGATAGCAAACCGTGTTCAAGGCTTCAGCCCAAAAGTGCCTAGGAGTCCTATGCTCATCGAGCATCGTCCTATCCATCTCGACCAGCGTGCGGTTCTTTTGTTCCACAACGCCGTTCTGTGGGGAAGTGTAAGGGTCAGAAAACCGATGAACTGAGAGTTCTTGAACTCAGAGCCGTTGTTAGAGCGAATTGCACGCATCCGACCATTGTTCTCATTCTTTAGCTTCAAAATTAGGTCATGAACAAACTGAAAAGCCTCATCCTTAGACTCTAGAAAGAAAACCCACGAGAATCAAGAAAAATCGTCAACTATCATAAGCGCGTACCACTTCCCACCGACTTAGCGTACCTGAGCTGGACCAACAGTATCCATCTGTAACAGCTCTCCCAGGTACGAAGTCATCATCTGAGTCATAGGTGCGTGAGAAGCGGCAACCATTTTCCCATGACGACAGGGATGGCAAACTAGATCCTTCTCCATGTTAAGCTTGGGCAATCCTCGGATAAGGTCCATAGAGCTCAATCTGACTAGTAGATCAAAGCTCAAATGGCCTAACCTCCTATGCCACTTTTAGAGCTTAGAGGAGGATCCAGCAATCAAACAGCGAGAAGGGCCAAAAGAACTAGAGAAATCAATCCAAAAAACCTTACTGAAGGGTAAGATCTGGCAAACCAAGGATCCTCTAGAATCAACAACATAAGACATGTCCTTCTTAAAGCGAACCTCTAAACCATCCTCAAGAAGATGCGAAACAGAGATTAGATTAAAATTCAAGTTTCCAACCAAAGCAACATTCTTCAAAGAGAAATGATCAGAGATGCGAATTGAGCCAATGCCATGTACCTTCCCTTGACCACTATTCCCAAAACTGATGTACTCCTTGGAGCTCGGGGAAGTGAGGCTAGAGAACCATCTGCGATGTCCCGTCATGTGGCGAGAACATCATGAATCCATGATCCACACGTCCTCTAGTCCTCGATCCTACACGATCAGTGGTCATAAGTGGGAGTAAATGGTACGACACCAGGTTTAGCAAAAAGAACTAAACCAGTGTCGAGCCATATGCTCAAAAGAAGGAAAGCAGAAGGAATCATAAAAGTCCAGACCAAAACGCGGCTCAAACCATGGTCCTCGGTTCTGCCTAAAGTCTTGGCCACGAGGTCCAAAGCCGTATCCAGAATGACCTGGAGGTCTGCCGGAGCGAAAACCACCCTCCGGAGCACGGGCATGAAATTCGTCTCCTCTACCACCACCTACACGATGTGACCTGGCCTCTAGCCTCTCCCCGCGTCGAGGGACTCTCTGTCTACCACCCTGCTGGTAGAACTGCACCTGCCCACCTTGAGCTCTCTCTTCTCTCTCAATCCGCTTCCTCCTGAAGCAAAACTCCTCAAGACGCCCGTCTCTTTGACAGTACTCAAAGTGATATGTAGGCTTCTTGGGATGTAGTTGAGGCTTGGGGTTTTGGGGCTTGTTGGTGTTGGGTGTAGACTCTTTGGTGTGAGAGGGTCTAGGTAGAGAGTCAAGAGAAGTCTGGAGATTCTTGGGCGTTGGGACCCAGATGGGCTTCTTGGGTGGAGCTTTAGGTTGTTCTTGAAACACTCCATCCTTGGGCTGACAAAGCCTGGAAAGACTTAGTGGAGTGAGTCTTGGGATATCTCCACTCAGGAGTCATCTTACTCCACTCCACTGCTCGGCTAATGGCACTGTCAAAGTCAGCCTTGGTGTAGGTGTAACCTACCCCAAACCTATCCTACCTCTTGAACTGCTGGATCATCATGTCAAGTTATGGCTCTTTGGCACTCACCCAACTTAGGATCTAACGGAGGTAAAAGTTCTCATTCTGAGCATCAGCTAGCTCTTCCCTCAAGGAAGCTAGCACCTTAACCTAAGACAAGCAGATCTCACATTCTCTATCAACTTGAACAGACTTCTCAGCTTTTAGCTTGATCAACTCCAATCTAAAGGACAAGAAGTTCTCACAAACAGTGGGTGGAACTGACAATGTATAAAGCTCTAGCTTAGTCTACTCAAGCTTAGCTCTGACTCTCTCCAACTCGCCCAACTGCTCATCACTCTTGGCTCTCAGCTCAGCTAAACTAGCTAGATTGGATGTGCAGTCAACACAGGGCACGACGAAAGTGGCATGAGCATCTTTTAGCTCCAGCTAAGCACTCTCCATCTCAGTGACCAAAGCGTCTCTCTCATCTACCCTCTCTGTGTACCTGGACTTCAGAGTCGTCAGGTCACACAATAGCACCTCACAGTTAGGACACTCACTGCTACCACCCAAGCAAGGGGAAGAAGATAGACTCTGAATCCTTCCATTGGCCATGGCAAGCTCACTCTCAAGCTCATCTATCCTCTTCTTAGCCCCTCTAAGTAGTTTCTCTCGATACCTCAACTCCTGACAGTTCTCTTCTAGTAATTCAACAACTTCTTGTTCATAGGAGGATACCTTTTCATCATCATCATCATCGGAGTTGTTGGTGGAGCCCTTCTCTTCCTTATCCCCAAGAGCCATTGAGCAAAAGCTCTTGTGGGATCTTCGGTTGTGGTGCGAGCGGCTCTTCGGCTTGTCCCCAAAGGCCATGAAGGAGAGACCCACCGGATCATCCTTGTCCTTCCCCTTCCTGATCACGATCTCCTCATCACTTGAGCTTGATGAAGAGGAAGAAGACGATGACCTCTTGGAGTAGCTTCTCTCCATCTCGACGAAGAAGGCCTTGTCTCGCTTCTTGTTCTCACGCAGGTAGTCCTTCAGGGCCTTTCGAAAGAACCTCGTCTTGGGCTTGCCCTTTGTGAAGGTGGAGCTATCGTGCTTGCCGGAGTCGTAGGAGCCACCACTAGTACCCTTCTTGTGACCATTCCACTTGGGGCAGTCAGCGATGAAAAGACCTGGATCACCACACTCAAAGCATCCGGATTTTGTGCCGTGTCTTTTTAACATTCGCTTATTAGAGACATGACACACTCGATTGTTAAATAGACACAGATCATCATCTCCTAGCAAATCAAGCTGGTCCTCAGTGATAGACATCAGGGAGAACCCAACACAGCTCAAAGAAGAGGAGTCAGCAGAAGGTGTCGCAAGGGCTAGGGTTTTTGAGCCAGAACCAGTGAGATTTGATCTCAATTGGATATCAACCTCTGTGGCCTTGACCTTGCTAAAAAGCTATGTGATAGTCAAGGTATCATAAGAGGTGCTCTCAATTATAGAGGATACCTTGATCTCCCAGATCTTAGGGTCCAAGGTATGAAGAACCTTGAGCGCCTGCTCATGATCTGAGACCAGCTGAACTCCATCGGCCTTGTTGGCCCTAAGCTTGTTGATGATCGATTGAAAACGACCAAACAAGGCTTCAACAGATTCACCCGGCTTCTGTGTGAAATTTTCATATTCATGTTGGTAGGTCTGATAGAGTCGAGCCTTGACCTAGGCTGTCCCCTCATGGTGTGCCTGGAGGGTAGCCCAGATCTCTCTAGCAGTGCTGAGATGGCTCACACGCTCAAACTCAGTGGGACCTAAACCAGAAAAACAAATGTTCACAGCTTTGTTGTTGTTCTGATGCTGGGCGATTATCTCGGGGGAAGTACGCTCAGCAACAAGAAGTATGGTAAAAGTAGCATGAACACAAACGTCCCAAATGTCCGAGCTCTGGTTCATGAGATAGGCTCGCATGCGAGTCTTACAATAAGTGTAGCCAAAAGCTTCTGGGCATGGGACCTTGCTAGAAGAAGTCATGATCACTACCATGGGTTCGAACCAGCTAAGGTATGAAAAAACCCTAACCAGGATCTGATACCACTTGTAGGACCAAAAGTAGCGACCGGAGGGGGGTGAATGGGCGCCTAAAAATTCTTGTGAATCAATGGCCTTCTCCCAACACCCAACGCACCTCAACAAAAAACCAGCAGAAACAAAACGGATCACAGGTGCTAAAAAATATCTAGCCTAAAAATGACTGGTGTCCTAATTGAACAGACACCACAACAATGCTTAAAGGCATATTAAAAATCATTTAACTTACAGACATCTCAAATAGCACAAAACAACTTATCAACAATACTCAGGCATTTAATCAGATAAAATAAATGAAGATGAATAAAAATGCCCACAGATGATTTAAAATGTGCTACAGATATAGATAGACATCAATGATCATACCAAAACCAATCTAAAAAATGATTCTTGTTGTAGATTGTTTTATCTCAGAAAGTTCATGAACGAGAAGCAGTAAATACTAGAACGTAAGGGAATTAAAATTGAAATTACTGTGCATGCACGGGAAATGAGAAACACACTTACTGTTCATGGATGTCTCCCGTGAGCATTCGGACAAATACTATGCGTGCATGCGTTGCTCGCTCATCCGTCGAAGCCATGTGAATCGTAGCAGAGAGATGAGTGCACGTGCTGGACTGAGAAGGATCTCCTGCTGCGTGGAGCTCCAGCCAGCAGAAACACTGCGAAGCCAGCCAGATGCAGCAGCACGCTCCGCCCAAAAACATGAAATCCAACCGAGCGTTTAAGCAGTGCTCCACATGGCCTGACCTCATGTGTTGCCAGCTAGTGGCAAAATGCCACATGCCACTCAGCTAACAAGATTCCTTACACGCGGCTTCATGCGGCAAAAATCTCGTACGTCGTTTCCTCCGTCTCATGCTAGGGCCTAGCTACAGATGTAGCTGCGCACGTCTTGGGTGCCGAGTAGCTGCGGTCCTCGCGCGCCGATTGCTGCCAATCTACAGCGCCTGTTGCCTTAGCTGCCGAGCATGCAGGCCGAAGACTACTAATGCCGGAGAACACCACGCTAGAGAATGAAGGATTTTTCAGAGGAAAAACGCGACGGCGCTACGCAGGAACAAGACGGAGGAAACCAGAGAGATGACCCAAACTTTTGAGGAATTCAAATTGATTTCAAAATAGGTAACCCTAACCATAGGTATTGGGGCCTTTTTCTAGGCAGCCCAATAAATGGGAAAAAATCAAAATTACCCCTAGGGTTTAAACAGACGTTGAAACAAAAATGGAAAAGACCGAAATGCCCTTAGGGTTTTTTACAGACTCGACTAACACAGACTGTGGGCCTAAAGGCAAAATAGTAAAATCCTAAATAAAGATAACTTGTCGTGATGATGAGCTTTCGTAGCATTTACGGCTTCGCCTCAGAACGGTCGGATCCGAGATCAGAGGTCGTCAGTTTTGCACCAAAACTGACAAAGCGTCCACTGTCTTTGCACCGAGTACCCGGATTGGGCCGGCCCGATTCCGTGGCTCCCTCAGCCCAGCAATCGCTCACCGCCCGTGTACTTGAGTCAATCCCGGTCAACAAACCAGTGGATCCTCTGCCGCTCCTAGCCCATGTACTCAGATTGAGCCGGCCCTACTCCACAGCCTCTTTGCCCGGCAGTCGCTCGCCGCCCATGTACCTGAGTCACACGGGGCTCAGACACGGTAGGTCTTCTCTTCTCTTCATGTCCTCTTGACTTCCGTTGACAATCACTCATCACATATGGACCATGAGGCCCATGCTCTTCAACATGGCTCCTCAGCCTCCACGAGCCTCGCCGAAGCGAGCCTGTCGGGCCGAAGCCTACAGGCCACCGAAGGGGCCCACTAGGCCGAAGCATGCCTATGAAGAAGGCCTCCGAAGGTGCTGCCGAAGCCCAATGCAGGATGGGCCTTCGACACTTCTGGGCTTCAGCCTGTGCCGGAGATGGCATATTTTTGGCCCAAATTACCAAAATTGATATTTCGACAATTTCGACCATTAATGCCAAATTCGAGTGTCTACAATCCCATAAAAGATGTTTCACTGTTTTTAATCCAGTCACTTTACTTCTAATGACTAATAGTGGCACAAGATCCATATTCATTCTAACTCCTAGTGAGCTTTGGCATTACTACTAGAGGCTCAGTGACATAGGTAAGTAACACTTTGATAATGACATCGTATGTGAGTCTAGTCATTAGAGAAGCATCCTATGCTATACGCCAACTCTATGCTCCAAGGCCCAAAACCATTTTGACACCCTAGTTAAGTACACCAATACTATGCGTGCAGAAGTCCGACTTCCGCCCCAACTGGTCAAGATAAAAGATGTTCCACTGTTTTTAATCCAGTCACTTTACTTCTAATGACTAATAGTGGCACAAGATCCATATTCATTCTAACTCCTAGTGAGCTTTGACATTACTACTAGAGGCTCAGTGACATAGGTAAGTAACACTTTGATAATGACATCGTGTGTGAGTCTAGTCATTGGAGAAGCATCCTATGCTATACGCCAACTCTATGCTCCAAGGCCCAAAACCATTTTGACACCCTAGTTAAGTAAACCAATACTATGTGTGCAGAAGTCCGACTTCCGCCCCAACTGGTCAAGATAAAAGATAGCACCCTACTTTGGCAGACTCACTATCGATGAGCAAGATCCTTAGTGGGTGGAGCTATTGGAAAGAGCATCAATACTTAGTTTTCTGAGGGACAATTATTCTAGCATGGTAACGTCCCTAGCGGACACGAAACATGCAAGAATAGTATAACAGGAACATAAGAAAGCATCACAGGCAATCATATTAACATTACTAGTCTATGAGTGCGTGCTCCAAGCATCCATGAAGAGTACTAGTCTATCTCGCACCGAAGCACCGCGGAAATGACATGCAAGCCGTAATAAATTTACATCAGCCTTGGGCTGTAAATAACGATGGCATGCATGCCATATTTAATTTAAATTCATTGCATGCATCTCATACATCACATTTATCCAAGGTCGTGCTAGTCACATCATTCTCTGCAAAACAAAGTTAGACGAGCAATCTACAAGTGACTAGATTTTGGATCTGAAAAACCTGGCTCAACAGACTCATAATTTCAAATTCGGGTGGGGCGGAACTTTCGATATGGCATCGGAACTTGCGATCCGCCAGAATTTCTGATCAATACCGGAATCCCTAGCAACAACAATTGTTCTCTATATCGAATTATTATTCGACGTCAAAATGTCCTATCAGTATCGGAACTTCTGATCTGCCATCAAAACTTCCAATCAGTATCAGAACTTCTGATTTGCCACAGACAGAAATAGATCAAATCCATTTTCCACCATGTATCTCTATACATGAGGGATCCAAATCGAATACTACACACGTAGGCTATAATACCACTTTTGGGGAATAGGGGAGCTACACTAGACGACAAATTCAAAATTTTTCGCCATAAGCCCAAGACGGGCGTGCGTGAGATCATAGATCGTTACCTTCTAGCACGAGATGGGATAGGTGCAATATAAGAAGATGTCAAAGAAGCGCATCAAGCCTATCCTCGCTTTGTCTCGGCCGTTCCTCGCCAATCCGATCAGTGAAGACGACATAGTTGTTCACGTGAAGAAGTCCATGGGCATCGCTATTGGAGCAACGCCTCCATGGTATCCACACGTACAGGGATGGATTACCTCCCAAAGCAATGTGCTAGCACCACACGTGAGAGACAGGAGTCCTCGATCTCAACTATTGAGATCGAGAAAGGGAGGAGAGTAGTCTATGGTTTCTAGGTCTAATCTATGCTTAAGCTTGTTATCTAAGACCTCCTCCTCCTCTCGAAACCCACGAACCGGTTACAACTGATTTGTGCCGTAATAGATCCAATATGTTTGCCCATGTCGGAACTTCTGATCCTAGATCAGAACTTTCGACATGATATATTGTTTCTCGATACAGTACGATACCGTAACAAATCCAATCTATTTTCACCCACCTTGGAACTTCTGATACACATATCGAAACTTATGATCAGTACAATTTTCCCGATTCGAAAATCAGAAATTCTGGCTCGTCGGAACTTTTGAAGCAACTTTTGCTCTTTGACTCGAGTCCAGAAAATAATCGGAACATCTGATTCCAAATCAGAATTTCCGATTCATGTCGCAAACCCAACAAATAGATTTCCAAAGTTGGTTTCGCTCTCTGACTCGTGTCCCTAAAATAATCAGAACTTCTGATACTCCCTATCAGAACTTTTGATACACGGAATTTTCTTGGCCGTATCCATCAACTAGGGCATATGAGTTTTGACTTACTCACTCGTCTAAGTACCTTAGGCTCAAGTTTGAGAATAATTTTGTTTGTGCTCCTTTTAGACATGGAAATATGGTGGCCACCTCTCATTTACCAATCAATGTAGTGATGACTGAGCAACCCAGAGAACTTCTTCATATGGACACTGTAGGTGGAATCTACTACTTGTGTCATCAATGAATGCTTGAATTGTTCTTTACTTGTTGAAAACATTAATTTGAGACATAATCATGTTGATGAACTTAAGGCTAGATTGAAGAGTGTTGAATGTTCTAAAGATGTGCAACCGACATGTTCCACCTGCCTCATCCTTAAGGACCAACTCAACATCGCTAGAGAGCAAGTTGAAAAACTTAAGTGTGAGAATGATTATCTTCTTTCCATGGTGGATAAGTGTACTGAAGGGAAGGGTAAAATGGATTTGCTTTTGGATAAAATAAAAATGTGTGTTGACATTGCAGGGTTAGCTCTAGGGTTGGGTTATCAGAGAACTACACCAAATACCCCAAGCAAAATTGTGTTCACTCCGCCGACTACCCTTGAGAAAGAGAGATCCCAATTAGACACCAATCAAAAATCCAAGAATCCTACCCAACCTACAAAGATAATCATTCCACCACCAAAGACACACTCCAAGAAAAAACCCAGGAAAACTGTGAGGTTTGCACCTGAAACTTTTATACCTACACACAAGAAAGTTTATCATTTCTCTTACTGTCATCGTGTAGGTCATTTTATTGGGTTTTGTTATCGATGTATCAAGGATGAATGTAGTTCTCATACTATGAACTTTTATGACTTGTATTTTCCATCTTATGATTTGCATGAGTATGATTATCGTTCTTATTCTGATTTTGAGACTCCTCGTAATTTTATGAGTGACTATACCTATCGTGGTTTTCATCATGCTTCATATGATGTTAGACCACGTGTTAGTGGTTTTGGTCCACGTCATTTTAGGAGACCACGACACTTTGCATGTAGACCTCGCTTTTATAATCATTCATATCCTACACAGGCTTCTGTTTTGCCTAACTCTCGAGTTGTTCAGTGCTGGATTCCTAAATGTTTTTTTACTAACCCCAGCACTGAGTACTCGGGATTTTTTGGTTCTGTGTAGGGAAGGCATGGAAGTCTAGAAAACAAGTGGATCATGGATTCCGGCTGTTCGTGCTAAATGACCGAAAAGTCATCATGGTTCTCTAGCTTCACCTTGACCAAGAAACGAGAACACATCACTTTTGGAAACAATCGAATAAGTAGAGTGAAAGGCCAAGGTACGATTAGAATCAATGAAAAATTCACTCTTTAAAATGTTGCTTTGGTTGAGGACTTGGAGTATAACTTGATGTCTATCTCTCAATTGCTTGATGAGGGTTTTGAGGTACACTTTGGTCGTGATACCTCTCATGTGCTTGATTCTTCTAGCGCTTTTATTTGAAAATTTTGAGAGTTGGTAGAGTATTTGGAGTAGATTACTATGAATCATTTGGTTCTTCTCAATGCCTTTTAGCTGAACCTTCTTCTGAGCTTTGGATGTGGCATAGGATACTAGGGCACATGATCTTTGATTTACTTGCTCGACTAAGTGCCGTAGGACTTATCCGAGGATTTCCCAAGCTTAAATTTGAGAAGAACCTCATGTGTGCTCCTTGTCATCTTGGAAAAATGGTTGTCGCCTCTCATTCACCCATAAACATGGTGATGACTGAGCGACCCGGAAAGCTTCTTCATATGGATAGTGTAGATCCATCCCGGGATAGTTCTTTATGTGGTAAATGGTACGTTCTTGTTGTTGTTGATGACTACTCTCATTACTCTTGGATTTTCTTTCTTGTAAGCAAGGATGAAGTGTTTATACACTTTCAGAGCTTAGCATTGAGCTTAGTATTTTATTAGCTTTTGCATCTCTTACCTTGCCATATCTAGTATACGAGTCTGAGTAGTGATGCTTTTATTTGCTAAAAAATTGAAAATGCTTGCTCATACTATTACTTAGATTGTATACATCTGAGATTGTCATATAGTATGTTAGGACAGTATTCGAGGCACAATGCTTGTTTGTATTGTAATTGGACTTAATCATATTCCAGAAGCATTGCATTTACACTTTATTCTCACATCTCATGTTGCTATCTTGATGTCTGTATTGCCAAAGGGGGAGAGTTCTTGTGATTTTGCTTTCTCCCTCGCTTGATTGCTCTTGTGTTTAAGTTTTGTTCTACCACCAACTTTTATCGAGTGACATGCTTCATTTTGCTCTATCTAGAGCTTTCATGGTCACTTGTGTGTTGAACTTGTATTTTACTTCCTTTTATCTTGGAATTGTCAATACACTCATCAAGGGGGCGATTGAGAAACCAAGTGAGGTTGTCACTGTGGTTCTAGTGTTATGATGAGTGATTGACAAAGTTGGCTATGGTGATTGTTGGGTGTATGTGTATGGGTTGCATGGAGGTGTGTGTGTTTTGCTTGTCTCGTGTGTGCAGGGTTGAGATGCTTATCAACTATCGATGGTGAGTGATAAGGGTTAGACAAGGAGTCTAAGGCTAGATGGTCGAGGATGTCAGTTGAAGTTGAAGGTGATCTCAGGCGTACGCATGGAGACGAAGCGATACATGGGAGAATTGTTGATCAAGATGAAGTGTTGGTCAAGTCAGTGAAATGGAACTAGTGCAAGTGACAAGGCGGCTCGAGGGATCGAGAGTGGGAGATACTTGCTCGCAGTCGAGTTCACGGACTGACGACACATGTCGAAGATCTAGGAGGCTTTGTCGGTTTTTGCTAAAAACCGTCTCATCTCAAAATGTTTTTCATTCCAATAAACACGAGTTAATTTTTCGTTGAGTAATTTAGATTAAGTGTAATCTTTTAGTATTTTTCGGAATTTTCAAATTCTCAAAATATATTAAAAGAATAAGGTCAATGTTGTAATAAACTAGGAATAAACATTAATGTATTTTTCAGAATTTGTAATTCTGAAAATACATTATGGCATTTAGGTAAATACTGTCAACTTTAACCCTAATGGCATTTTGGGGATTACTTTAATGAGCTAGCCTATATAAAGGACCCCATGCCTAAGGGTTAGGGCTGCTCACTTTTAATCAAAGCAGAATTTTCTTTCAGTTTGTGTTGTTTATTTGTGCATGTCTTTGTTCTAAAATTTCTATTTTTGATGCTAATTCCTGTTGAGTATTTACTATTCACCATCATCTAAGTTCAAGGGGGAACTTTTTCTTTGCTGAAAACACTATGCCGCGTATAGTTCTGCTGAGAATTTTGCAGTGTCGCCACAGTTGTTCCTCTAGCATTTTCCTTTGCAGTTCTATCGGATCTGAATTCTTAGCTATCTTTTCTTGCAAATATGATGCATGAGTTTAAGAGGGATCATCCCAAGTCATCTGTAAGGAAATCTGCAAGTGTTTGTGCCTTGATTGAGAAGGATCAGAGCCTGTGCATGAAGTTTCAGTCAAGAACTATTCACACTGCAGCAGGTATTCTTCTATTCTGATTCATCTAGTAGTGATCTTTTGTTCTTGTTTTTCAGAGATTTGTGCTCTTGTGTGAGTAAATGGCTGAGTGATTGTTCCATTTTTCTGAACAACAACTGTTTCATCAGTTTTGTGAGTTTTTTGATGCCTCTTGACTACACTAAGAAGTAATACTTTGTTCTTCTAAAACTGCAGTTCAGTTTGTGCTAAAACTTTCAAGAACAGCTAAAGCATCTTTAATCTAAATTCACTCTGCAATCAGTTACATAGGGTTGTTTACAGAGACATTTGTTTGAAGATTATTTTTATCAAACTGCACAAGTTGGTTGAAATCTGAATTACAGTGAATAGTATTTGCTATTCTGGTTCTGTAATTGAAAATCAAGCTAGCCAGCTAGTTTCTGATTAAGATCTGCAAGTTATAAACATTTTGTATTGGTTCTTGATGTTTCAATTCTGGAATATTATCTTGAATCATTATCAGTTTCTTGCATTTATTAAATATCAAGTGCTGCTTGAAGCTCATCATCTCTGAATTTATACAGTGCACTGCTGAAATTGTTTAGTTAGTATTCTTCACAGATCTAGTCTTGATTGAAACTGAGTTAAATCTTGATAGACCAGTTTGTGGTCTGAATTGAACTCTTGAGGATTTATTCTCTTCTTCTACACAGGTTGTCTCTGATTTTGATATCCTACTTAGGAAATCAATCTCTGTATTTCAGTTTAGGCAGTTTGAGCAGAATTCTCAACAATTGCTAAAAAAACTCATGTTCTGGATTCTATTGCTTGCAGTTATTCTGTTCTTTTTGATGAATTTGAGTAGATGATATTATTTGTTATGTAATGATTATATAATTGCAAAGTAAACAGACTCTATAACAGTATTACTGAAGCATTTTGATCCTTGAGTGTTTCTAATCAAAATTTGAACTTTCATTTGAGATTCATTTGGAATGGTTGATTAAACAGATTGTTCAAGGTCCTGTGATTGTTGTGGTTAATGTATACTCAATCATACATGACATGAATTTAATTCAAATTGACAAAATTCAGTTTCCGAGTGTTTTTCTGATTCTCTGAAACCTATCGGAGTTCCAACGATTGACACGTTCCTATCGGCTGTTCATTTGCCGAAATAGCAGTTGTATTTCGGAGTTTCAAATACCGAGAATACAAATCAATCGTTCAATCTCCGATTTAGAGAAAAAATCTGTTTGAGCTTGACTTATGTTCTGGTTTTGTACAGTGAGTCACAAATTTAATTCTGTAATGTTAGAGGAGCGTTGGGGTGTTCTGAACAGACTATCATATTCGCAAGAATTTGTCGAGGCGCCTATTCAGCCCCCCTCTAGTCGCCATTCCGATCCCACAAGTTTTTATCCACTTAATTTCAAGAAATGTTAAAACTTTTATGTTACGACACTTTATTGGTAATGTGGAGCTCAAGGGTTTTTTAATAATAAAAAAGGAAATAAAGTTTGAAAAATACGAGACTTATCATGGTGTTATAATATTATACTTATATACTATGATAAATTTTTTAAAATATTTGAGGAGAGTTATCATATAGGATGTTAAGAAACTTGAGATTCTCTTGAGAGGAATTAGAGTTTTGAGAAGTAAAAGGCTATGGTTTAAAGTAAATTGATGTTTAAATGTTTTTTTGAACTTGAAACTTTTTTGTAATCAAAATACAACATATCTCATTCCATATATTTTTTTTATTTTTCTAGATCCATTTGATATTTTTAACTCATTAATTGTGTTTCTAGGATTTAAATTGGAATATATGAAATTTGAACTGCAAGTACCTAAAATAATGCACTAAAAATTATAGAAAAATAATATTCACTATTTTGTATCCATTTTTAATTTTTATCCACTAAATTAAAATAAATGTTAAAAATTTTATGTTACGACAATTTATAGGTAATGTGGAGCTTAAGGGTTTTTTAATTATAAAGATCAAATAAATTCTAAAAATACGAGACTTGTCTTGGTATTATAATATTATATGTAAATACTATGATAAAATGTTTAAAATGTTTAAATAAAGTTATCATATAAGATGTTAAGAAACTTTAGATTCTCTTTAGAGGAATTAGAGTTTTGACTAGTGATAGGCTATGATTTAAAGTAAAATGATTTTTAAATATTTGTTTGAACTTGAAACTTTTTTGTAATAAAATTACAACATATCGCATTCCATATAAATGTTTGTATTTTTCTAGATCCATTTTCTTTTTAACTCATTAATTGTGTTTCTAGTATTTAAATTGGAATATGTGAAATTTGAACTTCAAGTACCTAAACTAATGCACTAAAATTTATAGAAAAATCATGTTCACTATTTTGTGTCCATTTTTAGTTCTTATACACAAAATTTAAAGAAATATTAAAAAGTTTATGTTACGACACTTCTCGGTAATGTAGAGCTTAAGGGTTTTTTAATTATAAAAAAATCAAATAAAGTCTGAAAAATACGAGACTTGTTATGGTGTTATAATATTATACTTATATACTATGATAAAATTTTTAAAATATTTAAAGAAAGTTATCATATAGGATGTTAAGAAACTTGAGATTCTCTTGAGAGGAATTAGAGTTTTGAGAAGTAATATGCTATGGTTTAAAATAAATTGATGTTTAAATGTTTTTTTGAACTTGAAACTTTTTAATAAAAATACAACATATCCCATTCCATATATTTGTTTGTATTTTTCTAGATCCATTTTCTATTTTTAACTCATTAATTGTGTTTCTAGGATTTAAATTGGAATATGTGAAATTTGAACTCCAAGTACCTAAAATAATGCACTAAAAATTATAGAAAAATCATTTTCAATATTTTGTATCAATTTTTAGTTATTATATACTAAATTTAAAGAAATGTTAAAAAATTATGTTACGACACTTCATCGGCAATGTGGAGCTTAAGGGTGTTTTAATTATAAAAAATCAAATAAAGTCTGAAAAATACGACACTTGTCATGGTGTAATATATTATACGTAAATACTATTATAAAATTTTGAAAATGTTTCAAGAAAGTTTATCATATAAGATGTTAAGAAACAAGAGATTCTCTTGAGAGGAATTAGAGTTTTGACAAGTAATAGGCTATGATTTAAAGTAAATTGATGGTTAAATGTTTGTTTAAACTGGAAACTTTTTTGTAATCAAAATATAACATATCTCATTCCATATAGATTTTTGTATTTTTCTACATCCATTTGCTATTTTCAACTAATTATTTGTGTTTCTAGGATTTAAATTGGAATACATGAAATTTGAACTGTAAGTACCAAAAATAATGCACTAAAATTTATAAAAAAAATCATATTCACTATTTTGTGTCCATTTTTAGTTCTTATACACTAAATTTAAAGAAATGTTAAAAAAATTATGTTACGACACTTCATCGGTAATGTGTAGGTTGTGGTTTTTTAATTATAAAACAATCAAATAAAGTCTAAAAAATATGAGACTTGTCATGGTGTTATAATATTATACGTAGATATTATGATAAAGTTTTAAAATGTTTCAAGAAAGTACCTAAGATTCTCTTGCCAAGAAATAATGTTTTGACAAGTAATAGGCTATGGTTTAAAGTAAATTGATGGTTAAATATTTGTTTGCACTTTAAAATTTTTAATAATAAAAATACAACATATCTCATTCCATATAATGTTTCTGTTTTGTTATTGATCCATTTGCTATTTTTAAGTCGTTAATTGTGATTCTATGATTTAAATTGGAATGTGTGAAATTTGAACTACAAGTACCTAAAATAACACACTAAAATTTAAAGAAAAACAATATTCACTATTTTGTGTCAATTTTTATTTCTTATCCACTAAATTTAAAGAAATGTTAAAAAAAATTATATTACGACACTTCATCGGTAATATAGAATTTAAAAATCAAATAAAGTTTAAAAAATACAAGACTTGTCATGGTGTTATAATATTATACGTAGATATTATTATAAAATTTTGAAAATGTTTCAAGAAAGTTTGTCATATAGGATGTCAAGAAACTTCAGAATTTCTTGAGAGGAATTAGAGTTTTGACAAGTAATAGGCTATGGTTTAAAGTAAATTGATGGTTAAATATTTGTTTGAACTTGAAACTTTTTTTAATCAAAATATAACATATCTCATTCTAGATAAAATTTTTGTATTTTTTCTAGATGCAATTGCTATTTTTAACTCATTAATTGTGTTTCTAGGATTTAAATTGGAATATGTGAAATTTGAACTGCAAGGACTTAAAATAATGCACTAAAATTTATAGAAAAACCATATTCACTATTTTGTCTCCATTTTTAGTTCTTATCCACTAAATTTAAAGAAATATTAAAAAATTTTATGTTATAACACTTCATAGGTAATTTGGAGCTTAAGGGTTTTTTATTATAAAAAAATAAAATCTGAAAAATACGAATTGTCATGGTGTTATAATATTATACGTAGATACTATGATAAAATTTTGAAATTTAAGAAATTTTATCATATAGGATGTTAAGAAACCTAAGATTATCTTGAGAGGAATTGGAGTTTTAAGAAGTAATAGACTTTGGTTTAAAGTAAATTGATGGTTTTAGCTTGTGTTGTTTAAAAACTTAGTTTGTGTATGGTTTATTGTGTATCATTGTTTCTTATTAATTATTATTGCAATTTGGTATATTGAACACTTTGGACTTTTGGAAAATTTGTGAAACAATGAACATTTTGAGTTTAACCTTGTAAATATCTGAATACATATTCTTATTCGAGAACATCCGAATTTATATTCGTATTCGAAATAAAATGTGATAAATATTGCTATCCAGATTTGTTTCCATCTGTATCCAATCCGAATCCATCCCTATACACAACCCAGGGAAGGAGAGAGAATGTGATGTATGTGACTGATTTTAGAGAACAGAGTAGCGGAGAAACTGAAGAGATGTGCTAGATTCAATCATGTCTCATGCACTGTAGAACCGAAAGTAGCGACCAGAGAGGGGGTGAATGAGCGCCTAAAAATTTCTTGCTAAAACTATATCTTAATCCCAACACCCAAACGAACTTAACCAGACAAATAATATTAGCAAGGCAAATTCCAGGAATTAAAGTTGTCTAGCTTAAAAATAACCGGTGTCTTAATTGAAATGATGTTAAAGATAAACTAAATAAAAATACAGCAATAAATAAAACACCTATATAAATCACGAAATATTTATATTTCAATCTAGAAATAAAATACTAATCAAATGAATAAAACATGGATCATTAAAATTAATTCAATAATAAACTGAAAATATTACATGTAAAAACTAGACTAAAAATATTACTACGACTAATAATAATCAAATATTTTTTTTCTTTTTATATGAGCAGAACAAAAAATATCTAAATAAAAATATGCGAGTACTAAAATATTTTTGCAGATTAAATTAACCACGAAATTTCTAAATAGATTTTCAGCTAATTTATTAATAGATGATTATCTATATAATTGATCTGCCTAAAAATAGGAGATTAAAAACTTACCTGCGTCATTGTGCTCATCGCCGTGCACCGCAGAAAATCCCCTCGCGCCGGCTGCCTACATCTACAGCATGCGTCACCCAAGCTACCTGCTGCCGTGTGAATTTGCTGCTACAGTGTTGTACTGGAGAAACACACCGGTCTGTTGGTTGCTGCATGCGCAAAAGAAATCCAGCTACCACGTGGGGCCCGCTGCTGCTAAAAGTTGTGTACGCCAGCAGCTTTCTGCGCCGTGTGCCAAAAACCTGCGCACAGAGAAACCTGCGTCGTGCCGTCTACTGGGTCGCTGTCGCGCGTGCTGCAGCCGTGGAGATCGAAGAAACCGGTGGGTCCCACGCGTCGTGAGCCGTGCGAGAGAGAAACACTGCTGCACTGGAGACTCCGCCTATTGCACTGCTACACGCGCTGGCGTGGACTCCGTGCAGCAGTTGGCGCCACTGGCCCTGCGTGCGCTGCGCACTGCACAGGCTCGGCTGCCGCCTGCGCATCTTGCCGCCCGGAGAAAACACTCAAACAGAGAAACGTCACGACGGCGATGCAGATCGAACACGGAGGAGAAATAGGAGATGAAAACTTGTGGCCAAATAAAATATGTGGACTGTAGATTAATTCTAAAAACAGTCACCCTATCCCTAGGGGGTAGGGGCCTATTTATAGGCGACTCCTAATACACGGAAAAGACTAATTTACCCTTAGGTTAAATTACACTGACTCTAAAATAAATTCTGAAATTGCTAAAATATTCTTAGAAAAATCAACTGACTCAAGTAAAAAATACACTAGACTTAAAAACTAAATATTAATATCCTAAAAACAAAATAATCATAGGTTGTCACTTTTGCGCCGAAACTGACAAAGCGTCCACCGTCTTTACATCGGGTACCCGGATTGGGCCGACCCGACCCCGCAGCTTCCTCAGCCCAGCAATCGCTTGCCGCCCGTGTACCTGAGTCAAACCCAGTCAACAGACCAGTGTATCCTCTGCCGCTCCTAGCCCATGTACCCGGATTGGGCCAGCCCGACTCCATGGCTCCTTTGCCCGGCTGTCGCTCGCTACCCGTGTACCTAAGTCACACACGCCTCAGACACGGTAGGTCTTCATGTCTCATCCTTTGACTTCCGTTGACAATCACTCATCATATCTAGAGTATTAAACCCATGTTTTTCAACATGGTTTCTCAATCTCCCCCTTGATGAGTCATTGTCAACACCCTCTTCAGCACATCTTCAGAACCTGCAAAACATGTGGAAACAGGAAAACAAAGACAAAAGAAAATACAAGAAAGAAAATAAAAGTTTAACCCTAATGACCAAAAGCCAAACAGAAGCAAGAAAGCAGTCATTATGGTTAACCAAAAAAATAAAAACTCAAAAACAAGTGCAATCTCAGAACTACCAACAAGGAACTCCGCCTGAAATAAAATGTTCCGTAAACTCCAAAATTTCTCCCCTCAAAATATGCCATGAATGCAAATGGGGTATAGGTGGAGTGTAAAAAGCATGCTTCTTAGATATGATTATCTGCAATTACAACATCTAATAGGTATAGCAAAAGATATACTGTCTAAGATACATGACATGATCAGTGCAACAGATGATATCTAAAGAGAGTCATTAGCACGCATTTTTCGATTTTTGCAAACAAAAAGCATCACCAAATTTTCTAGTTGACAAGCAAAGTAAAGCATGAGATGCAAAAACTAACTAATATCTACCAAGATAAGCATTGTCCATAGCAAAGTGCTTCAGCGAACTTGTCATTTTTTTAATTTTTCAGACTTTTTCTTTTTCCTTTTTATTTTTTCATTTCTGCCAGGGGTTATTTGCATGTCAAACCTTATTCTAACCGACCAAGTCAAGCCTAGGTCAGAACTGGACAATCAGAAGTTTAAGACATTGGTCTTGGCATACATTACACTGTCCTAGTTCATACCAAAGTGCTATGGTAAGCAGTCCAGAACAATGTAATGCGCCAAAGAAAACCCACCTGGATCTTTTCTAATAATCATAAAAATGTATAAAATTTTCATTTATCTGAATTTTTCTCATTTTTATAGCACATTTTTCATATTTAAAGCATATAGATGTCCAAGTTGCATATCTGCATGTTAGTAAGGATCTAGCTACCAGGCATGTAAAAGATAGCGAGAGCATTCAACCTACACATGCTAGTAACCAGAAGGAATGGTGATCATTTTTCAATTTTAAAACATAAAAGCAATGCATATGACAAATATCAGATATATCATGTGAACTGAAACAGAACATGATCATCGATAAGTAATCAAAAACATATACCAGCTAGAGCAAGTAAAGCAGATCAATCATATAATAGAAGCAAACTGACTTAAAGTATCCTAAAAAGGATACAGAACTCCCAAATCCCCTCGCAAAGCTCAAAAGTAGACTGATCTAGGGGTTTAGTAAAAATATCAGCCAACTACTAATGGGTATCAACATGAATAAGATATATGACTCCTTTGACATATTGATCCCTCAGAAAGTGAAAGCGCACATCAATATGTTTGGTTTTTGAATGAAGACATGGGTTTTTCCATGGTTGGGGTTTGGGATTCTTAGGCTTGGTGGTGTTGGGTGTAGCATCTTTGGTGTGAGAGGGTCCAGGTAAAGAGTCAAGAGAAGTGTGGATTGGTTTAGGCTTTGGAACCCAGATCTGCTTCTTAGGTGGAGCTTTAGGTTGTTCTTGGAACACTCCATCCTTGGGCTTACTATCCTTAAAGGACTCAGTGGAGTGAGTCTTGGGATATCTCTGTTCGGGAGTCATCTTACTCCACTCCACTGCTTGGCTAATGGCACTCTCAAAATCAGCCTTGATATAGGTGTAACCTACCCCAAACCCATCCTGTCTTTTGAACTACTGGATCATCATGCCGAGATGTGGCTCTCTGGCACTAATCCAACTCAGGATCTGACGGAGGTAAAAGTTCTTGTTCTGAACATCAACAAGCTCCTCTCTCAAGGAAGCTAACACCTCCACCTGAGACAAGCAGATCTCACTCTTTATCAACTTCGACAGACTTCTCAGCTTTTCGCTTGATCAACTCCATTATCATGGACAAGTAGTTGTCACAAACAGTGGGTGGAACTGATAGGGTCTCAAGCTCTAGCTTAGTCTACTCCAACTCAACTCTCACTCCAGCTATCTCGCTCAACTGCTCATCACTCTTGGCTCTCAGCTCAGCTATACTAGCTAAATGGGATGTGCAGTCTACACAAGGTACGACGATAGTGGCATGAGCATTTTTCAGCTCCTGTTGAGCGCTCTCAAGCTCAGTGGCCAAGGCGTCTCTCTCATCTACTCTCTGTGTGTACCTGAACTTAAGAGTCATCAGGTCACACAACAACACCTCATAGTTAGGGCACTCACCACTATCACCCAAGCAAGGGGAAGAAGACAGACTCTCAATCTTGTCATTCGTCATGGCAAGCTCACTCTCAAGATCATCTATCCTCTTCTTAGCCCCTCTAAGCAGTTTCTCCCGATACTTCAACTCCTGACGGTTCTGTTCTAGTAAATTAACAACTTCTTGTTCATAGGAAGATACCTTCTCATCATCGTCGTCGTCAGAGTCATCGAAGGAGTTCTTTTCTTTTTTCTCCCCAAGAGCTATTGAGCAGAAGCTCTTGTGGGGTCTTCGGCTGTGACGTGAGCGACTCTTCGGCTTGTCCTCGAAGGCCATGAAACAGAGGTCCACCGTATCGTCCCTGTCCTTCCCCTTCCTGATCACGATATCTTCATCACTTGAACTCGAAGATGAGGAGGAAGACGAGGATCTCTTGGAGTAGCTTTTCTCCATCTCGGCGAAGAAAGCCGTGTCTCGCTTCTTGTTCTCACGCCTGTAGTCCTTCAAATCCTTTCGAAAGAATCTCATTTTGGGCTTGCCCTTTCTGGAGTTGTCGTACTTGTCGGAGTCGTAGGAGTTGCCGCCGGTTCCCTTCTTGTAATTCTTCCGCTTGGGGCAGTCGACAATGAAATGACCTGTATCACCACACTCAAAGCATCCAAATTTTGTGCCGTGTCTTATAAACATTCGCTTATCATAGACACGTTGCACCCGGTTGTTAAACAAGCACAAATCATCATCTCCTAGAGAATCAAGTTGTTCCTCAGAGATAAAAATCAAGGAAAAAGCAGTACAACTAAAGGCAGTAGGATCAGCAGACGGTGTCGCAAGCGCCAGAGTCTTTGAGCCAGAACCAGTGAGATTTGATCTCAACTGGATATCGACCTCTGAGGCCTTGAGCTTACTAAAAAGCTCTGCGACGGTCAAGGTATCATAAGACGCGCTCTCAACAATAGAAGAGACCTTGATCTCCCAGATCTTATGGTCCAAGGTATGGAGAACCTTAAGCGCCTGTTCATGATCCGAGACCAGCTGATCACGCTCGGTCTTGTTGACACGAAGCTTGTTAATGATCGATTGAAAACGACCAAACAAAGCCTCAACCGTCTCACCCGGCTTCTGTGAGAAATTTTCATACTCACGCCGGTAGGTCTGATATAGCCTAGCCTTGGCCTGAGCTGTCCCCTCATGGTGTGCCTGGAGGGTAGCCCAGATCTCTCGAGCAGTGGTGAGATGGCTAACACGCTCAAACTCACTAGGACCTATAATAGAAAATAAAATGTTCACCGCTTTACTATTATTTTGATGCTGGGCAATTACATCTGCAGCAGTATCTGCAGCAATAGGCACTATGGTGAAAGTAGGATGAACACAAATCTCCCATATGTCCGAGCTCTGGCTCATAAGGTATGCTTGCATGCGAGTCTTCTAATAAGTGTAGCCAAAAGCTTCTAGGGACGGGATTTTACCAGAAGACGTCATGATCACTACTTGGGTTTAGAATCAGTTAAGATATAAGAAAACCCTAACCTTGCTCTGATACCACTTGTAGGACCGAAAGTAGCGACCAGAGGTGGGGTGAATGGGCGCCTAAAAATTTCTTGCTAAAACTATATCTTAATCCCAACACCCAAATGAACTTAACCAGACAAATAATATTAGCAAGGCAAATTCCAGGAATTAAAGTTGTCTAGCTTAAAAATAACCGGTGTCTTAATTGAAATGATGTTAAGATAAACTAAATAAAAATACAGCAATAAATAAAAACACCTATATAAATCATGAAATATTTATATTTCAGTCTAGAAATAAAATACTAATCAAATGAATAAAACATGGATCATTAAAATTAATTCAGTTATAAACCGAAAATATTACACGTAAAAACTAAACTAAAAATATTACTGAAACTAATAATAATCAAATATTTTTTTGTTTTTATATGAGCAGAACAAAAAATATCTAAATAAAAATATGCGAGTACTAAAAATATTTTGGCAGATTAAATTAACTACGAAATTTCTAAATAGATTTTCAGCTAATTTATTAATAGATGATTATCTATATAATTGATCTGCCTAAAAATAGGAGATTAAAAACTTACCTGCGTCATCGTGCTCATCGCCGTGCGCCACAGAAAATCCACTCGTGCCGGCTACCTGCATCTGCTGCACGCGTCGCCCAAGCTGCCTGCTGTCGTGCGAATTTGCTGCTATAGTGCTGTACTGGAGAAACACGCCAGTCTGCTGGTTGCTGCATGCGCAAAAGAAATCCAGCTGTCGCGTGGGGCCCACCGCTGCTAAAAGCTGTGTACGCCAAGAGCTTTCTGCTACGTGTGCCAAAAACCTGCGCACAGAGAAACATACGCCGTGCCATCTACTACATCGCTGTCGGGCGTGCTACAGCCGTGGAGATCGAAGAAACCAGTGGGTCCCACGCGTCGTGAGCCGTGCGAGATAGAAACACTGCTTCACCGGAGACTGCGCCTATTGCACTACAACACGCGCCAGCATGGACTCCGTGCAGCAGATGGCGCGATTGGCCTTGCGCGCGCTGCGTAGGCTCAGCTGCCGCCTGCGCACCTTGCCGGCCGGAGAAAACACTCAAACAGAGAAATGTCATGACGGTGATGCAGATCGAACACGGAGGAGAAATGGGAGATGAAAACTTGTGGACGAATAAAGTGTGTGGATTGTAGATTGATTCTAAAAACAGTCACCCTATCCCTAGGGGGGTAGGGGCCTATTTATAGGCGACTCCTAATACATGGAAAAGATTAATTTACCGCTAGGGTAAATTACACTGACTCTAAAATAAATTCCGAAATTCCTAAAATATTCTTAGAAAAATCAACTGACTCAAATAAAAAATACTTTGGACTTTTGCGCCGAAACTAACAAAGCGTCCACCGTCTTCGCACCAGGTACATGGATTGGGCCGACCTGACCCCGCAGCTTCCTCAGCCCAGTAATCGCTCGCCGCCCGTGTACCTGAGTCAAACCCAGTCAACAGACTAGTGTATCCTCTGCCGCTCCTAGCCCATGTACCCGGATTGGGCCAGCCCGACTCCACGACTCCTCTGCCCGGCTGTCGCTCGCTGCCCATGTACCTGAGTCACACGCGCCTCAGACACGGCAGGTCTTCATGTCTCATCCTTTGACTTCTGTTGACAATCACTCATAACATCTGGAGTATTAAACCCATGTTCTTCAACATGGTTTCTCATGCACGCAATAAGAGAAATAGTCGTGAATACAAAAATACCGGAGGCAACAAAAAAAATCACAAGATGGCGATCGAAGACTGCTTGACTCAATCTACAGTAGTGAAAATTTGTATGCCGGCGGCCGAAGGGAGAGAAAAATCTAAAAAGTGACCCAAGTTTTTGAGAATTGGTAAAGTGGTTTCAGAAATGGGTGAGAAACCCTAGAGGACTACATGGGCTAATAAACCAAGTGAGGCTTGCACTATGGTTTTATCTTGATGATGAGTGATTGACAAGTATGTATGTCTGATCTGTCTGGTTGTATGGGTGATGGTACGGGTTGCATGGAGGTGCATGTTTTGCTTGTCTCATGGGTGCAGGGTTGAGATGCTAGCCAACTATCAACGGCGGGTGATCAGGGTCAGGCAAGGAGATTGATGCTAGTTGGTCAAGGAGGCCGGGTGATGTTGGGGATGATCTCAGGCATACACATTGAGATAACACAAGACATGGACAAACTGATGATCGAGGCAGTGTGTTGACCAAATCAGTGAAAGGGAGGCCAGTTCAAGTGACAAGGCGGCTTGAGTGATCGAGAGCGGGAGAGACTTACTGGCGGTCGAGTTCACGGATTGCTGACACATATTAAAGATCTAGAGGGCTTTGTCGATTTTGGCTGAAAATCGTCGTATCAGAAAATATTTTTAAATTCCAAGAAATAGGAGTTTATTTTCCAGTTTAGTCGTCTAGATTAAATGTAATCTTTTAGTATTTTTCTAAATTTTTAATTCTGAAAATACTAAAAGTATAGGTTAAAAGTTGTAATAAAATATGTGTAGATTTTTGTGTATTTTTCTGAATTTTTAATTCTGAAAATACACAATGGTATTTAGGTAATTACATTGTAATTAAAACCTAATGGCATTTTTGGAAATACCTTTATAGGTTTATCTATATAAGGGACCACATGCCTTAGGGTTTAGGTTGGACATTTTTGGAGGAATTTTGGAGAGACAATCTGATTCAGATATCTTTTGTTCCTGTTGGTTGTTTATCTGGTGTGTTTTTCTGTCGACCGAGCCAAGTGCGCCGCGGCCTCCAGGCCATCATTGCTGGAGGCTCCAGCAATCATCTGGTTCTACTTCTAGCATTCCCTCTGGCAAGGTTCTGCAGTTTCTTCGCCACTAAATTTGGGTCATACTCTTGCTGTCGGTGCCAGGTGCGCATCCTCCCTCAATTTTTCTGCTACAATTCAATTCAGCAACATACTAGTTCTGCTTTGGTGTTCTTTGCTGTGTTCTACGAGCTTTGAATCTCTGTTTTGATATCACTGAATTATTTTCTTCTACATTGAAATTTTGGTTCTGTTCTAGGGATTTTTCTTACTGATGCGCTTCTATTTTGTTTGGATTGGATCTGCTGTAAATTTTGGTGAACAATCTGTCGTTGGCTGATTCTGGTTGTTTTTCAGTAAGTATCGACAAGATTTTACTTGAGGATTGTATACACAATTATCACAGTTCATGATCGTCAGCCATTGTTGTGTGAATGGCATGTTCATGCATTGAGCCGTGCACATAACATCGAGTTGCTTGCCTGATTTATTTTATTGTTACCTAATTTTACTACTATCTGCATTTTCCTGTTTGTGTGACACTGCAAGACATTACAAGTACTCAAGGTAGTTCATAAGAAAAATTGCTTGAGTGTTTACTGCAGTGAACTGTCTCCCCTTAATTCATTAGATTTATTCTCTGGAATCAAGCAGTTTTTCTCTAGTATACTGACTAGTGCATGTGGTTCTTACATCCTGTCGTTGTATGAGTTTTAGTTTTTGCTACAAACATCTTTTGTTGAACTTTCGATTGCTGATTGAATCAGTTCTTGTTTTATTCTTCACCGATTATTTTCTATGAGCTGTTTGAAACTCTACAATATTAATCGTTATTTTGTTCTCCGACATATCCTGTCGGTGTTTCAAAGTCCGACAAACGGAAAAAAGTTTTCATTGGTGTTATATTTAGTGCATATTTTCGGTGTTTAAAAGTCCGACAAGTGGTTGTTCTTGATTGTTCCTATTATCCACTACATGGGATTTTCTCCTATATGTGTCAAGGAAGCAAATTCAAACGCTATTTGTCAGTGGATTATGAACGATCTCTTGAGTGCACATCAATTATTCAATTGTTATTAAACCTTTTTTATCTTCTGCTTGTTCAGTTAGAGGACCGTTGGGTGATTTGAGAAGGCAATCAATTCAAAAGAATTTGTTGAGGTGCCTATTCACTCCCCTTTAGTCGCCTGTTCCGGTCCTACATGGGCTTTTATAGCCTACATGGAAAAGTAAAAAGACTACTTTGCCCCGAGGGTTTAATTAACTATAAAATCTATTTTACAGACTAAATGCCCACAGGGCTAAAAAGGTAAAATCCTATCTAAAGGTAGTTTGTCCCAATTTGAAAATTTAGGTAGCGACTACGGCTTCTCTTCAGAACGCTTGGATCTCGATCCAACAGTTTTGAGCCAAAATAAAAAAAAACGCTCTAGATCGCTGACACTTGTCACCAATCTACAAACTCAACTGCCAGCAAGTCTATCCCGCTCTCGATCCCTCCAGCCGCCTTATCACTTGCACTGGCCTCCCTTTCACTGACTTTGTCAACACACTTTCCTGATCATCCGTCCATCCATGTATTTCTCCATCTCCACGTGTACGGCTAAGGTCTTCCTCACCGTCTAGCATCTAGCTCCACGCTTGACCCTGATCACCAACCGTTTACAGTTGACTCGGATCTCAAACCTGCATAGCATGAGACAAGAAAAACACGAATCTCCATGCAAAACACACACTGATCCCATCAGTGAACTCAAACATTCAGTGACAATTCCAAACCATTAAATCAGGCAAACTTATCAATAGCCCATCACTAAGATAAAACCACAGTGCAAACCACATTTGGTTTTTCAACATGTTTCTCAACACACCCGAAAACAACCCTTATTATTAACCTATTACAGAATAGCGTTACGAAGCATCTAAGTGTGTCGCTACGTATTTTGGAAACAAATAACAATCTCACGTCTAAGGACTCTATAGGTACACCATTTGAGATGACAACTGATGGCACATTACACTAACAATTCAAACAATATCTCAAGTGGTGGGTCTATCCAACACCATGTTCACCAACAAGTGTCTACATCTCTGATTTGACATCCCCATGTCTATGATCCATAAAACATGATCATCAATCAGCAAGATGTGCTAATCTATGTATCATCACTATCCAACATGACGATAAGATTAGGGATCCATTTTAAACAACATCATTATAAACATAGAATCTCATAGATAAGTCATCACCTAATCAATCAATGTAAATGACGTTTGTTCAAGGAACTAGCTAACAATTATCCTCTTACATTAGCATAGACACTACTAACATCTTCCACATACACATGACTCACACAAGTATCTAATACTCATGGAGCTTAGGTGCACCTCATGCTTGGGCTGCGGAAGAGATTTTGTCAACAAATCTGCCATGTTGAAATCCATGTGCACCTTGAAAATCTTCACATCTCCTCTCTCTATGATCTCGCGGACTAGGTGATATCATTGAATTATATGTTTGGACTTCTAGTGTGATCTAGGCTCCTTGGCTTGTGCAACGACACCACTATCATCATAATAGAGGTCCACTAGACTGGATGAACTAGGAACAACATCTAGCTCAGAAACAATCTTTCTAATACAAACGACCTCCTTCGTAGCTTAGGAAGCTAAGATATACTCAGCTTCTGTTGTAGAATCAGCCATCGTCTCTTGTTTGGATCTCTTCCAACTCATTGCGCCTATATTAAGGCGGAACAAAAAACTAGATTGCGATTGAGAATCATCTTTATTGGTCTGAAAGCTAGCATCGGTGTAACCACTTACAATGAGATCCTCATCACAACGTGAACTAGGAACATATCCTTATTCATTCTCAAGTACTTGAGGATGCTTTTTACTACAACCCATTGACTTTCACCCAAGTTAGAGTAGTATATGCTCGTAATTATTAGAGTGTAAGAAACATCTCGACATTTACATAACAGGGCATACATGGTGTAATTGATCGTAGAGGCATACGGGAGCACACTCATATTCTATAGCTCATCAGGTGTCGCAACGCACTGAGTCTTACTAAGAGAAATACCATGTGACATTGGAAGAAATACCTTCTTGGAATTCTCCATTTTGAATTGTTTCAAACCTTGTCAATGTACATACTTTTGCTTAACCCAATTAGCTGCTTTGATCTATCTCTATAGATATTTATGCCCAAAATTATGTTGACTCTCCAAGATCATTCATCGAAAATCTATTTTTCAATGAAGTCTTGACCACATTCAGCAAAGGAATGTCATTTCATGATCCCTCATGCGCATGGTTTCAATGTTTTGGTCGAAAACTTTGAATTTGCTGGCTAGCATAGCTTCCCCCCGACCCAGCAATATTTGCATTGCATATTCATAAGGGTTTGAGTAGTGCTCTGTAAAGATTCTCGTTGTCTACCCAACATGAACTGATTAAGATTGTACATATCTAGTTTTGCAACCTCTTTTATTGTCAACTTGTACTTCTCTTTAGCCATACAATTACTTCAAGATAACATATTAGAAGTTAATATACGTGATACTAATTTGGTTATGAATTTTTTGTTATGAATTTTCTGTGTTCTGTGATGAATTGTTTGTGATATGCTTATGATGTTGGATATGTTGGTTGCCAAATCCTAGCTTTGATTCATGACACAACCTAAAAACTATTTTTTTTTCAAAATGACCATAATATTAGTGACAGATAACAATAATAAATCATCACTAATGAACCCTTTAGTAACAGGTGACATGTGTGACATTACGACTTGTCGCTAAAAAGTAATAGCAGGTGAGCCGATAGGCCACTTTTAGTGATGGGTTAATGCTATCGCTCATCACTAGGAGTAACTAAATGTTGACCCATTAATGACAGATAAACATCTATCACTAATTATGTTATATCACTGATGTGATAAGAGTGATAGGATATTTGCCTGTCTCTAATAAAGGTTATCACCCGTCACTAATAGGGTTTTCTATAGTAGTGATAAAAAGAGTGATTTTTAATACATGCAATACATTTGAGTTATATCCTCAATGCAAATTACTGTAGACCTTCAATGTAGAGGGACACCTACGCACATCAATGTCATACAAAAGTATACTACCTTACAACATTGAAAGTGCTCTTAGCATCCTATATATGTGCAAATAGAAGACATAACAGATAGTTGACGTATAGTAAGACTATGGATCACCAGATTAACATTTTAGCAACTGCAAAGCCACAATAATAATGAGTTCATAGGTACAATCATTAGTAGTTGGAGTTCTAAAACATTCTTATTTTTCACAACATAAGACATCGCTTGTTGATGCTGCCAAACATTAAAAACTATAAAGGCTGGCAGGCTAGGCTTCCGTTGGCCTGGCCACATCTCCCTTTTTGTTTCAGTCGTTCGATCTTACACATATCAGATTTATCAGTCGTAGCTCAGCTACTGTGCATTCGTTGATCGGTCCACTCACTTCTCATCACAAACCCTATCTACTATACGGACTCTGTATGCGAACACAACCTTTCTATCTCGAACCTCGTTCTACCATCTAATCTTCTCTGATCAGTTACTCTTTGCCCTTCTCATCCCCTTATTAGCATTCCATCCTCCTTCCCATCCACACACGGATCCATGCCACCTCCACCAGGGGAAGATTGCAGGAGGCGAATGATCACTCGCCCACTGCTGCTGTAGACGCCGACTACCCATATGCCATGGGCACCACGAACAGTGATAACGAGGCGGCAGAGAGGCCCACCGGTGTCAGGGTGGGGGAGAGCGGGGTGATGGTGTTCCATGGAGCTGACTACTCACTGTTGTGGACGACGGTGGCGCTGGTGTTGTGGCAAGGTGGCATCCACTTCAACATCATCCTCAATCTCGCCTCGCTCTTCCTCTTCCCCCTCCCTGTCGCCACCTTGTTCGTCCCTAACATTCCACACATCCTTTCTTTTCGATTCGTAAAAAAGAATCACCTTTTATATGTTTTTCGCCACTAGTTTTCACTCGCTCACTGCAATGTTTCTCAATTCGAACCCTCTTTCTCATCGTCGTTTGCGTTTGTTTCCTGGTTCAGGGTGGTGGTATTCTAGATTCTCTTCATGCTCATCCCCCTTAATGATGAAGAAAAATAGGGCCGCAAGATCGCCTGGCCCGTCTTCTTCTACTACTTTTTTCTGGCTTGTTTCGTCTCAACTCTCTAATTGCTCGCATTTTCTTTTTTTCGTAGATTTTCGACTGATGGGGACCATCATGTGCATGTTCATATGTAGCTATGCGAATACGAGTATATAACAAGCTCTCTGCTCAGGTAAATTTGGATCATAATTGGAAGTAATCATAAGGGGAAAAGAAAACTTATCTTCTAAGGCAGCATGTTCAGTACTTGTTATATCTTTAATTCTTTGCTCTATGCCTACTTCTATGAAATTATTTAGATAAAATTGTTGGACACCTTAGTTTTACTCAACTTTTTTGTGGACAAACACATATAGTTTATAATTTCTTTTTGCATATACAGACGAGAAATGGTGTTAGGCTGGTAGCACTCCCACCCTGGCTTTGCTTGTTGGCTTTCCAGAGTTAACATCAATACTCAACAGGTGCATATTTCAATCACCTTTTTATTCATTATGAAAGGAACCCGGCCTGTAACTTGGTTTAACTTCACATACATAGATAATTCCTGGCTTTAGTTTAGCCTAAGCCTATAAGTTTTAAGATGTGGTGCCTTTTCTTTCCAAATATTATAGCAAGACGCGATATAAAAGACTTGAGTTTTAATTTTTTTTCAAGTTAACTGAATTTCTAATTTTTTGTAGCTAAAAGTTAAGCTGTTGGGATGCTTATTTTGAACTCAATAAACTTGAGTTGTGTGCAATTTGAATTCATTGTTGTATAATCTCACCAACTTTGAACTCATCCTGTTAATGGTTTTTCTCTATCTGTGACATAGCAAGATCTGCCCAAAGATGAAATCTCGTGGATGGTGAAGGAATCAGACGGAGATCCGAGGTATCTAATCAATAGCATCCATCATCGCTCAGATCTACGGAAGAAGTTGGCTAAGAAAGCTCGTAGTTCAGCTCTAGCATCATCGAACTCCTTGAAGCAAGCTGCAAAGCCAAGACCTTTCCTTGTGCTTGACGTGTTGACGAAAACGCAAGATGAGCCCGACGAAGAACAGGAAGCCCTAATGTCGGAGTCCCCTTATACAAGGCTACTGAGAAGAATAAGGAGATATCCTGACTGGTATACTGTTGGGGAATAGGGGAGCTACACTAGCCGACAATTCAAAATTTACGCCCTAGGCCCAAGACTCGTGCGCGTGCGATATCATGGATCGGTACCTTCTAGCACGAGACGCGCTAGGTTCAGCGGAAGAAGATGTTGGAGTAGCACGTCAAGCCTATCCTCGCTTTGTCCTTGCCGTTCTTCGCTGATCCAATCAATGAAGATGACGTAGTTGTTCGCTTGTATATCTACACGAGCGTCGCTATTGGAGCAACGCCTCCACAGAGTCCACGCGTACAGGGATGGAGTACCTCCCACGTCATTGTGTTAGCACTGCACGTGAGAGACGGGGATCCTTGATCTCAACAATTGAGATCAAGAAAGGAGGTAGAGGAGTCTATGGTGGCTAGGTCAAATCTAAGCTTATTGTTTGTTCCAATACGTCCTCCTCTCCTTTTATAGGGTTGAGAGCCCCTTAGTCATGCTTATCTCAGAATTCTCAAAACTGTAATAGATCCAATATGTTTGCCCGCGTCGGAACTTCCGATCCTGGATCGGAACTTCCGACAGGGTATATTAGGTCTCCCGATATAGTACGACACGCAATAGATCCAATCTGTTATCGCCCAGCTCGAAACTTCCAATACCATATCGCAACTTCCGATTAGTACAAAATTCCCCTATTCCGAATCGGAACTTCTAGCTCGTCGGAACTTTCGATACCATATCAGAACTTCTGAAACAACATTTGCTCTCTGTATCGAGACCAGATAATAATAGGAACTTCCGATACTACCTATCGAAACTTCCGATCCACGGAAGTTTCTTGGGCATATCCTTCAATCTCCCACTTGCACAAGAACCAATTCTTTGCATGTTTTTGATGCATCCCCTTAAGTGTGTGACCCGATAAGTTCATATACTAACGACTGCTCAGCGTAAACCATTTCCTACTCACTGATCAATAGCGGTACCTAGTAGCACATATTGACCCCCCAAAGCGTACAAAATCAAATTTTAATGAACATTGATATAATCAAGCACTAGACCCTTTACCACACGCCGTCAGTTAAGCTCAAGGCGAGATAGATGCCACCCTTGTTGGTTAACTTGACATTTCAGTCGATCAAGTATTAGATTCAAATCATGACTAACTCCTTAGTCATAGTGGCATGACCATGCACTTTTCCAATCCAATACCTCGAGGGGCCCAGAGACGACTCTCCGTTTATTATGAGGGGTAAATTCCATCTTGACCGCTTCCCAAGACACGTTTCACAACACACCTGAAAACAACCCTTATTACTACCCAGTTACGAAATAGTGTTAGGAAGCATCTAAGAGTGTCGCTACGCATTCTGGAATCAAATGACGATCTCAGGTGCAAGGACTCTGCAGGTACACCATTTGAGAGGACAACTATTGGCACATTACAATAACAATCCCAGTAGTTTCTCAAGTGGGTCTGTCTAACACCATGTTCACCAACATGTGTCCATATCACTGATTTGACATCTCTATATCTATGATATGTGAAACACAATCATCAATCAGTCGGATGTGCTAATCCATATATCATCACTGTCCCACATGATGACAAGATTAGTTACCCTTTTGAACAACATCGTCATAAAGCAAATAGTTTCACATAACAAGTCATACTCATTAATTAAATGCAAACCATATTTATTCAAGGAACATGATAACAATTATCCTCATACATTAGCATAGACTCTACTAGCTTCTTCCACATACACATGAAACACTCACGCAAGTATCTAATACCCATGGAGCTCATATGTGCCTTAGGCTTGGGTTGTGAAAGCGGCTTCATCAACGGATCCACCATGTTCAAATTCGTGTGCACCTTGCAAATCTTCACATCACCTATCTCTATGATCCCGCGGATTTCTGGTGCGATCTAGGCTCCTTGGCTTGTGCATTGTCACCACTATTATCATAATAGAGGTCCACTAGACTGGACGCACTAGGAACAACACCCATCTCAAAAACAAACTTTTTAATACAAGTAGTCTCCTTCGCAGCTTCTGAAGCGGCGATATACTCAGCTTCTGTTGTATAATCGTCCACCGTTTCTTGCTTGGAACTCTTCCAATTCACTACACCTCCATTGAGGCAGAACACAAACTAGATTGTGATCGAGAATCATCTTTATCGGTCTAAAAGATAGCATCCGTGTAACCACTTACAATGAGCTCCACTTCACCACCGTATACCAGGAACATTTACTCAGTCCTTCTGAAGTACTTGAGGATACTCTTTACTACAGCCCAGTGACTTCAACTCGGGTTCGATTGGTACCTGCTCGTAACACTTAGAGCATATAACACATTTGGGCATGTACATAGCATGGCATACATGATGGATTCAATTGCGGAGGTATATGCGATCACAATCATCTTCTCTAGCTCATCAGGTGTCACAACACACTGAGTCTTACTAATCGAAATGTCATGTGACATTGGCAAAAAACCCTTCTTACAATTCTGCATTTTGAACCGATTCAAAACATTGTCAATGTACATACTTTGGCTTAATCCAATTAACTGTTTTGATCTATCTCTATAGATCTTTATGCCCAAAATGTATGCTGCCTCTCCAAGATCTTTTATCGAAAAAATATTTTTCAGTGAAGTCTTGACAACATTCAACAAAGGAATGTTGTTTCCGATCAACAATATGTCATCCACATATAGGACCAGAATCACAAGTGAGCTCCCACTAGCCTTTTTGTAAACACAAGGCTCTTCTTCGTTCTTGATGAAGCCAAACCCTTTGACTACCTCATCAAAACGAAGATTCCCACTTCGAGAAACTTGCTTCAATCCATAAATGGACTTTAGCAACTTGCAAACTTTCCTAGCATTTCCTAGGCTGCCAAGACCTTCAGGCTGTGTCATGTATACATCCTCACTTAGGTTTCCATTTAGGAAAGTCGTCTAGACATCCATTTGCCATATCTCATAATCATAAAATGCTGCAATTGCTAGGATGATCTTAATAGACTTAATCATGGTGACAGGCGAAAATGTTTCATCATAATCAACACCTTGAATCTATTTGAAAAATTTTGCCACCAATCATGCCTTACAGATGTGAAAATTTCCATCAACATCTATCTTTTCTTGAAGATCTATTTACACTAAGTAGTTTTTACACCATTGGGTGGATCAACCATGTTCCAAACTTGGTTGACACGCATGGACTCCAACTCGGATCCAATGGCTCCAAGCCATTTCTCAGAGGCTGGTCCCATCACTGCTTCCGCATAGGTCTTGGGCTCATCATTGTAAAACAACAACACATCGCGATGCCTAGTGGTCAAGAACATGTACGTCTTTGGCGCATGGACTACTCTCCCAGACCTTCGTAGGGATGGCACATGTACAACAGGCTCTGCAACGCTTTGCTCATCCTGTTGTTGTTCAGTGGTATCTGGAACACTTTCCAGCGGCTCTCGAACCTCTTCGAGATGCACCGTCCTCCCACTAACTCCTTTTGAGAGAAACTCTTTCTTAAGGAACACACTGTAACACCCTAAATTTTCTAAAATTAATAAATTGAGAAGATAAAATTTTTAAATGAATAAATTGAGTTTAGATAATAAAATGGTTAAATTAATTGAAAAACCTTAAGGAGAAATAAAATAATGTAATCAAAAGTTTTATTTGACTGAAGTCAATTGATTATGTTTGAACGAAAAGAGGCATCCAAATAAAAATTTTGAGAAAATTTATTCTAAACAGAAAGAGGATTATTTGTGATTTTTGGGTAAACTAAAAATGCCAAAATAAATGAAAACAAGAAGAAATAATTCAAATTTTAAGCTGAGAAAATTTTGTTAGATTCATAAGGCCAAAATATATTTTTGAGAGTTTCTACAAATTTTTATAAACTCTACTGAGAGTTCATATTTTATAAATGAATTTCTACAATTATTTTAATTAGAAAAACTATTTTTAATCCTATTGGGTCGCTCCCCAACTTTCTCTCTCTAGCCCGGCCCAACACGTGGATACACTCGCTGACACACAGACCCCCCTGCCAGCCTCTCTCTCTCACAAGCGTGCCCACGCCCTCCCCCTATCTTCCCACACTAACACCGGGCCCCGCTTGTCGGCGCCGAGCCCTATGCCTACGCCCACCTGCTCCCTCTGCCTTGTGGACCCCACCTGTCGGCGCCGAAGTACACCGCCTACACCCATCTCCTCCCACTGACCAGTGGCCCCGCCTGGTCAGTATCTTCTTCCCCACCGTGTCATCGCCCCAAACCTCGCCGGCCAGGAAGCCTAGCTCTACAATCCGCCCCTGCCACGTGCCATTCCTTAAATTGAGCCCGCGAGTTAATTCCCCTAACTCCGACGATCAATTCCCCTCTGCACCCGTAGCAAATCATGTCTCGGTTCAATGTACCAGCGCATTGAGAGCTCGCTGACATTAATAGAGATTTACTCCCAGTTCCCCCCAATTGCGCCCCCCTGATCCTGCCGGTGACCCCTATAAAGCCCCCCTTCACCACCGCTTCTAGACGCCCGAGAATTGCCCAGAGATAAACGCTAGAGCCCTTCGCATTGCCATTTTACGATGCCCATTTTCCACCTTTCCAGTCGCTGTTCGCCGTTGCTGAACACCGCCGTCTGCCTCGCTGACGACCCCGCCGTGATCCCCGACGCCCACCCGACCTTGGTCACCACTCTTATTGGGCCGAAGACCTCTGGAGCACCCTCCCCATCGACGACCCGAACGTACCACGCCACCCTTGCTCGTCGCTGGCCTCGAACAGCCATCCCTGAGCCTCAACTTCGATACCTAAGTGACCGCACACCTATCATCTTTCCATTTCTGTATCTAACTCGGGCCCTAGGCCACTGTCGTCACCGCCCCGCTTCCCCCAAGATCTTACCGTCACCGGAGAAGGTGACCGGCGGGTAATTACCCATGCAATGTCGTATTTGATCTAGACCGCTTGATCTATAACGTGCGGCCTAGATTAGATCGCATAACCAAGCACCCAGATCAGTCTTGACCGCTGTTGACCGGTATCGGGTGATCTGAGCCGCTCATTTTCATTTAATCCCCCGCTTCAATCTGCGCCCTCCATCGGTAACGTTTCGCCATGATCTAATCTCGGCCATTTGTTTTCACTTAAACACCTCCTCATCGCCCGCGCACGTCTGATCACGATCCGATGGCCCTAGTTCATCCAGAAAAATGTATATGTTTACTTTAAATATTTTATGATGTTTTAATTGGAATTAAAATAAAATCCTAGAAATTTTGTTCAACTTCAAAAACTCGTAACTTCTTTGAATTAACTATAAATTTCACCATTCAAATTTCAGAAAGTTTATCTTTCTATTCTCTTCATATTCATCCAATAAAATTTATATGTTTATAAATAAACTTTTATATTGTTAGAATTTAAATATAATTTGAGAATAATCAATTCAAACTTCAAAAATTCATAGCTCCTTATAATTAGCTCTAAAATTTTCTATTTAAATCTCATAACATTTATCTTCTTGCCTTCTACATTTTTAACCAATTTAATTGGTACATTTGTACTCTTTATTATCCAAAATAAAACCAACAAAATTATTCTTAACCTTTACAATTTCTTATCCTCTCCATTTCTCTCCAAAATCCACCATTTTAATTATTGGAAATCTCTCCTTTCATCCTCTACAACTTTAATCAATTTAATTAGAATGCTTGCACTGTTTGTTTTATTGTTTCTCTCAATTGTTTGTTATTCTCGTTTTGTGTGCCAGAAGATTACGACACTGCGAAAGAGCCGGAATACTTTCCCGAAGCTCATCGTTCTCCTACAGTTGAACGAGGCAAGTCACCAACCCTCTCTTTTGAGCATATTGAACCCAGTTTTTAATTAAATATCGCTAAAACACATAGGGTATAATTGCATTAGTCAAAGAGAACCCTATATTATATTTATCAGATCACCGACCGTGTTGTGCAAACCCAAACCATGCTATTGAGACTGAATTCCTTGTCACCAGAATACTTACTATTATTAGAGTGTTCAATGTATGGACATAAATGCTATAGGGATAAAAATGGGTCATAAGGTACTTGAGAATTCTGATATATGATCCCCTTCTCTCCCCTAGAATTTTGTTGATGTTTGAATTGGTTAATTGAGTTAGCATGGTGGGTTCCAGTTGCAAGCGAGGACATTGGTTAGTCGCACCCAGTGCATTATATGGACCGGTCTGAGGGATCCGTCGCAAAGAACTTCCGTGCCAACCACGAGTCTAATGGGTATGTCTTAACTAGAGGTATGGGTCTCTCCTTCCCAACGTAACGGGTGGAATTCGGGGCAAGCAGCTCCTGCGGGAGGCTTGGGCCCATGGCGCAAAAGGGGGTGCGACGTTAGCACAGAGTGCCTGGCACACCGGTGAAACCTAGAGTGGGTACTATTAAGTTGGGGCGATTCATGCTGACAGTCTCGGCATGAGTTCTCGTGACATGAATAAGTGCCTTGTGGGTATAGTGGTACACCTCTGATGAGAGTTAAAACTTTCCGAAAAGCCGAGCCCATAGTCAAGAGCGGGCGGAGTGACATCCCAAAGTTAGTTTACATTCAAAGTATGCATGATTGAATGAGCATGTAAGGACTGATGAGCGAGGAGGGAAAATGTACTCCTCGAGTTAGAAGATGTTGTATCATACTTGATTTACTTTAGAACAATTAAACATGACTCACATTAAAGGCAAGCTAAAAATGTACATTTATGCAAATAAAGCCAATGTCCCTCCTTGTTATTACCTTGCATTATATTTCCATTTTGCAGTGATTTGTTGAGTGCGTTTCGTAGTCACCCATGTTTGGGCAAAAATACTTTAGAGGCCTATTACGATGAGTTCATCGTAGATGGAGGTCTGGAGTAGCTGTACCAGTCAAGAAAATGATCCTGAAGAAGATGTTCATCAAGTTTATTATTTTCTTAGTTTCTTTTATACTAATTTTTGTGTAATAAAATAGCCTGTGAGCTATACCTGGTTTGGTGTATGTATGAGGTCATGAGATGAACATCTTGTATTTATTGTTTTTCTATGTAAATTCAATAAATTCACGGTTTTGTAAAATCGGGGCATGACACACAACATTTCGAGCGACAAACACTTTGCCCTCCTCTCTATTATATAAATAGTATCCTTTGGTTTCCCTAGGATACCCCACAAAGAAGCACTTATCAGACTTAAGACTGAGCTTGTTAGACGTCATATGTATGACATACGCCTCACATCCCCAAATCATTTGAAAAGACAAACTAGGACACCTCCAAAACCACATCTCATATGGCGTCTTCTCTACTGACTTAGATGGAACTCTATTAATCGTGAAAGTTGTGGTTTCTATAGTGTCACCCCAAAAGGATAATGGAAGATCAGTTTTACTCATCATGGATCGCACCATGTCCAACAAAGTGTGGTTTCTTCGCTCGGACACCCCATTCCATTGGGGCGTGTCGGGTGGAGTCAGCTGTGGAACAATTCCAAACTACTTCAGATGATCACTAAACTTATGACTCAAATATTCACCCCAATGATACGATCGTAGAAATTTAATTGTCTTGCCCATATGACTTTGTACTTCATTTTGGAACTCCTTGAACTTTTTGAAGGATTTAGTGACACAAAAACGCGCCCACACATTGGCGTTAGTTCGACGATCCAAAAGCGCACGGCCGTTTCAAGGATAAACCGTAAAACGTCATGAGATGCTAATGTCGCGTTCCGATGACCCTTATAGAGTGGTAAGGGAAAACGATGTCGCTAGGAAATCAAACAAATATCTAGGAATAATGTTCAATTAGCCGAAAGGGAACCTGTTGGACCGAAGAAATTGGCAGTCGAACCGGTCATGGTAGGCCGATCGGACCGAAGGTATACTGTCGGTCGGACCGACAGTGCAGAGGGGGGCCGCCAA
Source organism: Zizania palustris (assembly GCA_019279435.1). Taxonomy (NCBI): domain Eukaryota; kingdom Viridiplantae; phylum Streptophyta; class Magnoliopsida; order Poales; family Poaceae; genus Zizania; species Zizania palustris. The sequence goes on along the minus strand of JAAALK010000085.1, from coordinate 16,188,809 downwards.
AGGGTGGCTTCGGTTTTCTATGCGAAAGGGTCCCGAGGGTGTCAGAAGTGAAACTTCGATCCTTCGAGGGGTCACAACGGCATTCGAGCTCCGGTCAAATCAAGGGTCGTAACATGAAGGACCCCAGATGCGAAGGCTGCCTCCGGCATGGAGGTCAGTTAGACCGAGGGACGATCTCGGTTGAACCGAGCAGCTCCAGTGCGAAGGCCTTCGGTGCGAAGAGGGTCTCAGTGCGGAGGTGTCCCAAGGTCGGTCAAACCGGCCACAAGGCACTGGTCTAACCGGAGCGTGCCGACGGCAATCTAACAGGATGGCATGCGGCGGTCGGACCGAGGAGTACCCTCCGGTCAGACCGACAGAAACCCGACGGGCGTCCTCAGGCTCCGCAGGTCTTCTCGGTGGTGTGGGATAGGTCTCAGACTTCTTGGATATGAAATTGGAGATGAACTTTCTACAAAACAGCAAGGAATCAAATGCAATCTGGCCTAGAGGCCAAATTTCCATGGGAGGCAAGAAAACTAATAAAAATGATAAAAATCTGTTACGTGGATTAAACGGGTGATTCACAGGTGAATCAACAAGGCATACCACAGTTACGGCGTGATGCATGGAGGGCTTTCAGTGCAAACCCACAAATATGGACGTTAGTCTAATCCTAGGGCAAGGAAGGTAGATTGAAATAAAAGTGCGATTCAAAACTAGGGTTTTGAAGTATTGATCTGTGTTTGATGCCCTTTGAATCAGCCTGACCCCTATATTTATAGGAGTTGGTCTCAAGTTTCATGTCACCTAATCTGAGTAGGATTCAGCCAAAAGTAGTGAAGATTTAATTAGAGATCAAAACACACCCGAAACCAACTCTATCCCTAGTTTTTCAGACTTGGGCCGGTTTGACCGGACCCATTGGGCCTGTCTAACCATTCCTACATGGCCAGTTGGACCGTCCTATGCCAGGAAAGGCATATTTTCGTCCCAAATTACCAAAAATTGATATTTTGACAATTTCGACCATTAATGCCATTTTTTTCTATCAACACATGCCCCCTGCCTTTTAGCAAACTTAGTGAGCTAAAAGCACAACGGGCTAAGGGCGATACAATCCATATCGGCCTCACAATCTCTTAAGTGTTTTTGCCAAGTTCTTTAAAAGTACTCACTATTTACTTGCCTACCAAACCATCCATTTCATTACTCAGGAAATCTGAATTCTCAGGACGATTTGCATGAATTACTAATATGACTAAGGTACTTAAGCGCCAAATTTTCCACCAACTCGGCCTTTAGTCCCTTTACTAGTTTTTGCCCCCGAGTGCCTTGTAGGGACACACCCTTACTCAACGAGGATAGAAGTTAGCTTATAAACCAACTTCGGTTTCCACACCCGTCATGTCTTTGCTAGGGCTTTGGACTCATCGAGCAGGTTATCCTCGAATTATTCAGCCTTCTTCTCTTTGAGATAATTGGCATGAATACGTTGTAAGCGTCTCTTTTGAGACTTAGTCATTCCAGGGGGTGCCCACAAAGGTCGTGGCTTAGTTTCAGGCATCACAAACTTACTACCGGAATCTTTAGCCGAACTGTGAATGCCCGGATCAGCTTTGGCAATTCTATGCTTAGTTGGGGCATTTCCATGACTTCTATCAATCGGACCGGCTTTGTTGGGCCGATCTGACTGGATCGTGTCAGCCACATGAGATGGGTCGGTCAGACCGGCCACAGTAGGCTGGTCAGACCGAGGTGATGCCAGTGGTCTAGTCCATTGTGGGCTGAACTCACGCCCCTATGGAAGGTTTGGCCTCCTTGGCGGTCATAGCCGAGAGTGCATCTTCTCAACCCTTCTCTTATGCTTCTAGAGAAACATCACAAAAGTTATCTTCGACTTCTTGTGGGACCTAGCCGAAGATGATACGTCGACATTCACTTTCTACACTACTACTTCAAGATTTTTCGGTACGAGCGTGCGTGGGCGAGGCTTTCTAATCACGACCACCATCCCTTTGGATGACTCAGAATACTCGGGCCGAATCAACACCTTCTTCCTGGTGAGGTCAATGTTATTCATGGGGAAGGGATCCTAGTCCAGCTTCATCTTATGGCTATGATATATTTTCAATCATCCTTCATCTATGGTCGATTGAACCTACCGACGAAAAACATTGCAATCATTAGTAGCGTGGGAAAGTGAGTCATGCCACACATACAGTATGCATGTTTCTTAAAGTCATCGACAGTTGGAATGATGTGACCTTTAGGCAACCCGAGGAGCTTTCTCTTTAATAAAACGTCAAATATTTTATCACATTTGGTCACATCAAAAGAGTACTTAACTTCACTGGGCCGATTCTTAGTGGGAGACATCCGTTATTCGAAGCAAGTGACCATTTTGGACCAATTAGGCTAGGTCCATTCTGTCGTGTATATGTCGCCCGAGTCATCTTCTTCTTTCGACATCTCGTCATCGGAGTGCTCTACGATGTGTACCTTGGCCTTGGGCTCACTAAGAGTTTTGATGCCCTTTTAGATTTAACTCGACCATCTTGGAGTAGAGCCCTCTACATTACTTGGCTAACCTCGAGGAAGCCATCCAACTTCTCCTTGAGTTCGGAGTGTAAGCCGTTAAAAGCTAGGTTGGCCAAATCCCTCTCTGAGATGTTTAAACTAAAACATTGGTTTCTGGTGTCACGGAAACGTCTAATGTAGTCGGAGACACTCTCACTAGCCTTTTGTTTAACTGATGTCAAGTGCAAAAGCCTAAGTTCAGTTTCCCTAGTATAAAAATAGTCGTGAAACTTCTGCCCTAGCTGGGCCCAAGTTTGCACGGAGTTTGGCGGCAACGCCGAAAACAAAGTGAAAGCGGTGCCGAAAAGTGACAAAGAGAATAACCTAAGTTTAAATGTGTCGGACCCGCATGCTTCACCACACTGTGCTAAGAATTTACCTATATGCTCTAGGGTGGTCTTGCTACCCACACTGTCAAATTTGGTGAACTCGAGGATCTTAAAGTCGTGAGGTTACAGGATACCATCGAAGTGGTCTGGGTATGGCTTACGGTAAACTCTAGCTAGATCTAGAGGTGTGTAACCAGTGCATTCCCTAACAAGCGCGTGAATTCGCTCATCAATATCATCCACACCTTCTGCTAGTGTGCGTATCTCGTGCGGGGGTGCGACACGTGGTGGTATGTTAGGGTGTCGGTCGTGCGGCTCCTCCTATCGTGCCGTCTCATGATAAATAACATGTTCAGGCCTACGTGGGTGTTTAGGAGTAGGAGGTGCGGGCATCGTGGGAAAAAGTAGCCTAGGCATGGGTGGAGGCGACGCGTAGTAGATAGGGGCGGTCTGACAGGCCATAGAGCCGATCTGACCATAGGCGTACTGCCGGTTGGACTGGCCTGGTAGCCGGTCTGACCGTAGGTGTACTGTCCGTTTGGACCGGCCTAGTACCCGGTCAGACCAACTATTGTTGGCAATGGGGCCTGATACGTGTCGGTCTGACTGACGGTGGTATATGTGGTCTTAGTCCTAGAGGGCGGAGACATGACAGCTTTCTCAGTGCTCCCATCTATTCGGTTGTAAATGTGGTGTACATGGGGTAAACTAGCAATTGGAGTGGGAGAAGCGGCCCCGGAAAAGCCGAATGTCTTAAACATCACTTCCATCTCAGCCTTTAGATGATTCGCAAATGTGGCTCTAACGGCTTGATCTACTATGGCGACTATGTCTTGCCTAATTTGTGAGGGGGTTAGAGATGGGGATGATGGCGGTGGTACCTTATTTCTGGAGAGGTCAGGAATGTCGATGTTGTGCTTGACGAGGCCCGTGCGAGTTTTGGTGTAGCGCAAAAGCATGAGTGCGTGGAACTCCTTCGTCTTGGCCTCAATCTCGGCCCGATCCTCTTCAGGGATGTCTGCAAGGGTGGGGAGGATGATGTTGCGGTCATCGATCTCCGCGCTCATGTCCCTGGTCCATCGGCAATAGGGGTACTATTGTCATGCTTGTAGTATTCATGGTCGATGTACCCACGGTCGACGTAGACGTGCTCGTCATGTTGTTGTCGTCCCTAGCGGGGTCACCAAAAAGTGCGTTGACACGATAACGTGCCCACACACTGCTGTCAGTTCGACGATCCAAAAGTGTGCGGCCGTTTCAAGGATAAACCCTAAAACGTTGCGAGATGCTGATGTCGCATTCTGACGACCCTTAAACAAATGTAAGGGAAAACAAGGTCACCAGGCAATCAAACAAATATCTAGGAATAATGTTCAGTTATCCGAAGTATTGGGTAAAAAGACCCAACCGGGGAAAGGGAGCCGGTTGGACCAAAGCAATTGGTGGTCGGACCAGCAGTGCGGAGGGGGGCCGCTGAAGGGTGGCTTCGGCGCTCTGTGCGAATGGGTCTCGAGGGTGCCCAAAGGGGAACTTCGATCCTTCGAGCGGTCGGACCGGCGGTCAAGCTTCAGTCAGACCGAGAGTCATAACGCGAAGTACCCTGGATGCGAAGGCTGCCTCCGACACAGAGGTCGGTCAAACCGAGGGGTGATCCCGGTCGGACCGAGCTGCTCTGGTGCGAAGGCCTTCGGTGTGAAGAGGGTCCCAGTGCGGAGCGGTCCCGAGGTCGGTCAGACTGGCCTCAAGGCCCCGGTCTGACCGAAGCATGCCGGCGGCAATCTGACAGGATGGCACGCGACGGTCGGACCAGGGAGTACCCTGTGGTCAGACTGACAAAAACCCAAGGGGCAGCCTCTGGGCTCTACAGTTCTTCTCGGTGGCGTGGGATAGGTCTCAAACTTCATGGAGATGAAATTGGAGATGAACTTTCTACAAAACAGCAAGGAATCAAATGCAATCCGGCCTAGAGGACCAATTTCCAAGGGAGGCAAGATGTAATGCCCAGATTTAATAAATCCGGACCTTTATTGAAATTCCATAGAAAATCAATAAATCAAGACGTTCATCACACGACCGCACAAAATACGACAAGCATTCATGGTTTGTAGACCATATTAGTACAAAAGTGTTAAAGTAAAAGAGAAACTAATAAAATAAGGGTCATAGATGAACGCCTCCTTCTAGTCTCGCCTTGACTGGGTCGCTACTCCAGACCTTCAGCCCACCCTCGCTCAACAGTCCTTACATGCCATGAATAACACTTTCACTCAAACAATAGTAAACTAACTGCGAGAAGTCACACAACCCGCCCTTGACCGTGGGCTCGGCTTTTCGAAAAGATTTAAAACTCTGATCAGAGGTGTACCACTGTACCCACAAGACACGCACTCATCCATTACACCAAAGTGTAACGAGATGACCCATACCACGGGAACTCGTGCCAAAACCTTCTATATGGAACACTCCAACCCGACAGCACCCTATTATGGGTTTCATATGGTGCCCCAACGCATCGAGCCAACACCATACCCCCCTTGAGCCACATCGGTACAATTAACCCGCAGGTTGCCCCTTGCCCCCTCCACTATGGTGCATCGAGTCGGTTTGTTCCATACTTCCGATTAGGACTTACCCATTAGACTTGTGGTTAGTACGGAAGTGCTTTGCAACAGATCCCGCAGACCGATCCTTATAGTGCCCCGGGTGCGACCAACCAATGCCCTAGCTTGCACCTAGAACCGACCATACTTATAACATAGCCAACTCCAACAGAGTCCAGAGACGAGAATAACGGGGAAATACATATAGTAGAATCTATCTACGACTCATTCTTTTTATCCTATAGCAGTTGTGTCGGAACATTGGACACTAGCTAATATAATATTGTAGAGTGACAAGGAGTGTAGGCTCAATAAGCATGGCTTGGGTTTACACACAAGGACGGGGATCTAATAAATATAATGTGTAGGGCTTTGAGATTAGACTAATGCAATATTATCCTATGAGTTATAGCGATAATTTGTTAAAACATGGGCTCAACGATGATAAAAATGGGGGTTGTGACTTGCCTTGCTCAGCAAATGGTGAAGGTGGAACCTCGGGGTAATACTCCGGCTCCTCGACTGTCTCGTAGTCTTCTTGATACGGAAAAATTAAACACAACATTCAATAAACAATAAAAACACTACAACATATACATACAAGTGTAGGGTCTTAAATGAGGGATAAACCCCCTTAATATTCTGAATGTATTAAAGGTTAATTTTTTAAAAGAATTTTCCTGATTTATTTCATGAATTATCAATTTATTCCTAAGGGGTTTTTATTTATTTAATTAATAAGAATATTTTGTGCTGAAGTAACATACTATTTTATGGCATAAATATGTAGAGAATAAAATGATTGATTTAACAAAATTTGAATGGTGAAATTTGGAGTTAAAATGAGCAAGTTATGAATTTTTGATGTTTAAATCAATTTTTTGAATTTTATTTAAACAGAAAACAGTCTCTGGTCCACGGTGAGCGAGGCCCACCGTGAACCAGTGCACTGTCCGCATGGACCGGGCCAACCAGAGCCATCGGATCTGGATCCAGCGGTCAGGTGCGAGGCGGGAGGGATTAAGTGGATATGGACGGCCCAGATCGCACCATACCCCTTTGGCATGCATCAAGGGCGAAGGGATTTAATATGTGCGCTCCGATCACGATCATGTGGCCAGGATTAAATCCGGCACGGCACTCGCTTAAGGGTCTCGTACCCCCCTTCGTCCATGACTCCGACGGGCTTGGGCACGACGGCGATGGCGACAGCGAGGGGGCTACGTCTTGGGTTTCGGCTGAAATGGAAAGAGGAGATCCAGGGGATCCTAACCGTATCTGCGGCGGTGACGATGGGCATCCGACGGCGACTAGCGGCGAGGGTCGACGTCGAAGGGGTCTCGGGTGGGTGGCGGCGATGACGATCCGGTGGCGTATGCAGCCAACGGAGGGGAGGCCGAGGTAGGGTGGGTAAGGCAGTCCCAGAGGTGGCGATTGCGTGGACGGAGGAGGCCCGAGGTGGAGCAGGAGACAAAGCCAAAAACCGGGGTGGTGGCGCTCTAGTTTCGCTTTGGCTCGGGCTACGGCGGTGTGAGCGGAGTGCGGCGAGGGGGAGGGTTTAAACAGGGGCTCGTCGGCGTTGATATGGCAAGGTAAATGGAGGAAACCCAAGAGGGTTCCTTAATTACTCCGGCGAGGTTCCATTTTCTCGGTTACTAGCCATAAACGACGAAAATGCTTGGGGAATTGGGGGAATGTGATCGCTGGTGGATGGTAAGGCTCGGCATCGGCCCAATTTGGTGCACGGCAGCTGGCGGAGGCGGATTTGGCAGGGGGTCTCACCAGTGATGGAAAGGGGGGATCCCTTTCCATCGGGGAAGGACCCGACAAGTGGGTCCTACCTGTGAGCGGGCGAGCGGGAATGGAAAGGGCCGACAGACGGGCCCGAGCGGTCAGTGGCTAAGGGGTGCGTGTGCGAGGCTAACAAGCGAGGCAAAGGCGGGCGCAAGTGGGAGAGAGAGGAGGGGAGCGGCGCCGACACCTGGGTCCCACATGGCAGCGACACAGGCACTGGACTGGGCTGGGCTGAGGCAGATTGGGGGTTTGCGGCCCAAGTTCATTTAAAATGTATTTTTCCATTAAAATAATTTCAGTAATTCATTTATTTGATTAAAGGTTGAATCACTATTGATAAAATTTGTAAAAATTCCTAAAAATATTTCGTGGCCTCTATATTCTACCATAAATTTTCCAAGTTAAAATTTGAAGTATTTCCCCTTGTTTGGCTGTTTGGCTTTCATAGGGTTCTTTTAGTCTTTTCTTGAATTAAATAAATCCTGAAAATTCATTTTATTTATTTTATTTATTTTTAATTCTTGGGATGTTACACAAGAAAACCGAAAAACTAATAAAATTCGTTACGTGGATTAAACGGGTGATTCATAGGCAAATGAACAAGGCTTGCCACAGTTACGACGTGATACACGGAGGGCTTTCAGCGCAAACCCACGAAGATGGACGTTAGTCTAATCCTAGGGAAAGCAAGGTAGATTGAAATAAAAGTGCGATTCAAAACTAGTGTTTTGAAGTATTGATCTGTGTTGGATGCCCTTTTAATCGGCATCACCCCTATATTTATAGGGGATGGTCTCAAATTTCCTGTCACCTAATCTATGTAGGTTTCGACCAAAAGTAGTTAATATTTAATTAGAGATCAAAACAACCCCAAACCAACTCTATCCCTAATTTTTCAGACTTGGGCCGGTCTGACCGGGCCTACATGGCCGGTTGGACCGGCCTGTGCTAGGAAAGGCATATTTTCGGCGCAAATTACCAAAAATTGATATTTTGATAATTTCGGCCATTAATGCCATTTTTTGCTATCAACATGATTCCCACTTATGCCTCATCAAGTAGACATAACCATATCTACTAAAGTCATCGGTAAAAGTGATAATGTACTAAAAGCCTTTCCTAGCCGTGTGGCTCATTGGACAACAAAAATCAGTATGTACTATGGCCAATAGCTCACTCGCCCTCTCACTCTGTCCAGTAAAAGGTGTCTTTGTCATTTTGCCAAGTAAGCAAGACTCGCATGTGTTATATGATTCAAAATCAAATGATTCCAAAAGCCCATCACAATGAATCTTCTACACACTCTTCTCATTTATATGACCTAAACAAAAATTCCTTACGTAGGTAGGATTCAAATCATTCAGTCGTTGTTTCTTAGTACTAATGTTATAAATGTGTGCATCATCAAGACTTAGAATAGACAATCCATTCACCAATGGACAAACACCATAGAGCATGCCATTCGAAAATATTGAACAACTCTTGTTCTTTATTACGAATTCAAAACCATATTCCTCTAAACATGAAGAAGAGATAATGTTTCTGCCTAAGGCGGGAATGAAATAACAATTATTTAACGCCAAAACAAGTCCTGACGATAGCGATAGTGAATAAACGCCGATAGCCAACGCTGCAACCTTTGCACCATTCCCGACGCGGATATCCATCTCACCACTTGCACACTTTCTTACTCTAGTCAACCACTGCAATGATTTGCATGTATGAATCATCGATCTGGTATCAAATACACATGAATCATTTGGACGAGTAGCAAGATTAATTTAAATAACATTAATACCTGAAGCGGAAGTCATACTTCCCTTCTTGTTCTTCTGGTCTTCCAGGCAAACCATGCAATTGCGCTTCCAATCCCCAGGCTTGTGGCAATGGTGGCACACATTAGAGTTGGGAGGGTCAGACCTGGACTTTTTAGTCGATTTGGACTTCGACTTAGAGATCGAATCTGTAGTCTTAGCCTTTTTCCTCCTCCTGTTTTTGCCCTCCTTCTGAACCATCATCACTTGATTAGGAGACTTCTTGATACTCTCCTCAGCTGTTTTAAGCATCCCATGCAACTCGGCTAGTGTCTTCTCTAGTCCAACCATGTTATAATTCATGATGAATGGCTCAAAGCTCAGTGGGAGCGACTGGAGAATGACATCTATAGCAACATATGGATCAAGTGGAGTGCTCAGTCTCTCTAGAGTCTCCATGCAACCAATCATCTTGATCACACGAGGGATCATTGGCCTCCCTTTAGCCAGCCTGCTACCAAACAAGCACTTAGATACATTGTATCTCTCTTATCTTTCCTGGTTATGAAACATGCCCTTCAAGCTTATGACCATATCATAAGCATCACATTCCTAATATTGTTTCTGAAACTCAGAGGACATGCAGGCAAGCATTAGACAACTGACATCTACAGAATCACTAGCATGCTTCTCATAAGCACGCTGGTCTGCTATAGAAGCATCCTCTCCTGGTTCATCAGGGTGAGGCTCCTCCAGAACATAATCCTTTATCTCTTGTTTGAGAACAATTCTCAAATTTCGATACCAATCCATAAAGTTTGTTCCAGACAATTTCTCACGTTCAAGAATAGATCGCAAATTAATAACTATAGTGCTCTTAAAAGTAGACGTAGTAGGTGCCATGATCTACAAAAGATTAAATGCAAGGTTTAGCACTATGCAATGTTTATCTTCTATCCAATAAAAGATGTTCCACTATTTTAAACCAAGTCACATTCCCTCTAATGACTAATAGTGACGCAAGATCCATGGTCACGCTATCTCCTAGTGAGTATTGGCATAACTGCTAGAAGCTAGTTGACATAGGTAAGCAACTCCTAGCTAATCACATCATATGTGACTCTTGTCATTGGAGAAGGATACAATGCTCGACCCCAACTCCTATGCTCCAAGGCCGAAAACCGCTTTGATAGCCTTGTCAAGTGAACCAATACTATGTGTGCATAAGTCCGACTTCTGCCCCAACTGATCGAGATAAAAGATAGCACCCTACTTTGGTAGACCCACTATCGATGAGCACGAACCTTGGTGGGTGCAGCTATCGGGAAGAGAATCAACACTTAATTTTCTGATGGAAAACTATTCTAGCATCGTAACGTCCCTAGCGCACACGAAACATGCAAGAATAGAATAATAGGAACATAAGAAAGCATCACAGGCAATCATATTAACTATGAAATAGCATGGCCTTCTTCACATTGCGATCTCAATCTCCATGGCTCCTGTCATTGAGTGCGTGCTCCCGGCCTCCATGAAGAATACGTGTCCATCTCGCATAGGCTATACTAATAACATGGGACGAAGCACCGCGGAAACGACATGCAAGCCATAATAAATTTTACATCAGCCTTGGGCTATAAATAACTTGGACACACATGCCATATTTAATTTACATTCATTGCATGCATCTCATACGTCACATTTATCCAAGACCATGCCAGTCACGTCATTCTCTGCAAAACAAAGTTAGGCGAGTAATCTAGAAGTGAGTGGATTCTGGATCTGAAAAACATGAGTCTTCAGGCTCGTTTTTTCAAAATCGCGTGAGTCAAAACATTCGATATGGTATCGGAACTTTCGATCAATATTTGAATCCCAAACACAACAATTGCCTTCTATATCGAATCATTATTCGATATCGGAACATCCAATCACTATCAGAACTTCCGATGCACCATCGGAACTTCCGATCATTATCAGAACTTCTGATCTATCATGGATAGAAACAAATCTAATATGTTTTCCACCATGTATCTCCATACATGAGGGATCTAGATCGAACAATACGCACGTAGGCTCTGATACCACTATTGGGGAATAGGGGAGCTACGCTAGCCGACAAATTCAAAATCTACGCCCTAGGCCCAAGACTCATGGGCGTGCGAGATCATGGATCGGTACCTTATAGCACGAGATGTGCTAGGTGCAGCGGAAGAAAATGTTGGAGTAGCGTGTCAAGCCTATCCTCGCTTCATCCTTGCCGTCCTTCGCCGATGCAATCATTTGCTTGTAGATGTCCATGAGTGTCACTATTAGAGCAACGCTTCCACGGAGTCCATATGTACAGGGATGGAGTACCTCCCACAGCAGCGTGCTAGCACCACACATGAGAGATGGGGATCCTTGATCTCAACAATTGAGATCAAGAAAGGAAGTGTAGAGGAGTCTTTGGTGGCTAGGTCTAATCTAGGCTTATTGCTTGTTCCAAGACGTTCTCCTCCTCTCCTTTTATAGGGCTGAGAGCCTACTGGTCGTGCTCATCTCGAAATCCTCAAAACCATAACCGATCCTAAATCAGAAATTATGACAGTGTATTTTAGGTCTCCTGATACAGTATGACACACAACAGATCCAATATGTTATCACCCACTGCGGAACTTCCGATACCACATCAGAACTTCCGATCAGTACAAAATTCACCGATTCCGAATCGGAACTTCTGGCTCGTCGGATCTTCCGATACCATATAAGAACTTCCGAAGCAACATTTTCTCTCTGTATCGAGACCAGATAATAATCGGAACTTCCGATACTATCTATCGGAACATCTGATCCATGGAATTTTCTTGGGCATATCCTTTATATACTATGGGATCAGAATGGCGAATAGAGGGTGGGTGAATAGGCGTATCGACTAATTTTCTTGAATTAGATGGCCTTTTCAGAACACCTAACGCACCTCTAAATGGATAAGCAGAAGCAAATGTAATTATATAGTAAAACCTTAGATTCAGTGGATTGATCACAAATAGAATCAATAGAGCATTTGAGAGGTGATCAATTGCCAATAAAGGTTCATAAAAAATTTGTATCAGAACATTTCATGCACACAGAAGTACTCTTGAACACTAATGACATTGATGGTAAAACAAGGATATTTGAAACTGCAGCTATGACAAAATATTCTGAACACAACTTCCTGCTCTCATGACTTTCACACTAATTATGCTTAAATGCCAGGAATGGATGCAAAACAAAAACCATCAGTTAGTGTAGAAACTGGTCAGTCAAACTTGAATTAAACACGTCCAAATCGAACTTGGCCGAAGAGACACACCAGGAAATAACAAACTCAATGATCTCTGTGCTCAAATGAATGACAACACAAACCAGCAAACATACTAAGAAATTGCATTGGCCCTTGGCTTCTGAATGAACTTCACCACATAATTCTTACGCGGAATAGTGTCTTGTCGGCAACCAGACCACTCAGTGCAATGGATGAAGAAGAGCATTCTAGAGACAAGGAAAATCGGCAAAATAAATCAGGAGAAGACTATTTTTGTACAGCACAGAACCACAGTGATGATGTCTCCAGAATGGAATAGATTCAGTTAGTGAATAATCAAAACCAAAGCAAACAAGACAATCAAATTTCTTTTTCAAAAGGACGAGAGAAGTTATTATACCTGCTGCATGTGTCTACGATGGTACTAGCTGATGATCATTGTAGCATGTTCAGTAAGCGGAGTTGGCATGTAGCTCTGATGATAACATTATTAATTCGGCAACAACACAGAGCACACTAAAGAAAAGAATGGAGGCACAAACAAGATTTCTAGAAGGATGAAGATCTCTAGAATATTCAGACTAACAAGTCTCTCTCAATTGACACCCACAACTCTTAAAACTGAACAAATCTAGGCGCTTGACTTCTGTAGATGTAGTAACAAGCAACATCTGAAGCAGACAACAGAGTATACTCACAGCAACAGAACATCACAATAGGTAACAAACAACTCAGCAGAAGAAAACCAGCAGAACATCTCACCCTCAGATAAACCAAAATTATAACTCTGTGAGTACTCATGGCTGGTTACATCTGCATGATACAGGAATTTTCAAAGCAGTGTTCAAAGCAAAGAAGTAAGTTCAAACATAATCAATCTCCCAATCAAAACTAGAGAACACAGGACAGACATGAACACAATTTGGGACGCAACAGTGGCATGTAGAAAATCCGGATCCTAGTACCTAGCGCTGATGATGATGCACTGCCCAGACAGAGAAATACGCACAACAGTGCAAAGGATTCACAGCAACAACAATCGATTCGGCAATGTTTTCAGCAAAAAAATGACAGAGCAATTGCAAGCACACACAACACAACACAGATGGACAATTGATGATCCGACAAAAGTTGCTAATAGGAATTCATCTTGATGAATAGTGCAAGAAATAGATAAACGAAACCAGCAGAGAAGTTTAGAATAATATTCTAGTTTTCTGAATCATACCTCAAACATGGCAGCGCTGGTAGTATTGTCGATTACTCGCTACAGTAACAAGATCATGTTTCTTATAAGAACATAACCCAAACAAGGTTTTTCTCTTAGTTTTGGATTGAAAAGTTCTGTCAAAAGTTCTTCCCGGCCAACAACCATGGAGGGGATAATATCCCATGAGAGAGTATCTTCTAGAAAGCTACTTTTACACAAAACCCCTTGGGAAATTTCAGAAATACATATTCCAAAAATTACCCTATAAGTCCTAAAAGAAAAATTACAAATACACTCTCCTTTTATTATATTTTCAGAGTAGAACCACTCTAAAAATATACCAAAAGACTACACTATAAAACTAAAATATTTAAACTAACACTAAACTCATATTTATTGAATTAACAAAAAACATTTAAAGTTTCGACGGTTTTCAGCAAAAACCGAAAAAGCCTCCCCTGATCATCGACAATCGTCGTCCGTCCGCGAACTCAACCGCCAGCAAGTCTCTCCCGCTCTCGATCCCTCGAGCCGCCTTGTCACTTGAACTGACTTCCCTTTCGCTGACTCGATCGACGCTTCATCTTGATCAACCCTCAACTCACGTCCTATTCGAGCTCCATGCGTACATCTGAATCTACTCTTGACTTCGACTGACACCCTCGACCATCTAGCATTAGACTCCCTATCTAACCCTGATCCCGTGCCATCGACAGTTGACAAGTAACTCAAGCCTGCACACACGAGACAAACACAGACACACACACCATATCCAACATACCGAGACACAAACTCATGACATCATCCTATCAATCACTCATCAGTACCTTGAACCATAGTGACAAACCTCACTATGTTCCTCAATCTCCCCCTTGATTAGTGCATTGACAACACAAGATCAAAATAAGTGTAAACAAGGATTTAGCACACAAGTGACCATGAAAGCTCTAAAGAGAGCAAAATTAAGAAACATGACACTTGACAAGTGGATGAAAGAGCACAAAAAGAGCACACACCACCTCAAAAGCTCCTAAAAAACTCAAAAGATCAACAAGTTATCCCAAAAGCTCAAAAACTCTCCCCTTTGGCAATGTACACATCAAGATAGCCCCATGAGGTGAAAGAGTAAAGTGACCATGCAATGCTTCCAGAATATGATTAAGTGCAATTACAATACAAACACTTCTTGTGCCTCACAAACTATCCTAGCTAACCTGTATGATAGGCTTGAATGTAAACAATCTAAATATCCGTATGAGCAAGCATTTTGATGTTTAAGCAAATAAAAGCATCACTACCAAGACTAGTTTACTAGACATGGCAAGGTAAGAGATACAAAAGCTAGTCAAAAACAAACTCGAAAAGCACATCCCACTACAAGGAGCTGCAAAAAACTTGATATGCCAAAAAAATTATATATTATTTTTTTAATGCCAGAGGTTATTTGCAAGTCAATCTTATGCTAACCAATCAAGCCAAGCCTAGGATAAACCATCGGAAGCTTAATGCATTGATCTTGGTATACACTTCAATGTCCCAGTTCAAACCAAAGTGCAATGGTAAGCAGTCTAGAACAAAGTAGTGCGACTATGCAAACCCACTTGGATCTTTTCAATTTTATCACCACTTAAGTATTTTTTTGTTTCATTTTCATCATTGTCATTTTTCATTTTTCACTTTTTCAATTTTTTTATTTCTGAGCATAACATGATCAAGTTGCATATGAGCATGCAAGTGAAAAGGACAAAGCTATCAAGTAAGAAATGAATAGCAAAAGCACCCTAGCCTATTCATGCTAGTTTCCAGACTTAGTAGTGATCATTTTCAAATTTTCACAAAGAAAATCCATGCTCAAGACATATAGATAGATGAGTTCATTCTAAGCATAATCAAACATTGAATATAAGACAGAATTGTAAAGTGCACACACAAGCATGTACATGTCAAAGCATTTAATCATATTCCAGAAGCAAATGCAGAAGTACACAACTCCCCCTCACATGATGCCATAAGGATGATAAATGCCAAGCTCTCCCCTTAAAAATGCAAAGCGAGAAGCATCGAGAGCCTTGTTGAAAATATCTGCAAGCTGACTCTGAGTATCGACAAAACGCAATTCAATATCGCCTTTTTCATTATGATCTCTTAAAAATGATAATGCACATCAATGTTTTTGGTCATAGAATATTGTACTGGGTTGTTTGCTAAACTGATTGCACTTGTGTTATCACAAAATAATGGAACACATGAAAACTCCAACTCAAAGTACCGCAAAGTAGAAACCATCCACAAAATCTATGCGCAACAGCTAGCTACAGCTACATATTCAGCCTTGGCTGTAGACTGTGCAACACTAGACTATTTGCGTGAAGACCAACACACAAGAGATGAACCCAGAAAATGACACGTCCCAGAAGTACTCTTGCGATCAATACGACATCCAGCAAAGTCAGTGTCTAAAAAACCTCTCAAGCATAATGAAGATGATGTAGAATACCAAATACCAATGTTGGGTGAAAATACTTCATCGTCGGGGTCACTGCTGCAACAAGATAAAGGCAGGTGATTTAGTCAAAGGTTTCCAGCATCTAACTTTGGTTATGTACTGGGACAAGTTCGAATGATAGAGGCGAACTCTAGTTCGGATTATATCTTCGAACATTGACCCTTCAGAGAGCTTCCTTGCCAGCTAAGATGGAAGACTTATCTTCTTTCTCATTAGATTAGTCTTTTACCGTTTTAGCCCTATTAAGGGTACCAAATAGTTTCCACTATGTCGGTTGTAACAGAGGGGTAAAAGGGTCTTTTCCTTAAGGTTTTGGCCTATAAATACCCCCCATTTTACCCTGTAATGAGGATCGAATACTGAGTTATTCAATACACATCTTCGAACTGTTTTGAGCTATTATCCACCTCGGAGGCTTAAAATAGTTTACTTCACAAACACTTTGTTTGTTATTTTCTAAGCTTCAGAAACCTGTTAGCGTAATCTTTTACGCCAACAACCGAATTCAAGAGTGTGCTTGAGATACCTTAGAATGTGCTTGACAGCTTGACAATGTGAAGTCCTAGGAGAAGCTTGATAACGAGCGCACAGACACACAACAAAGTGTACGTCTGGCCTCATAGCCGTCAAGTAAAGAAAGGAGCCGATCATGCTACGATACTCCTAGTTCACTTCTTCTTCATCTTCATCTGGATCAAGAGCAATAGAAGTACCCATCGGGGTAGCAAGAGGTTTAGTGTCAGACATGTCAAAACGTTTAAGCAGGTCTTTAGTGTATTTTGTTTGATGGACAAATGTTCCTTGTTTGCTTTGCTTGATTTGCAAAACCAGGAAGAAAGTCAACTCACCCATCATCGACATCTCGAATTCCCTACTCATGGATTCAGCAAACTCGGCAACAAGTGTATGAGATGAACCACCAAATATTATATCATCAACATATATCTAAACGACTAAGAAATCTTTGCCATGCAAGAGAGTGGACAAAGTTTTGTCAACAGACCCCATTTTGTACCCGTGCTCAATCAAGAACGTTATAAGGTGGTCTTACCAGTCCCTGGGAGCTTGCTTGAGCCCATATAGAGCTTTGTGAAGTTTAAAGACTCTTGCTTGCTTGAGCCCAGGAGGCTGCTTGACATACACGTCCTCTCCTATGAAACCATTCAGGAAAGCACTTTTTACATCCATTTGAAAGAGTTTAAAGCCGCGCGAAGATGCAAAATCAAGCAAGATCCTAATGGCCTCAAGTCGAGCTACCGGTGCAAAAGTTTCTCCAAAATCAACCCCTCGACTTGAGAATACCCTTGAGCGACTAGCCTAGCTTTGTTTCTCACTGTCGCCCTATCCTCCCCCTGATTGTTTTTGAAAATCCATTTTGTTCCAGTGATGTGAATGTTAGGGGGTGGATCAACGAGAATCCAAACCTGATTTCTATCAAAGTGTTCTAGTTCCTCATGCATGGCATTGATCCAACTCGCATCAGACAAATCATGACTAACATCCAATGGTTGAAAATTTGCAACAAAAGCAGAATCGATGAAATGAACATGAGATCGGGTTACTCGTTCAATTAGCTCGCCGATGATCTATTCTGGAGGATGCATTCTTTGAATACAAAGCGGTGCTCCTCTCTGCGACAGAATCTCCCCCTCAACTCTTGTCGAAGTAGAATCTTCAGGTCCTCTTGTCGAAGTGGTCAAAGCTTCTTGAGTTGTCGTAAAGGAGGTAGTGGTACAGCATCAGGATCTTCATCGTCTGATGGATCTTCTTCCTCAAAAAGTGTTTCACTCATATCGTGCTCACTTGCAAATTCAAATTTAGTACTGACACATGGAGAAGTTTCATAAAAAGTTACATCACAAGATTCAACCAAAGTGTTAGTTTCAAGATTGTAGACACGATAAGAGTGACCATGCAAAGAATAGCCCAAAAAGATCCCATCAGATGCGCGCGATTCAAATTTGTCCAAATTACCTCGCTCTAGGATGAAGCAACGACATCCAAATACTCTGAAGTGAGTGACCTTGGGCTTCCTCCCAAAGCAAAGTTCATAAGAAGTCACATTCAGCAAAGAGTGGAAAAAGATCCTGTTGGAGATTTAGCATGCTGTACTCATGGCTTCAGACCAAAATTTTCTAGGAGTCATGTGCTCATTTAGCATCGTCCTAGCCATCTCCACAAGTGTGCGATTTTTCCTCTCAACCACACCATTTTGTTGAGGGACTCTCGGTGCAGAAAACTGATGCTCAATCCCATGTGCAAAATTCTGCAAAAGAGCTATTTTTGAACTCGGTGCCGTTATCGCTTCGAATAGCTTTCATTGCACTAGGAAGTTCATTGATTAGCCTCAGTGCTAAGCTCCGAAAGTGTATGAACACTTCATCCTTGCTCATGAGAAAGAAAACTCAAGAGTAACGAGAGTAGTCATCAACCACAACAAGTATGTACCATTTACCGCCTAAAGAGCTAACCCGGGATGGACCAACAGTATCCATGTGAAGAAGCTCACCAGGTCGCTCAGTCATTACCATGTTTATGGGGGAATGCGAGGCGGCGAACATTTTTCCAAGATGACATGGAGCACAAATGAGGTTCTTCTCAAATTTTAGCTCGGACAATCCTCGGATCAGTCATAGGGCACTCAATCTCGCAAGAATATCAAAACTCATGTGGCCTAGTCTCCTATGCCACATCCAAAGCTCAGAAGATGGTTCAGCTAAAAGGCAATGAGAAGATCCAAAAGACTCAGAAAAATCAGCTCCAAAAACTCTCCCTACTCTCAAGATTTTACAAATAAAAGCACCAGAAGAATCAAGCACATAAGAGCCATCACGACTAAAATAAATCTCAAAACCCTCATCAAGCAATTGTGAAACCGAAAGCAAATTGTAACCTATGTCCTCAACCAAAGCAACATTTATGAGAGTGAAATTTTCATTAATTTTGATCATACCTTCGCCCTTCACTCTTCTTTTGAGATTGTTTCCAAACGTGATGCTTTCTCGATGCCTGACTGAGGTGAAGCTAGAGAACCACAAAGACTTTTCGGCCATGTGATGCGAACACCTGGAATCGATGATCCACTTGTCCTCCAGCCTCCCATGCCTCAGCTAAGTAGAGACGGGAGATCTCGTGTACTCAGTGCTGGGTTTAGAAATAAGATGCCTAGGTATCCAACACTAAACTATCCGAGAAGTAGGTAAAGCAAGAGACTGTGTGGGATGAGAGTCATACTGAACTTGATGTCTTCTGGGAAATTGCTGAGGTCTCCTAACATAATTTGGACCAAAACGCCTACGTGGTCTATCATCATACGAAGTATGATATACACCACGATGGGCATAGCCACTCATATAATTGTATGGAGCCTCATAATCAGTATAAGTATGATAGCCATAGTAATGCATATCAAAGGAAGGATAATCATGAAAATGTAAAGCACGAACACGACGTTCATCTTTCATACGTCTATAGCAAAAACCAATCAAATGACCTACACGATGACAGTAAGCGCAGTGAAAAACTTTCTTGGGTGTAGGTTTATATGTTTCTGGTGTAAACCTCACAGTTTTCCTAGGTTTTTGCTTGGAGTCTTTCTTGAGTGGTGGAATGATTATCTATTTAGGTTGGGTAGGAATTTTGGCTTTTTGTGGTGTGTCTAACTGGGCTCTCTCTTTCTCAAGGGTAGTAGGTAGAGTGAACACAGTTTGGCTTGAGGTATTAGATGAAGTTCTCTCATAACCTAACCCAAGAGCTAACCCTGCCCTATCAGCGCTCATTTTTGTTTTATCCAAAAGCAAATCCATTTTCACTTTCCCATCAGTCCATTTGTCTAGCATGGAAAGCAGATAATCATTCTCACACTTAAGTTTTTTTACTTGCTCTCTAGCAAAGCTGAGTTGGTCCTTAAGGGTGATGCAGGTGGGACTCGCCGGCTGCACATCCTTAGAACACTCAACACTCTCCAATCTAGCCTTAAGTTCATCAACATGCCTATCTCTCAAATTAATGCTTTCAACGAGCAAAGGATAATTCATGCATTCGTTGATGACCGCAGGGCTAGACTCCACTGCTTCTGAACATTTTTAAGTTTTTTAATGTTTTGAGCATGAATCAGACGCAACTGAGCAAGTTCATCCATAACGACAAGACATGTCTCACATTCAGCAATTTCAGATTTAGACTTTAACAAAGCAAGTTCAGTAGAAAGTGATTCAATTTTAAGCTTTTGTTCCTTTCGTTCTTTAGCAGCAAGTTTAAGCAGTCTATCTTCTAAAATAATTGCATCATGTAATTCATCATTTTGAACAAGTAACTGGTCAAGAGATAGACTAACCTTAGATGAGTCAAGCTCATCGCTGCTTTGCTTGCCATTGGCCATGAAGGAGAGGCCGTTGAAGTCCTTTGTCTTTTCCTTCTTTTCTTCATTCTTGCTTGGTTCATCTTCATCAGAACTTGGTTCTTCACTCGAGGTGTTGTCGATGTCACTGAGTGCAGCCACGAAAGCTCTAGCCATCCGTTTTGCCACTTTTCCTCTTTTTCCTTTGAAAAACAATTTTTTGTCTCTTTTCTGATATTTGTGTTCATGTTCATTTTTTGCTTTCAGTTTTGGTCAATTGGCTTTAATATGATTAAGATCACCACACTCAAAACACCCTCGAGAGCCTCCTCTTCTTTGATCTCTTCTATCATTGTAGAACCTAGTGAACTTTTTGACTATAAGAGCAAGCTCTTCATCATCCAATGTGTCCACTTGTTCCTTTGTGATAGAGACTAAAGAAGACAAGGCAAAACCCTCAGATAAAGCACAAACACCAAACACACTACCTCCAGATGAGGTGCCACTGCCAGAACTAGAAACTAGTGCCATGGATTGTGGCAAAGAGTTCCCAATCCCAGAATAAGATGCCTTGGCGATCCTAGTGGACTTAAGCTTACTAAAGAGTTCATCACATGTCAAAGTATCAAAACTCACAGACTCTTCAATGCTTGAGATCTTTACTTCCCATATGCTACGATCCAGAGCATAGAGAAGTTTGATCACCCTGTCATGATCAGAGTAAACTAGCGTCTCAGTGGAGCGCAAGTTGCTAACAATACCATCAAAGCGTGCAAACATGGCATCTACAGATTCGCTAGGTCCTTACACGAACATTTGGTATTCTGGATTATACGTACTCTGCCTCCTAGCCTTAATCTGAGAAGTGCCCTCATGAAAAGTTCTCAACATCGTCCAGATCTCTCGCGCAGTTCTAAGGTGTTGGACCCTGTCAAACTCATTGCGACTCAGACTGATAAAAAGAATGTTTCTAGCCTTGCTATTACATTCATACTGTGACTTCTCAGACTCTGAGGTACGAGTTTCAGGGATCACATATTGGGAAGCAACAATGTCCCAAATTGCACTTCCTTGGCTAAGCAAAGAAGCCTCGATACACTCCTTCCAATAAGCATAATCTCGACCATCAAACATCGGAATCTTAGTGTTCTTACCTATGTCGCCACAAGGATCACAAACCGGTTAAGGTCAACTGGTGATCTAACCGGCTCTGATACAAAATGTGGGATCGGAATGACGACTAGAGGGAGGGTGAATATGCGCTTTGACTAATTTTCTTGAATTAGATGGCCTTTTCAGAACAACCAACGCACCTCTAAATGGACAAGCAGAAGAAAATGTAATTATACAGTAAAACCTTAGATTCCGTGGATTGATCAAAAACAAAATCAATAGAGCATTTGAGAGGTGATCAGTTGCCAATAAAGGTTCTTAAGAAATTTGTATCAGAAAATTTCATGCACACAGAAGTACTCTTGAACACTAATGACTCTGATGGTAAAACAAGGATACTTGAAACTGCAGCTATGACAAAATATTCTGAACACAACTTCATGCTCTGATGACTTTCACACTAATTATGCTTAAATGCCAGGAATGGATGCAAAAAAAACCATCAGTTAGCAGTAGAAACTAGTCAATCAAACTTGAATTAAACACGTTCAAATCGAACCTGGCCGAAGAGACACACCATGAAATAACAAACTCAATGATCACTGTGCTAAAATGAATGACAACACAAACCAGCAAACAGACTAAGAAATTGCATTGGCCCTTGGCTTCTGAATGAATTTCAGCACATAATTCTTATGAGGAATAGTGGCTTGCCGGCAACCAGACCACTCAGTGCAATGGGTGAAGAAGAGCATTCCAGAGACAAGGCAAATCAGCAAAATAAATCAGGAGAAGACTATTTTTGTACAACACAGAAGGACAATGATGATGTCTCAGAATGGAATATATTCAGCCAGTGAATAATCAAAACCAGAGCAAACAAGACAATCACATTTCTTTTTCAAAAGGACCAGAGAGGTTATTATACATGCTGCATGTGTCTACGATGGTACTAGCTGATGATCACTGTAGCATGTTCAGCAAGCGGAGTTGGCATGTAGCTCTGATGATAATATTCTTCATCCGGCAATAACACAAAGCACACTAAAGAAAAGAACGGAGGGACAAACAAGATTTCTAGATGGATGAAGATCTCTAGAATATTCAGACTAACAAGTCTCTCTCAATTGACACCCACAACTCTTAAAACTAAACAAATGCAGGTGCTTGACTTCTGTAGATGTCCCAGCAAGAAACATCTGAAGCAGACAACATAGTATAATTAGAGCAACAGAACATCACAATAGGTAACAAACAACTCAGCAGAAGAAAACTAGCAGAACATCTCACCCTCAGATAAACAAAAATTATAACTCTGTGAGTACTAATGGCTGGTTACATTTGCATGATACAGGCATTTTCGAAGCAGTGTTCAAAGCAAAGAACTAAGTTCAAACATAATCAATTTCCCAATAAAAACTAGAGAACACAGGACAAACATGAACACCCATGAAAACTGAGAACAATCCCTTCCGCTGGTTCAAATCGAATTTTCTCCAGTGCTTCAAATCAAACAGCGATCGGGGCTGTTCACAGTTTGGGACGCAGCAGTGGCCTATAGAATCTCCAGATCCCAGTACCTAGCGCAGATGAAGATCATGTTTCTTGTAAGAACATCACCCGAACAAGGTTTTTCTCTCAGTTTTGGATTGAAAAGTTCTATCAAAAGTTCTTCCCAGCCAACAACCATGGAGGGGATAATATCCCATTAGAGAGTATCTTCTAGAAGCTACTTTTACACAAAACCCCTTGGGCAATTTCAGAAATACATATTCTGAAAATTACCCTATAAGTCTTAAAAGAAAAATTACAAATAGACTCCCCTTTTAATATATTTTCAGAGTAGAACCTCTCTAAAAATATACCAAAAGACTACACTATAAAACAGAAATATTTAAACTAACACTAAACTCCTATTTATTGAATTAACAAGAAACATTTAAAGTTTCGACGGTTCTAAGCAAAAATCGACAAAGCCTCCCCTGATCATCGACAACCGTCGTCAGTCCGCGAACTCGATCGCCAGCAAGTCTCTCCCACTCTCAATCACTCAAGACGCCTTGTCACTTGAACTAGCTTCCCTTTCGCTGACTCGATCGACGCTTCATCTTGATCAACCTTCAACTCACATCATATTCGACCTCCATGCGTACATATGAATCCACTCTCGACTTCGACTGACACCCTCGACCATCTAGCATTAGACTCCTCGTCTAACCCTGATCTCATACCATCGATAGTTGACGAGTAACTCAAGCCTGCACACACAAAACAAACACAGACACACACACCATATCCAACACACCTAGACACAAACTCATGACATCATCCTGTCAATCACTCATCATATACACCTCGCACGGATCATGGAATAAGCTAAATCAAGCCGTAAACCATTCATACTGCTCCTTGTGAAAAACTTTTACTCATCGAATAATTATGTTATGAAGCTCCGTGAATATAATTACTAAGGTTCATCTTGCCAGACATCCATATTACATTATTGTTGCCTGCTTACTAATATTATAATGGTGTGTGTTATGATATTCGGTTACTCCTTTCCTATAATGTTTTCCTCTAAACCCCTCTGATAGGTAGGTTGCCCATAATTTTCGTCCTTGCTGCATGTTTGCCTTTTCAATGTATGTTGACAATGTTTAACAATATAATTAGTCACTCTAGAGTTTAGACTTCTTGCTGTAAGTTATAATTACTTCATAACAGTAAGACATTCTGTATTCTGTTATTCATTAGAACCATGATACAAGAATTATATACCTTTTAATTTTTGTAACGATTATTCATAGCGTTTCTTACAAATAACCCTATCTGTTGGGGGAAAATACTTCATTCTCATGGTCTCTACAGTAATAAGACAAAGGCAATCTACTAAACCAAAGTTTCAGTATTAACTCCGGTTTAGTACATGATCAAGTTCAAAGAATCAATGCAGACTTTTGTTCGGAGTATAACTTCGAAGGTCGAATCTTCAGAGAGCTTATCTGCCAGCAAGGATGGAAGACTTATCCTCTTTCTGATTAGATTTGTCTTTTACCATTTTAACCCTATAGTCTCCACTATGTTGGTTGTAATTGAGGGGTAAAAAAGTCTTTTCCTTAAGATTTTTACCTATAAATACCCCCCATCTTACCCTGTAATAGGCATCGAATACTCAGTTATTCAATACACAACTTCGAACTGCTTCGAGCTATTATCCAATTCGGAGGCTTGAAATAGTTCACTTCACAAACAGTTCGTTTGTTAGCTCCTAATCTCTGAAAACACATTAGCGTAATCTTTTACGCCAACAGTTGGCGCCGTCTGTGGGGAACCTAGTCCAAAAAACTTCATTCTTTACCATGTTCTCAGATCCATGCCTCTTAAGCGGAGTTCAGGTGGTAGTCCTACTCGGAGGTTCCCTCGGATCTCCAGAGCAAGATCTTCGAATACAGTTAAGGTCGGAGGACATTCAGTAATTCCTCCACCTCAAACCCCCGAAGGGAATTCCCTTCCTCGAGCATACGGAGTTCCTCCTCCAACTCCATTTATGCTTCGGCCAGACGGAGTCCATCCTCCAACTCCGACTGTGCTTCAAACTGACATGCACAGTTCTCAAGACCTGGAAGATCCTTCCGGAAGAAATGAAGATGGTCTTGGCAACATGGTGACCCAGATGGCCAGTCTCCAAGCTGAAGTGGCGAGGTGGAGGCAAGAAGCTGCAGATAGGCTTCGTTCTTAGGCCACCTCGGTCATTCCCGAAGTGCCTCAAGACGACGATCTTCCTTATCACGAAGCCCCAGAGAACGCTTCCTTCGATAGCGAGTCTCCGCTGCGTCCCGAGTTACAGAAAGTGCGCTTCGACCCTAAGTTTAAAATTTCGAAGCTCTATAAGTACTCTAGAGAGGAGGACCCGGGGGAGTTCTCCCGTTCGTATGCTTTGGCAATTGAGGCTAGTGGAGGAGTTCGAGACACCATGGCCAAGTGTTTCCCTCTTGCTCTCGAAGGGGTGGCTTTGTGTTGGTTTTGGTCCTTGAAGCCGAGATCAATTAGAACTTGGGAGCAGTTAAGGAGGAAGTTTATAAGTAACTTTCAGGGTACCTTCGTACCCCCAATATCTACGGGAAGTCTTTTCTAGGTGAAGCAGCTACCTGGAGAAACTTTAAGACAATTTTTAAAGCGCTCCGCTCATACGAAGTCGCAAATACGGGGGCTATCTACGTCCTCCGTAGTTGATGCAGACCAAGAGGGAGTTACCCATGCGGGCCTCCTTGATAAACTTCATCGGAAATAGATATCCTCTGTAGCACAACTGATGGCATATTTTGAAGAATATGCTAGGTCAGAAGAATGGTGGATCCGAAGAACAGCTTCAACTCCGCCAATCCTGCAAGAAGTCAAGCTCGAAGTAAAGACTTCAACACCTTTGTAGGGGCCTAGCATCAAAGTTCAGCATGACAGGCATCGGGGGCAAAAGCATCCCCGCTCTTAAGTCATGAACATTGCTCCTTCTCTGAAATTTGCCCCTAAAAATCCACAAGCTTTGGGAAGCAAGACCAGCGGCTGGAGGCCGCTAGGGAAGCCGTCTGGCAAAGCCCAGGCCTTCTTCTATTGTGTTCATGGTGAAAATCGAAGTCACGCTACTGATACGTGTAAGTCTATACTCGCTTTAAGAGGAGAGTACCTTAAAAGGACTTCTGGTCGAGGCACTACAAACCAAGTCCCTTCCGAGGCACGTTTGGAGCCTATGCAGACTGTGGCACATATAGACAAATTCGACCCCGCAAGACAACCTCCGGTGGTCAATATTATGCCACCCCCGAAGCAGGAAGATGGCCAAGATCGGGGTAAAAGAGTAGTCCTCTCCATTTCCGGAGGAGGGGCCCTTGGCAGTATGTCGAAGAGACAGTGAAGAGAATATGTCCGGGAAGTAGGCCATATTGGAACTTCTTCATCTGTGGCTACCATGCCTGAGTGGTCCCATGTGCCGATATCTTTCTCTGCAGATGATGCAGCTGGCATAAAGTTTCCACATGCAGATCCCCTTGTTATCACTGTCGATATAGCAGGGACTGAAGTCCGGAGAGTGCTGATTAACGGAGGGAGTTTAGCAGATATCATCTTCGTTCAAGCCTTCGATCAGCTCTGCATCTCTAGGAAGCATCTCCTCCCCGCAGCTCGTCCCTTGCAAGGCTTCGCAGGACCCCCTCTTGATTCCCTCGACCAGGACTTCGAAAGTTATCCATGGAGAGGGCCACTCTTGGTAAAGCAGAAGTAGAAAAATTGCTGAAGGCTAGGATCATCAGAGAAGTAGCTCATACGAAGTGGTTAGCTAACCCAGTCTTCGTCAGAAAGAAATCCTCTAGGAAGTGGCGCATGTGTATTGATTTTACATCCTTGAATAAAGCATGCCCACGTGACCCCTATACCATGCCCCAAATTGATCAATTAGTTGATTCCACTGCTGGTTCGGAGTTATTAAGCTTCCTCGATTCGTATTCTGGCTATCATCAAATCTAGTTAAATCAGGAAGATGAAATTAAAACAAGCTTTGTAGCTCCTTTGGGAGTCTTCTGGTATGTAAGAATGCCTTTTGGCTTAAGAAATGTCGGGACAACTTTTTTGAGGTTAATTGCTAAAGCTCTAGGTCATCAAATAGGCCACAATGTAAAAGCCTATATGGATGATATTGTAATAAAGAGTGCTTTAAAGCACCAACATAGCCTAGACATAGCAGAAACGTTCGATAGCCTTCGGGCATGTGGAGTCCGTCTCAACCCCAAAAAATGTATCTTCGTGGCTCAGGCTGGAAAGTTGTTAGGGTATCTACTTTCGAGTAGAGGGATTGAAGCTAGCCCTACTCAAATAACTGCATTACAAAGGATGGCTCCTCCGGAAAATTTAAAGCAGGTGCAAAAGCTAACTGGCCGTCTAGCAGCACTTAGCATATTTCTAGCAAGGTCCGCGGAGAGAAGTTTGCCTATTTTCAAAGCATTGAAAGGGTCCGAAGATTTTGCATGGACACTGAAAAGAGTTTTGATGATATTAAAAATTATCTCAGCAACATTGCTACACTCACTGTGCCCGTTGCGGACGAAACCCTACTCCTCTACCTTGCAGCTACTGGCTCCGCTGTCAATGCAGTCCTTATCAGAGAAGTTGATTTCAATGGAAAGTTGGTATAGAATCTAGTCTATTTTATATTCGAAGCATTATCTGGAGCAAAAACAAGATATTTCGAGCTTGAGAAGTTCACCTATGCTCTGATAATGGCTTCGAGGAAATTGAGACATTATTTTCTAGCACACATAATGTGATTGTGCCAACTTCGTATCCCTTGGGAGATATGCTCCGAAGCAAAGATTCTACGGGAAGAATTGGAAAATGTGCAGTTGAGCTAGCACCCTTCGGCATCTCCTTCATAGCAAGGACAACAATCAAGTCACAAGTGGTGGCAGATTTTGTGGTAGAGTTGACTCCGTCTGCAGTATGGACTCTGGAGAAATCAAATGAAGGAATTTGGACTATATACTCTGATGGAGCTTTCCAAGCGTCTGGAGCCAGCATCGGAGCAGTAATAATTTTGCCTTCAGGGCAAAGAGCAATGTACTCCACAAGGCTCAACTTTAAGTCCACCAATAATATAGCAGAGTATGAAGGAATTTTGTTAGGACTTCGAAAGGTGCGTGCTTTGGGTGCTAAAAAAGTTGTTATTAAAATAGATTCTCAAATTGTAGCAGGGCATGTCGATAAAAGTTTTCAAGTTCATCACCCACAGCTTGAAAAATATTTGGAAGAGATCCATAAGATCGAAGTAGCATTTAAAGGGATTTCCATTCGAAGTATACCAAGAGCTGAAAATATGCAAGCTGATACCTTAGCAAAAGCTGCAGCCAGAGCTATGGACATTCCGGAAGGAGCATTTTACGAAGAGCTTACTTCACCTTCGGTGCCACAGATCCATTCTGCGGAAGTTCTTTGCATTCCAAGCACTGATTGGTGGAGTTCAATTATGGAGTTGTTGCAAGGTGAAGCAAATTTGCCTGAAGGGCCACAACTTTCGAGGTTGAAGCTCAGAGTTCGAAATTATCATATAATCAACGGTATTCTCTACAAGGCCGGAGTATGTTCCCCTTTGCTCCGATGTATATCTCAAGCCGAAGGTCAAGAGATGCTCCGAGAAATTCATGAAGGCTTTTGTGGTAGCCATCTGGCCCCTCGAGCTTTGGCAGGAAAAACACTTCGCCAGGGGCTTTATTCGCCAACAATAGTAGCTGATGCGGAGAGCTTAGTCTGTACATGCCAAGGTTGTCAATGGATGGATAGACGAAGTCATCATCCACCATCAACTCTTCAAGTCATTGCTCCAGCTTGGCCCATGGCCAGATGGGGCATGGATCTCATTGGCCCCTTCCCAGTAGCAAAAGGAAATCTGAAATTCGTAGTGGTAGCAATTGAGTATTTTTTCATGTGGGTCGAAGCATAACCCCTCACAGCTATCACTTCGAATAATGTGCAAAAGTTCTTTTGGAAGAATGTCATATGCAAATTCGGAGTGCCTCGATAGCTCATAGTTGATAATGGGACACAATTTGATGCAGAGCCCTTCAGGAAGTTTTGCGAAGATCTTGGCATACAAATATGCTTTGCTGTTGTGTGCCATCCTCAGTCTAATGGAGTTGTCGAAAGGGCTAATGGTAATATTCTATCAGGGCTGAATCGAAGAATAGTAGGGTTAGCAAAGGGGCTTTGGACCAAAGAGCTCCCGGAGATTTTATGGTCCATTCGGACCACTCAAACGAGGTCCACAGGTTTTACTCCTTTTAGATTACTATTCGGAGATGAAGCTATGACGCCGACGGAGCTTAAAGGAGGATCTCTTCGCAGCACCGAACCTGAAATAGAAGGAGAAACACAAGCTTCGCTTGATTTAATAGAAGAGACAAGGCTTCAGGCTGTGGATAATTTGTCGAAATATCAACAGCAAACGAAGACTTGGTACGACCCGAAGGTTAAGCTTACTGAACTTAAACCAGGTCATTTAGTTTTGCGAAGCATCATAGCACCAGGGAAATTAGGAAATAAGTGGGAAGGTCCATATATTATTCCCCTTTCAGGACGCTCTGGTTCTTTCAAGCTAGCTAATTTAGAAGGCGAAGAGTTAAAGCATGCCTGGCATGCGGAGCACTTAAAGCGATATTTCACATAGGGGCTCCTTGTAATCATTTGTAAACACCTTTTGAATTAATAAAGCTCATGGTTCAGATAATGCCTACCTCTCAAACACTTCCTACTTCCAGTGGACGCACTGGAAGAACGAAGTTGGATGTGAAGGAAGTGTCATTCATTTGAACTAATTTTGCGGACTTCGAACCACTGGTTCGAAGCTTCCGATGAGCTGGGAAAGTCACAGAAAAATGGATTCCATGCCACCGGCTTGAAAGAATCCGTAAAAAGAGTCCAAAGAGACCAAATGATACGGATTCCAAGCTTCGGCTTGAAAGCATCCGTAAAAAGAGTCCAAGGAGACCACTATGCGAATTCCGAACCACTGGTTTGATAACATTCACAAAAAGAGAGGAAGGATGATGAGGACATCCCAGCACATGGTCCTATCACTAGTCCGATCACCGTGTATAAAGATCCGATCGCTATCACCGGTTATAAAGATCAGATCACTCGTAGTTGCTCAAAGACGCTACACCATCAGGTTAATTCGCTCCTTCACACCATTGATGTAACTAATGAGAATTGTTTACTACCTAAATCATGTATTTTGATCTTTCTCAGGTTCACAGATGAAGCTATGAAGCACCAAGAACTGATTGAAGAGCACGGAGCACAGCAAGAGCCGATCAGAGATCCAGGCTGATAGGCTGACAGAAGGCCCCACTTGCGAGCTTCACCACGGTTAGAATACTGAGAGGTGGGGGCTCTATGACCTATGGTTGGAAAGGTCATCGAGTCAGCTTTCACACCCAACAAACCGTTCGTCTTTTGGAGTTCCCAAGCTTGCGTTATGGCTAAAACATTGAAGAGTGGTCCAGCCGTCAAACAAACGCGCGAGTTCACAAGACAGCCTCTTGAATACTCCACCAGCTGGTTTCACACCCTCCCTGCGTGGAGAGTACGACTCATACTCATCTAGGAGGGTTGTTCCTAGTGTAAATACCCCCCTAGGCCTCTCGAACTCAACTTTTGATCATTTGATAAACCTACCTCTATGGTATATTGCAGCCGAGCTGCTTGAGTGTCTACTCACCCTTCTTCTTGCAAGTTCATCGTGCGCTTGTGAGAAAGATCTCTCTGAGATCCCCCATTTCGTGCTTACGGATTTCGGTTCGGCTGCACCGTATTGTGTGGATTGTTCCCGGCTTGTGGTTCTGCGATCGTTCGGAGATCGAGTCGAAGTCCTCGTGGTTTCGGTGCCTCTCTCCCTGTCGCTTGACTGCAGCCAAACCTTGACACAGGTATAAAGCTCCCCTAATCCGTGCTTGTTGGATTCCAGTTCGGCTGCACCGGCCTGTCGGATTAGTTCCGCGCTGGTTGCGGCAAGTTACCCACTATTCGCAGCAAGTTATCGTGTTCGAGATTCTACTGCCGTGAAGATCGGGCCAACCCAAGGTCGAGTCCTCACCATTTGGTATCAGAGCTTCAGTTATCACAGTAGGATCTTTACCCTTGATTATCTCTGATTTGATTTATCCATCACTTGTTCGCTTGTTTTTTTCCCATCCTAGAGTCCACAAAACCGCCACACAAAAAAAAACTTCCGAGCCCTTGTTGGTACTGTTTTTCTTGTGTTGCTTGCACTCATCTTGTTGTTGGTCACCATCGTGTTTTCTAGCACTGTGTTCTTGTCTGTTCATCTTCCACACCCCCATAGTTATCATCTTGTGTTTGCTTAAAAAAGAGAACAAAAAAAGAGAGATATTAAAGAAAAAGAGTCAAAAAAAGAGAGGACGCTGAAAGGGGCTAGATTGCTGATCGTGTTGCTGAAAAATTTCAGATCCAAAGGTACAAGTTTGTGGTACTTCTGACAACAACGTTTCGCATCTTTTAAGTGCTCGCACACTGGGATTTTCAGTACCAAAAGCCCTCCTTGAACAGCCACCTATAGCTCCACAAAAACCCGAAACCGGACTTGTGTCTTGTAATCCTTTAGATCGCTTAATCACAACTGTGGTATAACCACTTGAGCACACTCACAGGCCTCATGAACGTGTAAGAACTCTGGGTAAGTAGGAGGTGAGGTTGTGTGATTCCACGAATTTTACCTATTCCACTTTCTTTCCCATTGTACTAACATGGCAGGATCTGAATCAAGTGTTCACGGTAGCAACCGTGGAGATGAAGAACCCCCTGTTGCACGTTCTAAGTTGTGGCAGTTGGGAGACACCCATTTGCAGGCTATGGAGTGGATGCTTAATGAACATCTCCCTGCAGTAGGTGGACGGGATCATCAACATCCAAATGAAGAATCTGGTGATGAAAATTCTGGTTTTGGAGATGGGTTTCATGGCCATCATAGAGGTGGTGAGGGTGGTGATCGAAGAGCAAGAAGAGGGCATGTACATGATTGACATGTTCACTTTCACGATGAAGAGGAAATTCATAGTGAATCTGATGGGGGATTTGATGATAATGAGACCCCTTTGCTGACCATAGGTGGTTTGGACACCACCATGGTTGCCGTGGAGGTGCTGGTCGAGATGTGCACCATGGTCGGCATAATCGGGATGATCCAGACAACATTGCTCGTGTCAAGTTGAGTGTCCATAAATTCACTGGTTGGGAAGATGCTGATGCATATCTCGAGTGGGAAGAGCAATGTGATCAGATATTTAGAGTACACAATCTCTCTAACCAAAGGTGTGTTGATCTTGCTTCTGTTG
The DNA here is from genome assembly GCA_019279435.1 of Zizania palustris. Classification (NCBI taxonomy): domain Eukaryota; kingdom Viridiplantae; phylum Streptophyta; class Magnoliopsida; order Poales; family Poaceae; genus Zizania; species Zizania palustris. Next base: position 16,156,424 of record JAAALK010000085.1, on the reverse strand, counting down.
AATTCTCGGGTTATGCTCTCACTTGGTGGAATCAAATACAAGAAAGTTAGCTTGTGTTGGGACGTGATCATATCAACACATGGGATGAAATGAAGAGAGTGATGAGGAGACGATTTGTGCCCTCAAGTTATCAGTGTGACCTTCGCAATAGGTTGCAAAATCTGAAGCAAGGTTCTAGGTCGGTTGATGATTATTATAAGGAAATGGAGTTACTCTTGGTTCGTACCGGAACAAGAGAAGATGCTGAATCAAAGATGGCAAGATTTATGCATGGTCTCAATAATGAAATATCTGGCTTTGTTGAGATGTTTCCATATCATAATCTGCTGGATCTTGTTGATCAAGCTATGCGCACGGAGTGGAAAATTCAGCAAGAGGGCTGTCGGAGGACTTATGGCAGTCAGACACTTTCAGCACCATGGTGTAAGCAGCAAGGTGGAACTTCTTATGCTACTGGTCGGTCTCAACCCACAGCAAGACCTACTCAATCTATTGGTGCTGCAAAGCCAATGGTTTCCACTACCTCTGCACCTTCGATACAAGAACAACCACAATGATCTACTACAAAATCAGCAGCTCCCTTTGTTGCATAAGCTGTTGCTTCATCCTCGCATAGTAGAGAAATTGTGTGCCACAAGTGCAAGGGTCGTGGCCACATTGCTGCTCAATGTCCGATCAGAAGAACAATGATTGGGAATGAACAGGGAGAGTGGGAATCAGAGAGTGATCAAAAAGATGATGCTCCAAGATATGATGAAGAAATTGTAAGTGAGGGAAGTGAAATTCAACCCGAGGAAGGTGACAATAATTGCTTCATCTCTCGCCGAGATCTCAATGTGAATGTTGTGCAAGAGGATAATGAGCAGCGTCACAATCTTTTTCATACCTGAGGCATGATCAAAGATAAGTTATGCCGAATTATTGTTGATAATGGCAGCTGCAATAACATTGCATGTCAGGAGTTAGTGGATAGATTGGGCTTGAAACAGAGGTGACATCCCGAGCCCTACAAGATACAATGGCTTAGTGATAGTGGCGCCTTGCGAGTGAACAATATGGTAACCGTTCCTTTCTCTATTGGGAGGTACTGTCGCGCCCCGATTTAATAAATCAGGACTTTTATTGAAATTCCATAGAAAATCAATAAAACAAGACTTTCATCAAGTGACCACATACAATACGGGCAATCATTCACGGTTCGTAGACCGCATTAATACAAAAGTGAATAAAGGTGAAGAGAAACTAATAAAATCAAGGGTCCTAGATGAACGCCTCCTTCCAGTCTCGCCTTGACTGGGTCGCTACTCCAGACCTGCATCCTCCTCGTAGTAGACGGGCTCTGATGGTGTAAGTCAATGGGTGAGTACAGATGTACTCAGCAGGCCACCGAATGCAAATATAATGCAAGGTAATAACAAGGGAGATAGTGGCTAGTTTTGCGGAAGCGAGAAATTTGTAAAGCAATTTAATGTGGACAATTTATTAGTACTGAAACTTAAACATGTGTATGCATCATCATCTTCTAACTCGAGGGGTACAGTCAGCCCCACCTCGCTCAATAGTCCTTACATGCCATGAATAACTCAACCATTCAAACATTTGTAAACTAACTGCGAGTAGTCACACAACCCGCCCTTGACCGTGGGCTCGGCTTTTCGAAAAGATTAAATTACTCTGATCAGAGATGTACCACTGTACCCACAAGGCACGCACTCATCACCTACACCAAAGTGTAACGAGATGACCCATTTCACGGGAACTCGTGCCAAAACCTTCCATATAGTCCTCCCCAACTCAATAGCACCCTCTTATAGGTTTCATATGGTGTCCCGACGCGTCGGAGCCCCACCATACCCCCCCCCCTTGAGCCTCATCGGTACAAGTCGCCCGCAGGCTTGCCCCTTGCCCCCTCCACTATGGTGCATCGAGTCGGAGCATTCCATACTTCCAGTTAGGACTTACCCATTAGACTTGTGGTTGGTACGGAAGTGCTTTGCAACACATCCCGCAGACCGGTCCTTATAGTGCCCCGGGTGCGACTAACCAATGCCCGAGCTTGCACCCGGAACCCACCATACTTATAACTTAGCCAACTCCAACAGAGTCCAGAGACGAGAATAACAGGGAAATTCATATATCAGAATCCAGCTATCTACGACTCATTCTTTTCATCCTATAGCAGTTGTGCCGGTACATTGGGCACTAGCTAATATAATATTTGAAGAGTGACAAGGAGTTAAGGCTCAATAAGCATGGCTTGGGTTTGCACACAAGGACGGGGATCTAATAAATATAAGTGTAAGGCTTGATTATTGGACTAATGCAATATTAACCTATGAGTTATAGCGATAATTTATTAAAACATGGGCTCAGATATGATCAACTGTTTCCACAGGGGTGGTCGATGACTTGCCTTGATCAGCAAAGGGGGATGGAGGAACCTCGGGGTAGAACTCCTGCTCCTCGACGAACTCGTAGTCTTCACGATACGGAAAATAAACAATACATTAAATAAACAGATAAAATCCACCAAATAATAAACATACATATTTGTGGGTTTTATTATGTTGAATAAAGCTTCATTATTCTGATGTTTGGTGAATAAACAGTAAACTTATTTTTCTCAAGGCTTTTCTAATTTATTTTCCTGAATTAATAATTTACCCCTAAGGGGTTTTTATTCTTTTATTTGTTAAAAATATTTTGGGTAACAGTAACATACTGTTTTTATGGCATTAATGTGTAGAGAATATTATTCTGGTTCTAACAAAATTTGAATGGTGAAATTTGGAGTTAAAATGAGCAAGTTATGAATTTACAAAGTTTAAATCAATTTCTGGAATTTTATTTAAACAGGAAATGGGCTCTGGTCCACGGTGAGCCAGGCCCACGGTGGACTGCAGCACTCTGCGCGTGGACCGGATCAACCAGATCCGTTGGATCCAGATCCGGCGGCCAGGCGCGAGGTGGGATCCTTTAAGTGAAAATGGACGGCTCAGATTAAATCGCATCGAACCGGTACGCGTGGACGCACCAGATCGCTCGAAGGTTTTAAGTGGTGATCGACGGCCGAGAGGCCTCGATACCCCTTTGACCAGATCTGAGGGCCCTGATTAAATCCCGAAGGGATTTAATCGTAGCCCTCCGATCGTGATCGGACGGCCACGATGCCTTCTGGCACGGCACGGGTGTAAGGGGGTACGTACCCTTCGTCTCCGGCCACGGCGAGGCCGGTGGCAGCTGCGGTGGCGAGCACCTACGTGCCTAGCTAGGGCCAAAAATGGAACGCGGAGGTGATGGGGGTCCTGACAGTACCTTCGGTGGCGACGATGGGGGCCCGGAGGTGACCGGCGGCGAGCGTAGACGGCGGAGGGGTTTCGGGTGCTCGATGGCGACGGCGATCCGGTGGTCTTCAAGACCGACGGAGTGGTGGCCGATGATGAGCGGGCTCCGGTGGTCTCGTCGGTGGCGGTGGCTAGGACGGGGGAGGTCCGAGGTGATGGCGAGGGCTCGCCGGAGGCGAAGCAAAGCTGAAGGCCGAAAAGAAGGCGGCGGCGCTCTGTTCTTGCTCGGCTTGGGTTGCTACGGTGTGGACTGAGCGCGGTGAGGGCGAGGGTATAAATAGGGGCTCGCCGGCGCCTAGATGGCAAGGAATGCCGGGGAACCCGAAGGGCTCCTTCCTTTTCCGGCGAGATTCCCAAAAGCATCGGATAGCCTTCCATAAGCGCAAAAACGTGTCGGCTAAGGAAGGAAAGGGGGCGGCGGTGACCAGGGAAGGTGATCCGGGGTGATCCGGGCGATCGCGGTGGCCGGCGGCGAGGAAACAGAAAGGGATCGCCGGGAGGAAGGAAGGGGGCGATCCCCTTCCATGGAGACGACGAATCTGACAGGTGGGCTCCACCTGTCAGAGGGCGAACGGGAAAACGAGCGCCGACAGGCGGGGCCGAGTGGTCAGTGGGCGAAGGCGGGGGCAGGAGGCTGCCAAGTAGGGCCAGGCGGGGCGCGGCGGGAGAGAGGGAAGCGGGGGAACACGCTGACAGGCGGGTCCCACATGTCAGCGACGTGAGTATTGGGTTGGGTTGGGCCGAGCGCTTTGGAGGTTGAGGCCCGTTAAGGTTTTAATATATTTTCTGATTTAAAACAATTCCAGTAATTTATTTATTTGATTAAGGGTTGAATCACTGTTGATAAAAATTTGGAAAAATTCCTAAAATTATATTTTGGTCTCTAGTTCATCTCATAAAATGTTCAAGTCCAGATTTTGAATATTTCTCCCTGTTTGGCTTTATTAGGGCTCTTTTAGGATTTTCTTAATTATAAATTGCAGAAATGCATTTAATAATATTTTTCTTTTATTTTAACTCCTTTTTATTTCTGGGGTGTTACAATCCTATCCCCCTTACAGAGAATCTCGTCCTCGAGATTCGGATCGATCCTCGAATAACTCAGGATGCTGTGCTTTGAGTTCATCTTCTTTTTCCCAAGTAGCTTCCTCTACCGGATGATTGCTCCACTGCACTTTGTAGAAACGGATGACCCGACTCCTGGTGATCCTTTCCTTAACCTCTAATATCTTGATAGGCTTTTCCACATAGGTTAAATCCTCTTGAACATCCAACTGTTGCAGGTCCACTTGCTCTGTCGGGACGCGAAGACACTTCTTGAGTTGGGAAATGTGAAACACGTCATGCACTCCAGCCAATGAGGGTGGTAGTTTCAACTGATAAGCGACTTCCCTCTCATATTAAACCGTTGAGTGCCATGGAGGGGTGTAACTCGAAGGTATACATGATCTCCTTCTTCAAAGGCTAGGTCTCGGCATCGATTGTCCGCGTAGCTCTTCTGTCGTGATTGGGCTGTCTTGAGTCGATCTCTGATGATTCGTACCTTCTCCTCAGCTTCTCGAAGGATGTCTGTTCCAAATACTTGGGATTTACCAGTTTGATCCCAGAGTAGAGGCGTTCTACACTTACGTCCATATAGGGCTTCAAAAGAAGACATCTAAAGGCTGGCTTGATAGCTGTTGTTGTACGAAAACTCAGCGTACGGTAAGCTCTTGTCCCAAGTGGCTCCAAAATCCAAGACACATGCCTGAAGCATATCCTCCAATATCTGATTCACCCTTTCTGTTTGTCCATCCGTCTGAGGGTGGTAGGCAGTGCCAAAGTTCAACCTTATTCCCATCTCTTCCTGAAGGTTCTTCCAGAAACGAGAGGTAAACTGACTTCCTCTGTCGGACACTATCTTCTTGGGCACTCCATGAAGACACACAATGCGGGCCATGTATAGTTCTGCAAGCTTAGGGCCACTAAAGGTCGTCTTGACGGCTATGAAGTGTGCTACTTTCGTAAGCCGGTCGATGATCATCCAAATAGAATCATATCCAAGTTGGGTCTTTGGGAGTCCGGTGATGAAGTCCATTCCAATTTCTTCCCACTTCCATTCAGGCACTTTAAGTGGCTGTAACAGCCCTGCAGGTCTCTGATGTTCAGCCTTTACTCTTCTGCAGGTGTTACACTCGGCGACGAACTGTGCAATCTCCCTCTTCATGCTAACCCACCAATAACGTTCCTTCAGGTCCTGGTACATCTTGGTGCTCCCGGGATGAATGGAGCACAAAGTCTCATGGGCTTCTTTCAGGATAAGGGTTTTTTCTCCGGCTTATTCGGTACACATATCCGGGTTCCAAACCATATGGTGCCATTCTCATCCTCTGAAAATCCTGGGGCTTTTCCTAGCCTCATGTTCTTCCTAATGGCTGCAATATCCGGGTCTTCTAACTGAGCTTCGTGGATTTGCTCGAACAAGATAGGTTGAGTCTCCAAGGTGGCTAGGTATGCTCCGGTAGTCAACCCGAGATTCAACCTTTCCATCTCTTTGCATAACAAGGGTGCGTGATCCTGAATCATAATGGCTGTGCAATATCCCTTGCGGCTTAATGCATCGGCTACCACATTTGCTTTTCCGGGGTGGTAGTGGATACCTAAGTCATAGTCCTTTATTAATTCCAACCATCGTCTTTGCCTCAAATTAAGGTCTGGCTGTGTGAAGATGTACTTCAAGCTCTTATGATCCGTAAAGATTTCGCAGCGGTTTCCGACCAAATAATGCCTCCAAATCTTAAGGGCGTGCACAACAGTGGCTAATTCCTAATCGTGGGTCGGGTAGTTCAACTCATGAGATCTCAACTGACGTGAGGCGTACGAAATCACCTTTCCGTCTTGCATAAGTACACATCCTAATCCTTGGCGAGATGCGTCGCAATAGACATGGAAGTCCTTCCGTATATCGGGTAGGGTCAGTATGGGTGCAGATACCAGCAGGGTCTTGAGGGTGCGGAAACTTTCCTCGCATTCAGGAGTCCATTCAAACTTTTCTCCTTTCTGCAATAGCTTGGTCATTGGCTTGGCTATCTTGGAAAAATTCTCAATGAATCTACGATAATATCCGGCCAAACCTAGAAAACTTCGTATCTCAGATACGTTCGTGGGTGGCAACCAATCTGTAATGGCTTCCACGGTGGCAGGATCTACTGCAATGCCTTGTGCAGAGATAATGTGTCCAAGGAACTTTACTTCTGCCGTCCAGAATTTACACTTGTTGTACTTGGCATATAACTGGTGTTCCCTTAGCTTGCCTAAGGTTAACCGGAGGTGAGTCTCGTGCTCTTTCTGATCCTTGGAATAAATTAGGATGTCGTCTATAAAGACCACAATGAATTTGTCCAAATATTCCATGAACACCTTATTCATCATATTCATGAAGAATGCAGGGGCGTTGGTCAATCCAAAGGACATAACCGTACACTCGTACAATCCGTAACAGGTGGTAAAGGCCGTCTTGGGTATATCTTCTTCTCTAATCCTCAACTGATGATAACCAGACCGCAGGTCGATCTTTGAGAATACCGTAGCTCCCTTTAGCTGGTCGAAGAGATCATCGATCCGAGGAAACAGGTACTTATTCTTGATGGTTACTTCATTCAAAGCGCGGTAGTCTACACACATACGCTTAGCCTTGTCTTCTTTCTTCTCGACGAAGATGACGGGGGCACCCCATGGCGATGTACTGGGTCTGATGTAGCCTTTCCTTTCGAGATCCTTTAACTGCTGCTTCATCTCAGCTAACTCATTGGCGGCCATCCGGTATGGTCGCTTGTAAATAGGGGTGGTTCCGGGCACCAAATCAATCCGGAATTCGATGTCCCTCCTGGGTGGCATCCCTGGTAAATCCTCTGGAAACACGTCCGGGTACTCACAGACTATCGGTATTTCTTCCAAGGTAATCTGATGCAATCTTGGTCTTCTGATCTTCAGGCTTGGCATCTGAAATGTGACGGCAGTCCCTTCTTCGCTGGTCACAGTCACTTTTCTCTGGGCACACTCTATTATTCCTTGGTATTTATTCAACCAATCCATCCCTAGAATGAGATCCAAACCTTGGCATTCTATTAGAATGGGGTCGGCCCAAAATATCGTACCTTGGATATCTACCCATACCTTTGGTCTAAAGGAATAGGCGAGGGTTTGCTTGCCTGGGGTAGCTATTAATACTGGTCTGGTTAGTTCGCTTATGTTCAAGGCATTTCTTTCCACAAAAGCAGTTGATATAAAGGAGTGTGTAGCTCCGGTGTCGAATAATACCACTGCAAGTGATGAATGAACCATAAACTTACCCATGACAATTTCCGGGGCGGTCTGGGCTTCCTCGGCGGTGACGTGGTTGACCTTGGCGCGGACGGCGGGGTTCGCTGCAATGCCTTGGGTACGCTTGGGATGAGGGCACTGGTGAGAATAGTGCCCCTCTTGACGGCAGTTGAAGCATATCACAGGTTTGCCGTGCCTGTCTCACAAAACCTCCGCCTTCTTAGCCAGGGCGGCTGGGGCGGCTGGTGCGGCGGGAGCGGGGCGAGGTTGTCCGGCTCCAGTGTTAGCGACAGGTGGTGCCGGACGATATACCGGGCGAGGGTGGTACTGTGGTGCTGGTGGAGGAGGGGTGAAGCGGGGCCTCTGAGCCATTCCCTGGTTTTGCCTAAAGGCGATCATCCTCTTTCTCTTCAGGTCGACCTTGTTCTGCTGGGTCTCCTGAATAATAGCTTTATTGACCAACTTTTGGAAGTTGGCGAAATCTCCGGAGATAAGCTGTAGGGACAGCTCATCCTTCAATCCCCGGAGGAACTTGGCCTGCCTGGCCGCATCTGTACGGACCTCCTCAGGTGCGTACCTGGCCAGACGGTTGAACTCGTGCAGGTATTCTATTACGGACCTGCTCCCCTGCTGTAGGTCCCTGAACTCTTGCTGTTTTTGTGCTATGATGCCGTCGGGGTTGTGAGCGGCACGGAAAGCAGCCGAAACTCCGCCCAGGTATGGACGTCTCCCTCGGGTAGGGTCTCGCGTAGGTTGTCCCACAACTCTGCGGTGGGACCATGGAGTTGGTGGGTGGCGAAGGCCACCTTCTCCTGCTCAGTGTAGGTCAGAAGATCGAGCTTCTTCTCGATGGTCCTCAACCAATCCCCAGCCTCCATGGGGTTGGTGGTGCTCGAGAAAGTTGGTGGGCGGACTTGGAGGAACTCCGAGAGCTGATGTGGCGGGGCGAGGCAGCTCGGGCTATTGGTGGAGGCGGAAGAACTGAGCCTGCTGCTCTTGCATCTGCTGTTGCTGTTGCTGCATTTGGTTCAATAATGCAGCGACCAACTGGTTTTGAGTGGCCATCATCTCAGCCAGTGTGGGGTGGTTGGCGACTGGGGCTTGCCTTTGCCCGGTCGCTCCCCACTGTGGCAAGTTGCCGTTCTCTCCTCCGTTCTGGGGAGCGTCGGAGCCTTGGTTGTTCGACATCCTGAGGTTTCCAAAATAGACAACATTCTCTTAGAGGATACTATTATTAAGTTTTATTCCAAAATGCCATTCTTGCAGTTACATTTTATTTCTTCATTCATGCCTTATTTTTGACATGAATGGCAATACAATCAAGCAAAAAGAAAAGCAATCAATCGTAAACTACGTTTATGGTAGCTCGGGGGACGGCTCGATCACGGGCTCGTGGGAGACGGTCGGGGTCGAGGAACTGGATGGTCCGGCGGGTGGAGCGCTGCGTGAAATCCTCTTGGGCCTCACGGTGGGGATCCGAAGGGATTTCCGCTTGCGAGGCGGAAGGGGTGCGATCTCCTCAATGTCCTTCAATTCCTCAATCTGGTGGTGGAGCTGTGGGTTGGTGGTGACGCGCTGCCGAAGGAGCTCATTCTGATGTCGTAACTCCTCTGCCTCGGCAGCCAAACGATGTCCCTGCTGGATACGGCGACGAAGATCGCCGTTCTCGCGATTCAGATCCTCAGAAGATTGTCGGTAAAAGCTGATTGTGTCGCGCTGTCCATTGGCGTCCTGCAGTGCCTCGTAATGGAGATCATCCATTGCCTCCAATAAGCGCATGGTATGGCCAATCGTAGAATGACGCTGGGAGAGCGTGCTGACGTAGACGCTGTGGGGACTCCCTGGAGTGCGAAGATGCACGAAGCGGAAGTCCGTGTCATAGAGCTCACTGTCATAGATCATCCGGAGCTCTGTGAGGGCCTGGAGGGCAGTGCGCTGACTGGCAACCAAGAAGGTACGTCCTCCTCCGCGATAGGTGTGAGCTGTCTGAGGGGAGGGCTGGATGACGACGGTGACCTCGTAGAAGCTTTCTTCCTCGTCGGGGAAGACTCCATGGTACATCGGCTCGTGCTCAAATCCGAGGAAACCGACGAGCATGCGCAGTTCGCGGATGAATCCAGCCTCGTCGCGAAGGTTCCCACTCATGGTACAGACCGGCATCTACAAAAGAGAGAAAGCTTTTTGTGAAAACCTCGGAAGATGAGAGGATAAGTAGTTTTTTTGTAAGAAAATATTGTTAATATAAGTCCTAAGGTCAGGTCTATTTGGCTTTCTACAGTCAAGTCGGCTCTGATACCATCTTGTCGCGCCCCGATTTAATAAATCAGGACTTTTATTGAAATTCCATAGAAAATCAATAAAATAAGACGTTCATCAAGCGACCACGTACAATACGGGCAATCATTCATGGTTCGTAGACCGCATTAATATAAAAGTGAATAAAGGTGAAGAGAAACTAATAAAATCAAGGGTCCTAGATGAACGCCTCCTTCCAGTCTCGCCTTGACTGGGTCGCTACTCCAGACCTGCATCCTCCTCATAGTAGACGGGCTCTGATGGTGTAAGTCAACGGGGTGAGTACAGATGTACTCAGCAGGCCACCGAATGCAAATATAATGCAAGGTAATAACAAGGGAGATAGTGGCTAGTTTTGCGGAAGCGAGAAATTTGTAAAGCAATTGAATGTGGACAATTTATTAGTACTGAAACGTAAACATGTGTATGCATCATCATCTTCTAACTTGAGGGGTACTGTCAGCCCACCTCGCTCAATAGTCCTTACATACCATGAATAACTCAACCATTCAAACATTTGTAAACTAACTGCGAGTAGTCACACAACCCGCCCTTGACCGTGGGCTCGGCTTTTCGAAAAGATTAAATTACTCTGATCAGAGATATACCACTGTACCCACAAGGCACACACTCATCACCTACACCAAAGTGTAAAGAGATGACCCATTTCATGGGAACTCGTGCCAAAACATTCCATATAGTCCTCCCCGACTCAACAGCACCCTCTTATAGGTTTCATATGGTGTCCCGACGCGTCGGAGCCCCACCATACCCCCCCTTGAGCCTCGTCGGTACAAGTCGCCTGCAGGCTTGCCCCTTGCCCCCTCCACTATGGTGCATCGAGTCGGAGCATTCCATACTTCCAGTTAGGACTTACCCATTAGACTTGTGGTTGGTACGGAAGTGCTTTGCAACAGATCCCGCAGACCAGTCCTTATAGTGCCCCGGGTGCGACAAACCAATGCCCGAGCTTGCACCCGGAACCCACCATACTTATAACTTAGCCAACTCCAACAGAGTCCAGAGACGAGAATAACAGGGAAATTCATATATCAGAATCCAGCTATCTACGACTCATTGTTTTCATCCTATAGCAGTTGTGCCGGTACATTGGGCACTAGCTAATATAATATTTGAAGAGTGACAAGGTGTTAAGGCTCAATAAGCATGGCTTGGGTTTGCACACAAGGACGGGGATCTAATAAATATAAGTGTAAGGCTTGATTATTGGACTAATGCAATATTAACCTATGAGTTATAGTGATAATTTATTAAAACATCGGCTCAAATATGATCAACTGTTTCCATAGGGGTGGTCGATGACTTGCCTTGATCAGCAAAGGTGGATGGAGGAACCTCGGGGTAGAACTCCTGCTCCTCGACGAACTCGTAGTCTTCACGATACGGAAAATAAACAATACATTAAATAAATAGATAAAATCCACCAAATAATAAACATACATATTTGTGGGTTTTATTATGTTGAATAAAGCTTCATTATTCTGATGTTTGGTGAATAAACAGTAAACTTATTTTTCTCAAGGCTTTTCTAATTTATTTTCCTGAATTAATAATTTACCCCTACGGGGTTTTTATTCTTTTATTTGTTAAAAATATTTTGGGTAACATTAACATACTGTTTTTATGGCATTAATGTGTAGAGAATATTATTCTGGTTCTAACAAAATTTGAATGGTGAAATTTGGAGTTAAAATGAGCAAGTTATGAATTTTCAAATTTTAAATCAATTTCTGGAATTTTATTTAAACAGAAAATGGGCTCTGGTCCACGGTGAGCCAGGCCCACGGTAGACTGCAGCACTGTGCACGTGGACCGGATCAACCAGATCCGTTGGATCTAGATCTGGCGGCCAAGCGCGAGGTGGGATCCTTTAAGTTAAAATGGACGGCTCAGATTAAATCGCATCGAACCGGTACGCGTGGACGCACCAGTTCGCTCGGAGGTTTCAAGTGGTGATCGACGGCCGAGAGGCCTCGATACCTCTTTGACCATATCTGAGGGCCCTGATTAAATCCCGAAGGGATTTAATCGTAGCCCTCCGATCGTGATCGGACGGCCACGATGCCTTCTGGCACGGCACGGGCGTAAGGGGGTACGTACCCTTCGTCTTCGGCGACGGCGAGGCCTCGGGCGCGGTGGCAGCGGCGGTGGCGAGCGCCTACGTGCCTAGCTAGGGCCAAAAATGGAACGCGGAGGTGATGGGGGTCCTGACAGTACCTTCGGTGGCGACGATGGGGGCCCGGAGGTGACCGGCGGCGAGCGTAGACGGCGGAGGGGTTTCGGGTGCTCGACGACGACGGCGATCCGGTGGTCTTCACGACCGACGGAGTGGTGGCCGATGATGAGCGGGCTCCGATTGTCTCATCGGTGGCGGTGGCTAGGACGAGGGAGGTCCGAGGCGATGGCGAGGGCTCGCCGGAGGCGAAGCAGAGCTGAAGGCCGAAAAGAAGGTGGCGGCGCTCTATTCTTGCTCGGCTTGGGTTGCTACGGTGTGGACTGAGCGCGGTGAGGGCGAGGGTATAAATAGGGGTTCGCCGTGCCCAGATGGCAAGGAATGTCGGGGAACCCGAAGGGCTCCTTCCTTTTCCGGCGAGATTCCCAAAAGCATCGGATAGCCTTCCATAAGCGCAAAAACGTGTTGGCTAAGGAAGGAAAGGGGGCGGCGGCGACCAGGGAAGGTGATTCGGGGTGATCCGGGCGATCGCGGTGGCCGGCGGCGAGGAAACAGAAAGGGATCGCCGGGAGGAAGGAAGGGGGCAATCACCTTCCATGGAGAAGACGAATCTGACAGGTGGGCTCCACCTGTCAGAGGGCGAACGGGAAAACGAGCGCCGACAGGCGGGGCCGAGCGGTCAGTGGGCGAAGGCGGGCGCAGGAGGCTGCCAAGTTGGGCCAGGCGGGGCGCGGCGGGAGATAGGGAAGCGGGGGAACGCGCCGACAGGCGGGTCCCACATGTCAGCGATGCGAGTGTTGGGTTGGGTTGGGCCGAGGCGCTTTGGAGGTTGAGGCCTGTTAAGGTTTTAATATATTTTCTGATTTAAAACAATTCCAGTAATTTATTTATTTGATTAAGGGTTGAATCACTGTTGATAAAAATTTGGAAAAATTCCTAAAATTATATTTTGGTCTCTGGTTCATCTCATAAAATTTTCAAGTCCAGATTTTGAATATTTCTCCCTGTTTGGCTTTATTAGGGCTCTTTTAGGATTTTCTTAATTATAAATTGCAGAAATTCATTTAATAATATTTTCTTTTATTTTAATTCCTTTTATTTCTGGGGTGTTACAGGTACCATGATGAGGTGGAGTGCGATGTGGTGCCTATGCAAGCTTGCCAATTATTTTTGAGAAGACCTTGGTTATTTGATCGTGATGCTCAGATTTGCGGTCGATCCAACGAAGTTGTGCTTACGTACAAAGGAGAGAAACTCACTTTGCTCCCTTTAACACCAAGTGAAATCTTGATGGATGATCGGAAAAGAAAACAGTGAGAGAGCAAGAAACAATCTTGTGAGAGCCACCAACATCGTGAGAAAGAGAGTCCAAGGCCAAAGAAAACTCCACAGCCAAAAAGAACCGAGCCAAAGGGAGCAGAGGGATTAGTCATGACGGCTAGGAAAAGGGATCTAAAAGAATTGAGTGAACCCGATGCCATGTTCTTTGTACTGCTGTACAAGGACACTCTTCTCTCTTCTAACAACTTACCATCTACTTTGCTTAGTGCTGTTTTGGATGTGTTGCATGAATTTGAAGACATGTTTCTAGAGGAAGTACCACCTAGGCTGCCACCAAAGAGAGGAATTGAGCATCAAATTGATCTTGTTCCTGGTGCTTCACTTCCTAACCGTGCTCCCTACCGCACGAACCCCAAAGAAACAAAGGAAATTCAGCGTCAAGTTCAGGAGCTCATCAACAAGGGTTATGTAAGGGAAAGTCTCTCTCCATGTGCTGTTCCTATTCTTTTAGTTCCTAAGAAAGATGGATCATGTAGAATGTGTCCTACAATGTGCAACCTACCACAAAGCTAAGTCCCGCTTGCACCCGCATGGTTTATACACCCCTCTACCTCTTCCTAGAGTTCCGTGGGAAGACATTTCAATGGATTTTGTTCTCGGTTTACCTAGAACTAAGAGGGGGAGGGATTCAATCTTTGTTGTGGTCGATCGTTTCAGCAAGATGGCTCACTTTATTCCTTGTCATAAGAGCAATGATGCTTCACACATTGCTGAATTGTTTTTCAGGGAAATTGTACGGCTACATAGAGTACCCCGAACTATTGTTTTAGATCGAGGCGCCAAATTCTTGAGCTACATTTGGAAGACCTTATGGGGAAAGCTGGGGACTAGACTGCTGTTCTCTACATCTTGACATCCGCAAACGGATGGACAAACTGAAGTTGTGAATCGTACCTTGTCAACGCTACCGCGAGTTGTTCTAAAAAAGAACATGAAGCTATGGGAAGAGAGCTTGCCACATGTGGAATTCGCTTACAACAGGGCGGTACACTCTACCACAAATTTTTGCCCATTTGAAATTGTTTATGGCTTCAAACCCTTTGCTCCCATCGATCTATTACCTTTGCCTATGAAGGAACACACCAACCTTGATGCAAGCAAGCGTGCTGATGCCGTCAAGAAGCTCCATGAACAAACAAGAGCGAACATCGAGAAGATGACCAAGCTGTATGAAAAGCGTGCCAACATGGGACGCAAGAAAATGGTGTTCGAACCAGGAGATCTGGTTTGGGTTCACCTTCACAAGGAGCGTTTTCTAGATCAGCGCAAGTGCAAGCTGCAACCAAGAGCAGATGCTCAGTTCAAAGTACTCCAAAAGATCAATGACAACGCCTATGTGATTGACCTTCCGAGCACATATGGTGTGAGTGCAACCTTCAACGCCACTGACCTTTCACCCTTCCTTGGGGAAGAAGAGTCGAGGACGACTCCTTTTAAAGAGGGGGAGGATGATGAGGACATCCCAGCACATGGTCCTATCACTTGCCCAATCACCGTGCATAAAGATCCGATCGCTATCACCAGTTATAAAGGTTCGATCACTCGTAGTCGCTCAAAGACGCTACACCATCAGGTTAATTCGCTCCTTCACACCGTTTATGTAACTAATGAGAATTGTTTACTACCTAAATCATGTACTTTGATCTTGCTCAGGTTCACACATGAAGCTATGAAGCACCAAGACCTGATTGAAGAGCACGGAGCACAACAAGAGCCGATCGGAGATCCAGGCTGACAGGCTGACAGAAGGCCCCACTTGCGAGCTTCACCACGGTTAGCATACTGTGAGGCGTGGGCTCTATGACCTATGGTTGGAAAGGTCATCAAGTAAGCTTTCACACCCAACAGACGCGTGAGTTCACAAGATAGCCTCTTGAATACTCCACCAGCTGATTTCACACCCTCCCTGCATGGAGAGCATGACTCATACTCATCTAGGAGGGTTGTTCCTAGTATAAATACCCCCCTAGGCCTCTCAAACTCAACTTTTGATCATTTGATAAGCCTACCTCTATGGTATATTGTAGCCGACCTACTTAAGTGTCTACTCACCCATGTTCTTGCAAGTTCATCGTGCGCTTGTGAGAAAGATCTTTCTGAGATCCCCTATTTCATGCTTACGGCTTCCGGTTCGGCCGCACCGTATTGTGTGGATTGCTCTCGGCTGTGGTTCTACGATAGTTCGGAAATCGAGTCGAATTCCTCGTGGTTTCGGTGCCTCTCTCCCCGTCGCTTGACTGCAGCCAAACCTTGAGACATGTATAAAGCTCCCCTAATCCGTGCTTGTCGGCTTCCAGTTCGGCTGCACTGGCTTGTTGGATTAGTTCCCCACTGTTCGTGGCAAGTTACCCGCTATTCGCAGCAAGTTATCGTGTTCGAGATTCTACTACCATGAAGATCGGGACACCCCATGGTCGAGTCCTCACCAAAGGAGGCCAAACAAAACAGACTTCAAGCTGATAGCTTAGAACATCTGTAAAAAGAGTCCAAAGCAACCAATTGTTTTGGATGCTAACGTATCCGAAAAACTAGTCCAAAGTGACTACATTCAAATAAAAAGGTACTAAGCTACCAGTTTTCAGACTCCAAGTAGTCGAAGACATTTTTTGAGATTCTAACCAGTCTCTAAGTTGTTAAGGGGCTCTGAGCCTCCAAAATTGTACTCCTAACTAAAGTCATTTTCGTTGCGCGTAACCACCTTCAACCAAATTTTGAAGTTGCTTACACCCAAAGAGGGGCTGGGAAGTAGGGAGACAATTTTGAAACTTTAATCTTTATCATTCAAACAGATTACATTACATTATGAAAACTCTGTATCTATACCAAGAAGGAAACAAAGACCTCTTCGATCCCTAGAACTACCGCTAAAGTTAGAGTGACTAGTTCTGGAGCCAGGAGTTTTAACAACTTTACATTTAACTCTTGTTGACACGAAAACATGCCCCCGCACTTGGGTCAGTCCGATGATCCAAAAGCGCACGGATACTTAGGGACAGGCCTAAGCGTAACATAGCACTGACGCAGCGTTCTAACTACCCTTAATAGTGATATGGGGGTGGAGTCGCCAGGCAACCAGATTACACAAAATAATCCAATTAGCCGAAAGAAATAGATTAAACAGGATGAAATCAACAAACCAGTCGAAACCTATATGGTTCGAAGTCTGATGCGAAGGGTGCGCCGAAGGGTACCTTCGGCGTCTAGTGTGAAGTACTCCGCCGAAGGGTACTTCAGCGTTCGGACTGATCCGGCCGAGGGTGGACTCCGAACGGATCTAGACGTGATGATCACCTCCGAACAGCGGGGTTCGGCGTGTGTAACACCCCAGAAATAAAAAGGAATTAAAATAAAAGTAAAATAATATTAAAAGACATTTCTGAATTTTTATTATTAAAGAAAATGCTAAAAGAGCCCTATTAAAGCCAAACAGGGAGAAATATTCAAAATCTGGACATTAAAATTTTATGAGATAAACTAGAGGCCAAAATATAATTTTAGGAATTTTTCCAAAATTTTAGCAACAGTAATTCAACCCTTAATCAAATATATGAATTACTACAATTATTTTAAATCAGAAAACATTTATAAATCTTAATGGGCGGCAAACCTCCAATCTACCTCAAGCCCAGCCCAGTCCAGTCTTGAGCCACTGACAGGTGGGACCTAGGAGTCGGCGCTGTCTCTCGCCTCTCTCTCCCTCCCGCACCAACCTCGGCCCCACATGTCAGCCTCGCGCGTCCGCCTCCATCCCTCTGACCGACGGGACCCGCCTGTCGGCCCTTCCTTTTTTGTTTCGCCCACTGACAGGTGGGGGCCACCTGTCAGCTTCGTCTTCTTCGTTGGAAGGGGATCCCCCTTCCTTATCCGGCGAGATCCCCTCCCAAATCCGCCGCCGGCCGCCCGATCTCGTCCAACCGAGCCCTGGACCGTGATCCCCCGACTCCGGCGATCTCTTTCCATCCAAGCCCGACACGGATTCATGGGTATAGAAGCATACCCGTACGCATGGAAGCTCGCCGGTGCAAAAATGGAACACCTCAAATTTCCACCGGCATCCTTCCCTTCTTGCGCCAGAAAAACCCCTATTTAAACCCCCTCGGCCACCGCCCTCTGCCCACGCCACCTTAGCCAAGCCCAAACGCACCAGAGCGCCCCGACAACCTTTTTCGGGTTTTTCCACTGCTTCAACCCCGGTCGTCGCTCGCCGTCGACTCCGGCCCCCTCCGTCCGCGCCATTGCCACCGTCGTAACTGCCAGAGCCCACCCAACCTCGGCCACCCCTCGGTTGGCTGTGGAACCCACCGGATCACCGTCGCCGACAACCACCCGAGAAGACCTCGCCGTCTACTCTCGCCGCCGGGCGCCATCCTTCGACCATCGTCGCCGCCGCAGGTACGGTTGGAACCGTCGTCGTCTCCTCTCTCCATTTCCGACGAGATCTAGGACCATAGGCCCCCGCCATCGCCGCCGCCACCGCACCTGAGGCCACCGTCGCCGGAGACGAAGGGGGTACGTACCCCTTACGTCGTGCCGTGCCAGATCGCGCCGCAACCGCACGATCGCGATCGGAGGGCTAGGATTAAATCCCTTTGGGATTTAATCTGGGCCCTCAGATCTGGTCAAAGGGGTATCGAGGCCTCTCGGCCGTCGATCACCACTTAAAACCTCCGAGCAATCTCAGGCGTCCACGCGTACCCGTTCACTCGGTTTTAATCGCAGCCGTCCATTTTCATTTAACCGTTCCGCCTTGTGCCTGGCCGCTTGATCCGGATCGGATGATCCAGATCGGCCCGGTCCACGTGCACAGTGCGCCTGTCCACCGTGGGCCTGGCTCACCGTGGACTAAAGCCCATTTTCTGTTTAAATAAAATTCCAGAAATTGATTTAAACTTTGAAAATTCATAACTTGCTCATTTTAAGGCCAAATTTCACCATTCAAATTTTGTTAAATTCAGTACATTATTCTCTACACACTAATGCCATAAAAACAGTATGCTACTTTGGCACAAAATAATCTTAGAAATTAAATGAATAAAAACCCCTTAGGGATAAATTATTAATTCAGGAAATAAATTAATAAAAACACATAAAATTTAACTTTTAATGATATTAAATATAATCTCAGTACAATAAAAGCTCAAATCACATATTTAAACCACAAAACTTGTTTGCTTATGTTTTGTGATGATTTATTGAAATATGTTGTTTATTTTTCCATATCGAGAAGACTACGAGTTCGTCGAGGAGCCGGAGTTCTACCCCGAGGTTCCTCCATCCCCATTTGCTGATCAAGGCAAGTCATCGACCACCCCTGTGAAAACAGTTGATCATTATTGAGCCCATGTTTTAATAAATTATTGCTATAACTCATAGGTTAATATTGCATTAGTCAAATATCAAGCCTTACACTTATATTTATTAGATCCCCGTCCTTGTGTGCAAACCCAAGCCATGCTTATTGAGCCTTAACTCCTTGTCACTCTACTAGAAAATATTAGCTAGTGCCCTTTGTACCGGCACCACTACTATAGGATAAAAAGAATGAGTCGTAGATAGTTGGATTCTGTATATGAATTTTCCCGGTTATTCTCGTCTCTAGACTCTGTTGGAGTTGGCTAAGTTATAAGTATGGTGGGTTCCGGGTGCAAGCTCGGGCATTGGTTTGTCGCACCCGTGGCACTATAAGGACCGGTCTGCGGGATCTGTTGCAAAGCACTTCCGTACCAACCACAAGTCTAATGGGTAAGTCCTAACTGAAAGTATGGAATGCTCCGACTCGATGCACCATAGTGGAGGGGGCAAGGGGCAAGCCTGCGGGCGACTTGTACCGACGAGGCTCAAGGGGGGGTATGGTGGGGCTCCGACGCGTCGGGACACCATATGAAACCTATAAGAGGGTGCTGTTGAGTCGGGGAGGACTATATGGAAGGTTTTGGCACGAGTTCCCATGAAATGGGTCATCTCGTTACACTTTGGTGTAGGTGATGAGTGTGTGCCTTGTGGGTACAGTGGTACATCTCTGATCAGAGTAAAAATCAATCTTTTCGAAAAGCTGAGCCCACGGTCAAGGGCGAGTTGTGTGACTACTCGCAGTTAGTTTACAATTGTTTGAATGGTTGAGTTATTCATGGCATATAAGGACTATTGAGCGAGGTGGGGCTGACTGTACCCCTCGAGTTAGAAGATGATGATGCATACACATGTTTACATTTCAGTACAAATAAATTGATCACATTAAAATGCTTTACAAATTACTCGCTTCAGCAAAATTATCCATTATCTCCCTTGTTATTACCTTGCATTATATTTGCATTCGGTGGCTTGCTGAGTACTCCTGTACTCACCCCGTTGACTTACACCATCAGAGCCTGTCTACTATGAGGAGGATGCAGGTCTGGAGTAGCGACCCAGTCAAGGCGAGACTGGAAGGAGGCATTCCTCTAGGACCCTTATTTTATTACTTTCTCTTCACCTTTATTCACTTTTGTATTAATGCGGTCTACGAACCGTGAATGATTGCCCGTATTGTACGAGGTCGCATGATGAACCTCTTATTTTATTGATTTTCTATGGAATTTCAATAAAGTCCTGATTTATTAAATCGGGGCGCGACAAGATGGTATCAGAGCCGACTTGACTGTAGGAAGCCAAACAGACCTGACCTTAGGACTTATATTAACCATATTTTCTTACAAAACTGTTTACCTTCTCATCTTCCGGAGTTTCACAAAGCTCTCTCCCTTTTGTAGATGCCGGTCCATACCATGAGCGGGACTCTTCGTGACGAGACCGGATTCATCCGCGAACTTCGCATGCTCGTTGACTTCTTGGGGTTTCCCCATGAGCCAGCGTTCCACGGGATCTTTCCCGATGCGAGCGAGAGCTACTGCGAGGTCACGGTTGTTATCCACCCCTCTCCCATGCAGCCACCCTTCTACACCCATGGAGTCAGAGGACCTTCCTTCGTGGTGGCCAGCCAGCGCGCCGCTCTCCAGGCCCTCGCCGAGCTTCGACTGGTCTACGACTGCCACCTTCGCGACACCATCTACCGCTTCATGCCCATGCGCACAACCAGGAGTCACCGCAGCATCTACATCAGCTCCCTCACACAAAGCAACTCTGCCATCGCCCGCACCATGAGACTTCTGGAGGCCATGGACAACCTCCACACCGAGGCCATTCTTGATGCAGACAGCCAACATGACACAATTGACTTCTACCGCCATACCTCAGAGAACCTGAACCGCGAGAATGCAGAGCTCTGTCGGCAAGTACAGCAGAACCCCCAGTTGACCCTCGAGGTAGAGGAGTTGAGGCATCAGAACGAGCTTCTACGCCAAGGCGCAATGGTCAATACCCAGCTCCGCCAGCAGCTCAAAGAGTTGAAGAAGGACATTGAGGAGATCACACCCCTTCCGCCTCGCAAGCGGAAATCGCTTCAGATCCCCACCGTGAGGCCCAAGAGGATTTCACACAGTGCTCCACCCACCGGACCATCCAGTTCCTCGACCCCGGCCGTCTCCATCGAGCCCGTGATCGAGCCATCCCCCGAGCTACCATAGACATAGTTTACGATTGATTGTTTCCTTTTGCTTGTTTGTATTGCCATTCATGTCAAATATAAGGCATGAGTGAAGCATTCAATAAAAGACAATAAATGTAAACCGCAAGAACAGCATTTTGGGAATAAAGCTTAATAATTTCCTCTAAGAAAATGTTATTTACTTTGGAAACTTCAGGATGACTAACACCCAAGGCTCCGACGCTCCTCAGAACGGAGGAGATAATGGAAACCTACCTCAGTGGGGAGCAACTGGGCAAAGGCAAGCCCCCGTTGCCAATCACCCCACTCTGGCCGAGATGATGGCCACGCAAAACCAGCTGGTCTCAGCCCTTCTGAACCAGATGCAGCAGCAACAGCAGCAGATGCAAGAGCAGCAGGCTCATCTCTTCCGCCTCCACCAACAGCCCGAGCTGCCACGACCCGCCACTCCAGCTCCCGCTCCCGCCTCCCAACTCTCGGAGTTCCTCTGAGTCCGCCCACTGACCTTCTCGAGCACCACCAACCCCATGGAGGCTGGGGATTGGTTAAGGACCGTCGAGAAGAAGCTCGACCTCCTGACCTACACTGAGCAGGATAGGGTGGCCTTCGCCACCCACCAGCTCCAGGGTCCTGCCGCAGAGTGGTGGGACAATCTGCGCGAGACTTTGCCCGAGGGACACGTCCATACTTGGGCAGAGTTCTCGGCTGCTTTCCGTGCCGCTCACATCCCCGACGGCATCATAGCACAGAAACAACAAGAGTTTAGGGACCTGCAGCAGGGGAGCAGGTCCGTAACTGAATATTTGCATGAGTTCAACCGACTGGCCAGGTACGCACCTGAGGAGGTCCGTATAGATGCGGCCAGGCAGGCCAAGTTCCTCCGGGGACTGAAGGATGAGTTGTCCCTACAGCTTATCTCCGGAGATTTCGCCAACTTCCAAAAGTTGGTGAATAAAGCTATCATTCAGGAGACCCAGCAGAACAAGGTCGACCTGAAGAGAAAGAGGATGATTGCCTTCAAGCAGAATCAAGGCATGGCTCAGAGGCCCCGTTTCACCCCTCCTCCACCGGCGCCACAGTATCACCCCCTCCCGGTGTATCGTCCGGCACCACCTGCCGCCAATGCCGGAGCCGGACAACCTCACCCCGCTCCGGCCGCACTAGCCGCCCCAGCCGCCACGAC
The DNA here is from genome assembly GCA_019279435.1 of Zizania palustris. Taxonomy (NCBI): domain Eukaryota; kingdom Viridiplantae; phylum Streptophyta; class Magnoliopsida; order Poales; family Poaceae; genus Zizania; species Zizania palustris. The sequence goes on along the minus strand of JAAALK010000085.1, from coordinate 16,134,222 downwards.
TAAGAAGGCGGAGATTCTGCGAGATAGGCACGACAAGCCCGTGGTATGCTTCAACTGCCGCCAAGAGGGGAATTACTCTCACCAGTGCCCTCATCCTAAGCGTACACAAGGCGTCGCATCGAACCCCGCCGTCCACGCCCGAGTCAACCACGTCACCGCCGAGGAAGCCCAGGCTGCCCCGGAAATTGTCATGGGTAAGTTATGGTACATTCAGCACTTGCAGTGGTTTTATTTGACACCGGAGCTACGCACTATTTCATATCGACTGCTTTTGTGGAAAGAAATGCCCTTGACATAAGCGAACTACCCAGACCCGTACTAATAGCCACCCCCAGCAAACAAACCCTCACCTATTCCTATAGCCCAAGGGTATGGGTAGATATCCAAGGCACAATATTCTGGGCCGACCCCATCCTCATAGAATGCCAAGGTTTGGATCTCATTCTAGGGATGGATTGGTTAAATAAACACCAAGGAGTAATAGATTGTGCCCAGAGGAAGGTAGCGGTGATCAATGAAGAAGGGACTGCCGTCACATTCCAGATGCCGAGTATGAAGTCCGGAAGACCAAGACTGCATCAGATTACCTTGGAGGAAATACCAGTCGTTAGTGAATACCCGGACGTATTCCTAGAGGATTTACCAGGGATGCCTCCTAAGAGGGACAACGAGTTCAGGATTGATTTGGTACCCAGGACCACCCCTATTTACAAGAGACCATACCGGATGGCCGCTAATGAGCTAGCGGAGATGAAGCAGCAGTTGGAGGATCTCGAGAGGAAAGGCTACATCAGACCAAGCACATCGCCATGGGGCGCCCCCGTCATCTTCGTCAAGAAGAAAAAAGACAAGGCTAAGCGTATGTGTGTGGATTACCGTGCTTTGAATGAAGTAACCATCAAGAACAAGTACCCGTTGCCTCGGATCGATGATCTCTTTGACCAGCTAAAGGGAGCTACGGTATTCTCAATGATCGACCTGCGGTCGGGATATCATCAGTTAAGGATTCGAGAAGAGGATATACCCAAGACAGCTTTTACCACCCGTTATGGATTATATGAGTGTACGGTTATGTCCTTCGGATTGACCAACGCCCCTGCATTTTTCATGAATATGATGAACAAGGTATTTATGGAGTAACTGGACAAATTCATTGTGGTCTTTATAGACGACATCCTCATTTATTCCAAGGACCAGAAAGAGCACGAGACTCACCTCCGGTTAACCTTAGGCAAGCTAAGGGAACACCAGTTATACGCCAAGTACAGCAAATGCAAGTTTTGGACGGCGGAAGTGAAGTTCCTTGGACACATTATCTCTGCACAAGGCATTGCAGTAGATCCTGCCACCGTGGAAGCAGTTACAGATTGGTTGCCACCCACAAACGTATCTGAGATACGAAGTTTTCTGGGTTTGGCCGGATATTATCAGAGATTCATTGAGAATTTTTCCAAGATAGCCAAGCCAATGACCAAGTTGTTGCAGAAAGGAGAAAAGTTTGAATGGACTCCTGAATGCGAGGAAAGTTTCCGCACTCTCAAGACCCGTCTGGTGTCAGCACCCATACTGACCCTACAAGATATCCGGAAAGACTTCCATGTCTATTGCGACGCATCTCGCCAAGGATTAGGATGTGTTCTTATGCAAGATGGAAAGGTTATCTCTTATGCCTCTCGTCAGTTGAGACCCCATGAGTTTAACTACCCGACCCATGATTTGGAATTAGCCGCTGTAGTGCACGCCCTTAAGATTTGGAGGCATTATTTGGTCGGAAACCGCTGCGAAATCTTTACAGATCACAAGAGTTTGAAGTACATCTTCACGCAGCCGGACCTCAATCTGAGGCAAAGGCGATGGTTGGAATTAATAAAGGACTACGACTTGGGGATTCACTACCACCCCAGAAAAGCCAATGTGGTAGCCGATGCATTAAGTCGCAAGGGATATTGCACAACCATTATGATTCAGGATCACGCGCCCTTGTTATGGAAAGAGATGGAAAAGTTGAATCTCGGGTTGACCACCAGAGCATACCTAGCCACCTTGGAGACTCAACCCGTCTTATTTGAACATATCCGAGAAGCTCAATTAGAAGACCCGGATATAGCCGCCATTAAGAAGAACATGAGACAAGGAAAAGCCCCAGGATTTTTAGAGGACGAGAATGGCACCATATGGTTTGGAACCCGGATATGTGTACCGGATAAGCTGGAGATAAAGACCCTTATCCTGAGAGAAGCCCATGAAACGTTGTACTCCATTCATCCCGGCAGTACCAAGATGTACCAAGACCTGAAGGAACGCTATTGGTGGGTTAGCATGAAGAGAGAGAGATTGCTCAGTTCGTCGCAGAATGTGACACCTGCAGAAGAGTGAAGGCAGAACATCAAAGACTTGCAGGACTGTTACAGCCACTGAAAGTGCCTGAATGGAAGTAGGAAGAGATCGGTATGGATTTCATCACCGGACTCCCAAAGACCCAACTTGGATATGATTCTATTTGGGTGATTATTGACCGACTCACGAAAGTGGCACATTTCATAGCCGGTCAAGATATTGGAGGTCAAGGAAAGGATCACTAGGAGTCGGGTCATCCGCTTCTGCAAAGTGCAGTGGAGCAATCATCCGGTAGAGGAAGCCACATGGGAAAAAGAAGATGAACTCAAGGCACAACATCCTGAGCTATTCGAGGATTGATCCGAATCTCGAGGATGAGATTCTCTGTAAGGGGGATAGGATTGTAACACCCTAGAAATAAAAAGGAATTAAAATAAACGGAAAATAATATTAAAAGACATTTCTGAATTTTTATTATTAAAGAAAATCCTAAAAGAGCCCTAATAAAGCCAAATAGGGAGAAATATTCAAAATATGGACTTGAAAATTTTATGAGATAAACTAGAGGCCAAAATATAATTTTAGGAATTTTTCCAAAATTTTAGCAACAGTAATTCAACCCTTAATCAAATATATGAATTACTGCAATTATTTTAAATCAGAAAACATTTATAAATCCTAATGGGCCGCAAACCTCCAATCTACCCCAAGCCCAGCCCAGTCCAATCTTGAGCCACTGACAGGTGGGGCCCAGGTGTCGGCGCTGCCTCCCGCCTCTCTCTCCCGCCCGCACCCACCTCGGCCCCACATGTCAGCCTCTCGCGTCCGCCTCCATCCCTCTGACCGATGGGACCCGCCTATCGGCCCTTCCTTTTCTGTTTCGCCCGCTGACAGGTGGGGGCCACCTGTCAGCTTCGTCTTCTTCGTTGGAAGGGGATCCCACCAGAGCCCACCCAACCTCGGCCACCCCTCGGTTGGCTGTGGAACCCGCCGGATAACCGTCGCCGACGACCACCCGAGAAGACCTCACCATCTACTCTCGCCGCCGGCCGCCATCCTTCGACCATCGTCGCCGCCGCAGGTACGGTTGGAACCGTCGTCGTCTCCTCTCTCCATTTCCGGTGAGATCTAGGACCATAGGCCCCCGCCATAACCGCCGCCACCGCACCCGAGGCCACCGTCGCCGAAGACGAAGGGGGTACGTACCCCTTACGTCGTGCCGTGACAGATCACGCTGCAACCGCACGATCGCGATCGATGGGCTAGGATTAAATCCCTTCGGGAATTAATCTGGGCCCTCAGATCTGGTCAAAGGGATATCGAGGCCTCTCGGCCGTCGATCGCCACTTAAAACCTCCGAGCGATCTCAGGCGTCCACGCGTACCCGTTCGCTCGGTTTTAATCGCAGCCATCAATTTTCATTTAACCGTTCTGCCTCGCACCTGGCCGCTTGATCTGGATCGGACGATCTAGGTCGGCCCGGTCCACGCGCACAGTGCGCCTGTCCACCGTGGGCCTGGCTCACCGTGGACTAAAGCCCATTTTCTGTTTAAATAAAATTCCAGAAATTGATTTAAACTTTGAAAATTCATAAGTTGCTCATTTTAAGTCCAAATTTCACCATTCAAATTTTTTTAAATTCAGTACATTATTCTCTACACACTAATGCCATAAAAACAGTATGCTACTTTGGCACAAAATAATCTTAGTAATTAAATGAATAAAAACCCCTTAGGGATAAATTATTAATTCAGGAAATTAATTAATAAAAACACCTAAAATATAACTTTTAATGATATTAAATATAACCTCAGTACAATAAAAGCTCAAATCACATATTTAAACCACAAAACTTGTTTGCTTATGTTTTGTGATGATTTATTGAAATATGTTGTTTATTTTTCCGTATCGAGAAGACTACGAGTTCGTCGAGGAGCCGGAGTTCTACCCCGAGGTTCCTCCATCCCCATTTGCTGATCAAGGCAAGTCATCGACCACCCCTGTGGAAACAGTTGATCATTATTGAGCCCATGTTTTAATAAATTATTGCTATAACTCATAGGTTAATATTGCATTATTCAAATATCAAGCCTTACACATATATTTATTAGATCCCCGTCCTTGTGTGCAAACCCAAGCCATGCTTATTGAGCCTTAACTCCTTGTCACTCTACTATAAAATATTAGCTAGTGCCCTTTGTACCGGCACCACTGCTCTAGGATAAAAAGAATGAGTCGTAGATAGCCGGATTCTGTATATGAATTTTCCCGGTTATTCTCGTCTCTGGACTCTGTTGGAGTTGGCTAAGTTATAAGTATGGTGGGTTCCGGGTGCAAGCTCGGGCATTGGTTTGTCGCACCCGGGGCACTATAAGGACCGGTCTGCGGGATCTGTTGCAAAGCACTTCCGTACCAACCACAAGTCTAATGTGTAAGTCCTAACTGGAAGTATGGAATGCTCCGACTCGATGCACCATAGTGGAGGGGGCAAGGGGCAAGCCTACGGGCGACTTGTACCGACGGGGCTCAAGGGGGGGTATGGTGGGGCTCCGACGCGTCGGGACACCATATGAAACCTATAAGAGGGTGCTGTTGAGTCGGGGAGGACTATATGGAAGGTTTTGGCATGAGTTCCCATGAAATGGGTCATCTCGTTACACTTTGGTGTAGGTGATGAGTGCGTGCCTTGTGGGTACAGTGGTACATCTCTGATCAGAGTAAAAATCAATCTTTTCGAAAAGCCGAGCCCACGGTCAAGGGCGGGTTGTGTGACTACTCATAGTTAGTTTACAATTGTTTGAATGGTTGAGTTATTCATGGCATGTAAGGACTGTTGAGCGAGGTGGGGCTGACTGTACCCCTCGAGTTAGAAGATGATGATGCATACACATGTTTACATTTCAGTACAAATAAATTGATCACATTAAAATGCTTTACAAATTACTCGCTTCCGCGAAATTATCCACTATCTCCCTTGTTATTACCTTGCATTATATTTGCATTCGGTGGCTTGCTGAGTACTCCTGTACTCACCCCGTTGACTTACACCATCAGAGCCCGTCTACTACGAGGAGGATGCAGGTCTGGAGTAGCGACCCAGTCAAGGTGAGACTGGAAGGAGGCGTTCATCTAGGACCCTTATTTTATTAGTTTCTCTTGACCTTTATTCACTTTTGTATTAATGCGGTCTACGAACCGTGAATGATTTCCCGTATTGTACGAGGTCGCATGATGAACGTCTTGTTTTATTGATTTTCTATGGAATTTCAATAAAGTCCTGATTTATTAAATCGGAGCGCGACAGCATGCGATCTCCGATACAGCGAACTACAAAGTAGTGACTCGAGGGCCACGCACGAGTGCAACTTCGTCCGGTGCGGAGTATGGTCATGGCGAAGCCTGTAACGACGAAGTATGCTGGCGAAGCCTGTGGTCGAAGCTTGCGGTCCTGTCGAAGGGTGTCCTGGGGACCTCTAGAACTGATCTCTCAGCTCCGGGCACCTGTGGCGAAGGGGCTCCGAACGTGCGAACGTACAACAGGGATGATTCGAAGTACCAATTCGGCCTTAGGACCGAATTTTGCTAAGTGTTGCACGGGTGGCGAAGGTAGCAATCTATTACGCAGATTAGCAGATATTTCACAGGCAAAGTAACAAGGCAATAACAATCTATTACATAGATTAATGGGTACTTCACAGGCGAAGTACCAAGGCTTACCACTATTCCGTAGTGGCGAATGAAGGGCTTCCAGGAAAACCCATGAAGAGGTACAGGAAAGTAAAGGTAAAAGTAAAGGTACGATCAAAGCATGGCTTTTGTTTGGTTTTAGTTGGGGGGCTCTCCACGCCAGCCATGCCTCTCTATTTATAGGGGGTCAACTCCTAATCTAATCTGCTATTAATCCGGCCAGATAGAGATAAAGATTGAGCTGGCAACGCGTGCAACTCTATCTCTACCGAGGTGGGCTTCGGCCAAGCCCGTCGAGGCCTACTCCTCGGGCATAAGCTTCGGTAGCGTGGGCTTCGGCCAGGCCCATCCGGGCCTGCTCCTCGGGCCGAAGCTATGGCAGCGCGGTCCTCCAAAGGCTTCCGAAGCTTCAGCAGCGTTGGCCTTTGAAGGCTTCCTGGCCGAAGCCCATGGGCTGGGTAGAGGCTTTTGGAGCCCACAGCTCAATGGACTTCGGCCCTGTAGGTCTTCGGACAGACCCTGGACATGTGTACTTTCGGCCCAAATCACCAAAAATTGATATTTCGATAATCTAGCCATTTTTTGCTATCAACAAATGCCCCCTGCCTTTTAGTGAACTAGTGAACTAAAAGCACAATGAGCTGAAGACGATATCATCCATATCTGCTTTCTGACACTCTTATGATGTTTGCCACACACTTGGGAAATACTTTTTAAAGTATCTTCCATTCAAAGCTCTTCGAAACCGCTTTCCTTTCCGGGATTCCAACACGTATGCGTTGCTGGGAGCGATTTCGGCTACCTTAAAAGGACCTTCCCAACTAGGTGACCATTTGCCAAATTTGGGACTCTTCGTGCCTAAAGGAAAAATTGTTTTCCATACCAAGTCTCCTATTTGAAATGATTTCGGCTTAACCTTCTTATTGTATGCTTTGGCTACTCTCTTCTTGTCTAATTCTATGGCTTCTAAAGCCCTAAGTCTATTATCGGTCACTCCCTCCAGGTTATCTTTCAGAAGAGCCTCATACTCATCGACCGATAAGCCGTCTTGCTTTAACACTCTTAAGGAGCCAAGATCTACCTCTACAGGCAGAACGACCTCTTGTCCATATACCAACTCGTATGGACTGACCTTGGTGGCACCGTGCTTTGCAATCCTACAAGCCCACAATGCCTAGGAAAGCACTTCATGCCACCTCTTAGGAAACTCTTCAATTTTCTTCTTAATAAGCTTAATCACGGTTTTATTACTAGACTCGGCTTGACCATTGGCCTGAGCATAGTAAGGTGAAGAGCTAATTAATTTAATGCCATAGTATTAGGCGAAGTCCCTTACTTCTTTAGAAACAAATGAGCTACCCTGATCCGTAGTAAGAGTTTGAGGGATGCCGAATCTATGTATGATGTGCTTTAAAATAAAATCACGTACCTCATTACGAGTCATGTTCTTGAGAGGTACGACCTCGGTCCATTTGGTGAAGTAATCTGTCACCATCAACACGAACCGATGCCCATTTGAGGAAGGAGGGTAGATCTGGCCGATGAAGTCTAAACCCAAACCTCGAAACGGCCATGGCTTGACAATAGGATTGAGCAATGAGGTAGGAGCTAACTGGATGTTGCCAAACTTCTGACATGCCTCACACCCTCTGTAGTACTTGAAAAAATCTTCAGTCATAGTCGGCCAATAAAAACCAGCTCTTTTGAGCATCCAACTCATCTTTTGGCCGACTGGTGAGTGCCGCAAAGCCCCTCATGGACTTCTCCTGTAGCAACCTAGGACTGCTCATGATCTAAACACTTCAATGGCACTCTGTCGATGGTTCGGCGATACAACGTGTCGTCTACCAACACGAATTTGAACGCTTGTCGCCGAACCTTCCGATCAACCCTTCGGCTAGGGTCTTTCAAATACTAGACGATTGGGACTCTCCAATCACCCTCACAGATTTCAGAGGGCTTCGCTGGTCCACCTTATGAAAAAACTTCTAAAACACTGACTTCGGGGTGCCCCTCGAGCCATTCCAGCTCCTGCCGAAGCCTGGACGAGGTGGCCGTTCAGAGTGTGCTGGGCCGAAGCCCTTCAGAGGGTTCGGACCCTGGGGGGCCTTCTCCGTCCGAGAGGCACCAGACTATGGACTCCGGCGTGCCGGATCCACTAGTGGGTGGAGCTCTCTGATCCAGGGGCTCCGGCGTGTGGAGGCCTTCGTCGACCCGAGGGGTTCGACCTGAAGGGTGCGCCTGTCCAGCACCACTGGATTCTGTAGTGAGACCAAACATCGGCTTTTCCAATACATAAAATTTCCCTCTCTTGACTTGGTAGTCAGATGCTTGCTGAGCCAAATCATTGGCAACTGAATTGGCTTCTCTTGACACGTTAGATATTTTGAAATCATCAAAAGTAGCAATTATGTCTAGACATTTGTCCAAGTAACTATTCAGCAAACCATTAAAACATTGAGCGTTCTTAGCTACTTGTTGTACTACTAATAATGAATCACCATATGCGTGAACATGTTTAGTGCCTACGAACTCTAGTAGTTCAAGACCTAGCAATAAAGCGTCGTATTCGGCTTGGTTATTAGTGGAAGAAAACTCTAGTCGGGCCAAGGTTTCAAAGCGCACACCATTAGGTGATATAAGAACCACTCCGATACCCTGGCCATTCTTGCAAGCCGAACCATCAAAATAGATTTTCCATGGTACTATCTCAACTAGAGCAATAGCATCACTCCAGCTAGCATCTATGTGATGATCAACTATAAAGTTGGCTACGACTTGGCCTTTCATCGCTCTTAGGGGCTCGTAGGCCAAGTCGTACTCAATCAACGCGTATACCCATTTTTTGATTCTTCCACTTAGAATCGGCTTTTGTAACATGTGCTTTATAACATCGGTTTGGCAAACGACAACACATGTGGTAGGGAGAAGATAATGGCGTAACTTGGTGCACGTGTAATAAAGTGATAAACATAATCACTCCACAAATGCGTACCTAGTTTCGGCGTCCAGCAGGCTGCGGCTCAAGAATGTGATGATGTACTCCTTCCCTTCCACCTCCTGGGTTAGCACGGCTCCAATTACGCTATCTTCAGTGGCGATGTATAGCCGAAACGGAATCCCGACCTTGGGTGCTCTCACCACGGGCAGTGATGACAAGCACTCCTTGATCTTCTCAAAACTGCTTTGCTGACTTGCCCCCCAAGTGAACTCGGCTTCATTTTTCAGCCGGAGTATGGGGACAAAGGCATCAATCTTGCCAAACAAGTTGGATATGAAACGACGCAAATAGTTCAACTTGCCTAGCAACTTTTGCACATCCTTCTTGCATGTCGGCGCTGCAACGTTTCTAATCTTTTCAAGTCTCTTAGGATGAATTTCTATGCCTCTCTTGTGAATCATGAAACCTAAGAACTTACGCGCCGACACACCAAAAGCACACTTGAGTGGGTTCATCTTCAACCCGTATTGTTGCATCCTATCGAAAGCAACCTTCAAATCAGCTAAATGGTTTCCCATAACGTCCGATTTGACCACGACGGCATCGATGTAAACTTCTAACATGACTCCTAACAAGTCATGAAAGATCAAGTTCATAGCACCCTGATACATGGCGTCAGCATTTTTCAAACCGAAAGTCATGACGACCCACTCGAACAAACCGACAAAACCAGGGCATCGAAAGGCAGTCTTATAGACATCCTCTTTGTCCATAAAGATTTGATTATAACTGGCAGTGCCATCAAGAAAACTTAGTACCTTGCGTCCTGAAGCATCATTGATCATCATGTCGGCTATTGACATTGGATACTCGTCTTTTGGAGTGGCTCTATTCAGATCCCTAAAATCAATGCATACTCGTATCTTGCCACTCCCTTTATTCTCTACAGGCACAATGTTAGCAACCGATTCCACGTACCTGTATGGCCTAATAAATTCAGCCTTAAGTAGTCGTCCCACTTCCTCCTTAACTCGGTCATAGACGGCCGAACTAAAGCGGCGGGGAGGCTGTTTATAAGGCCTAAACCTGGGCTTGATGGGCAGTTGATACTCCACGAGCTCGTGGCTTAGCCCCAGCATTTCGCTATACTCCCATGTGAAACAATCGACATACGACCGAAGTAACTTTATTACTTCAGCCTTTTCATCGGGCTGTAAATGTTGGTTTACAAAAGTCATCCTTGGGACGCTACCATTACCTATATCAACCTCCTCCAAGGGATCAGCCGACGCAAAACCTTGCCCTAATTTTTCTACTTCGCTAAAGTCCTCGATGGCTTCGGCAATACCGTCTTTATTAGACCAATACTGCTCCACTCGATACTTTAGCCAATCTAGATTATTCTTGCTAGACATGACTGCTAATACAAAAATAGCCGCGCTACTCCAGCCGGCTTTACAGACACTGGTACAAACCATCCTCCAGATACACTAACAAAGTCATAATCCGAAAGATCTCTACCTGATAGACACTCTACTTTGTTATGGACGGCGTCAACCAACACATCGACAAACGCTACATGGGCCGAAGTATCCACGGGGATGACTTCCACCTCATCGTCGTCCCACTGTATCAAGCACTGGTGTAGGGTAGAGGGGATGCAACAGTTCGCAAGGATCCAGTCGCGTCCGAGTAACACACTATAGTTACCTTGTACGTCGACGACGAAGAATGCTGTCGGCAATGTCTTGTTGCCCACCGTCAACTCCATAGAGAGTACTCCCTTGGCCTCAGAGCTCTCGCCGTTGAAGCCGTTGAACATCAAGTAAGTCTTCTTCAGGCCATCTTCATCCCTGCCAAGTCTTTTCAACAATGAATAAGGCATTAGGTTAACCGTGGCACCGCCATCGTCGAGCATCCGGGAAATCGGCTTCCCATCGATGTGACCCCTGACATAGAGGGGCTTCATATGTAGAGACGAGTCCTAGGGCTTCTCGAAGATGGCATTGCGCGGGCCGAGGTTCAAATGAGCGACCTCGGCCTCGTCCCGTGGTAGGGCGAACTCGGCAGGTAATGTGACGATGTTGATGTCCATCGCCTGAGGTTATGACCGCTCAGAGACGGGCGAGTAATCATCGTTGAGCATGTCGTCGTCGTCGCTCGGGCTAGGAGCCAGGTTGGTTATCTCAACCGGCTTCTCTCTCCATACCTACCTCATGGCTGGCCGGGGGCAGATCTCTTCGAAGATGGTGTCACGCTCGGCCTCAGCTTTCCTCTCGCTTCTCCTGTGCCCGCAGCCTCTGTAGGCGTCTCTTCTGTGATTTGGACATGCCCGGAGGAGCCCAAGATTGCTGCGGCTTGGTGCCCGGAGCTACTGTTCGACTTCTATTAATTTTGGCCGAAGTGGTGCTATGCCCTTCGGCCTCGGACACCCTGCGTTCGAAGGGGGTTCGCTGCGAACCCCGTCGAATAGACTGGCTTCGTTCGGCCGATCGGGCCAAGCTTCAGCGCAGAGCTCGGCCGAAGCATGAGGCTTACCTCCGTCGGACCTCGGCGACAAAGTCTTCGGGATTGGGTCTTCCTGAGACCCAACTCTGATGGTTATGGCTTCGGACTCCCTGACTTCGGCCTATGTGTGCTCGCACTCTTTGGCTTCGCTCTGCACGGTTCGGTTCGTAGGCACCACGGATAGTCTGTGGACGATGCCCCCCTCTGTTGCGTCTGTTTGCCCCTGCCATCCATAATACTCCGAAGGAAAACAAGGCATAGTGTTAGTCTGCGGAGGGTACCCCGTCCGGGATACGTATGGAGCCCACTGGGTCCCCGCCTAGTCATACGACGGAGGCATCAGAGGCTCTAGCGGCCTCGCCCACTGTGAGCCGAACCCATCACCCGGAGGGGGGTTCGGCCAAGTCGAAGGTGTTTCAGACCACACCAGCGAAGGGTCCTGCCAGGCCGGAGGTATGTTCAGCCAGTGCGGGCCAAAGCCTCCCATCAGATAAGTCCAGTGCGGTGCGGGGTTCGGCCATTGAGGGCCGAAGTTGTTGTATAGGGGACCTGACCACTGGGGCTCGAAGCTGTTGTGCGGGGGGTTCGGCCATTGTGGCTCGGAACCATCGTGCGGAGCATCAGAACACCATGGCCCGAAGCCTTCTTGCGGAGGGCTCGCTGGCTTTGGCCCGAAGCCGCCCTTCGAAGGTCTTGGCCCCTTCGGCTGTTTCGGCCTACTGCGCAGACCTGTTTCCTTGGCTCTTCTCCGATGCTTGTTCAACAGCATATCATATGTCACCTTCGGCCTCTTGCGAGCCTTAGCCGAAGGGGTATTAACGTTCTTCTTCCACACCCCTACCTCGGGGTTCTTCGGCACGAGCGTGCGAGTGCGCGGTTCTCCGACAATTACATCTTTCCCTTTAGCAGACTCGGCCTGTTCTGGCCGAATCAACACCTTCTCCTCGCCGAGTTCCACGGCGTTGACTGGAAAGGGATCTTTATCCAGCTTCATCTTTGGATAATGGTCTATCTTCGATCATCCTTCTTTTATGGCCATTGTATCTGCCGTCGAAAAACATTGCAATCATTAGTATTATGAGAGTGTGAATCATGCCACTTACAGTATGTATGCTTCTTTAACTCATCTGCAGATGGAATGACCTGACCCTTAGGTAACCTGAGAAGCTAACTTTTTAAGAGAAAATCAAATATTTTATCACATTTAGTTATATCAAACGAGTACTTGACCTCATTAAGTCTATTCCTTGAGGGTGATGGTCGCAACTCGGAGCAAGTGACAGGTTTATTTTTAGTGTTCCAAACCCATTTGGTCGCGTACATGTCGGCCGAATCCTCCTCCTCTGACTCCTCCTCATCAGAGCGTTCCATGATGTGGATTTTGTCCCTAGGCTTTCTAAACGTTTTAACAAACTTCTTATCTTTGGCTTGGCCTTCTTGGACCAGAGCCTGCTGTAGAACTTGGCTAACTTCTAAAAAGTTTTGGTTATCTAACCTTTCTTTAAGTTCGGAACACAACCCGTTAAAAGCTAATCCCGCCAAGTCCCTTTCTGAAATATTAAGACTAAAACACAAGTTTGTAGTATCCATGAAATGCTTGATATACTCAGAGGCGCTCTCACTAGATCTTTGCTTAACCGATGTCAAATGCGAAAGCCTAAGTTCTGTTTGACCCGTGTAGAAATAATCATGGAATTTCCGCTCTAAATCGTCCCACGTGTGGATGGAGTTCGGCGGGAGTGCCGAAAACCAAGTGAAAGTTGTGCCGGATAGCGAGACAGAAAATAGCCTAACCTTTAGGGCATCTATCCCGCTAACCTCTCCACACTATGCCAAAAATTGACTAACGTGTTCTAGTGTGGTCTTGCTACCCTCGCCATCGAACTTAGTGAATTCAGGGATCCTATAGCCGCGGGGGTAGGGTACCGTATCAAGACGGTCGGTGTAGGTCTTACGGTAAACCCTAACCCGTCCCATGGGCACGAAGCCGGCACACTCTCTAAATAGTGCGCGGACCTGCTCCTCTATATCATCTTGGTATGTTGTTTGTGCGCGCCTTTCGTGCGGGGGCATGACACGCAGTGGTATATCGGCGTGTCGGCCGTGTGCTTCTTCCCTACGCACTATCTGTATAACGTGCTTGTGTCCGGGCATTTGCGCGTGCGGTGCGGGCACCACGGGTATTGGCACAGGTGGTGCGTGGTATGCAGCATTAGTTTGACCGTAGGTATAATGATTGGTCTCGGCCATAAGTGATGAGGCCGGAGACATGTTTGTCGGAGGTGCACTAGCTATAGGAATCGGGGGTATGGCCTCAGTGAAGCCGAACCTTCTAAGAGTTGCCTCTACTTGGGAGCTGACTGTCGAATCTAAACGGTTGGCTAGCGAAGCGCTAACGGCCTGATCTACTGATGCGGCTATTTTTTGCTCAATTTCTAAAGAAGATAAACGAGGTGATACCGGTGTTACCTGGACCTGCGCGAGGTCGGGGGTGACGATGTCACGCTTGACGAAGCCTGCGCGTGTCTTGATGTAGCCCCCAAGCATCATGTCTTGGAGTTCCTTTAACTTTGCCTCGATCTCTGCTCGGTCTTCTGCTGGGATATCTTCGAGTGTAGGTGATAATGTGTTGTGGTTGTCGATATCCACGCCTTCTATTGCGTCCATCTACGGTGTAGATGTATTAGTTGAAGTAGATGTACTCATCATGTTGGCGTAGCTCATCCCCAGCGGAGTCACCAAAAAGTGTGTTGACACGAAAACGTGCCCTCGCACCTGGGTTAGTCCGGCGATCCAAAAGCGCACGGATACTTAGGGACGGGCCTAAGCGTAACGTAGCACTGATGCCGCGTTTCAACTACCCTTAATAGTCATAAGGGGGGTGGAGTCGCCAGGCAACCAGATTACACAAAATAATCCAATTAGCCGAAAGAAATAGATTAAAAAGGATGAAATTAACAAACCAGTAGGAACCCGTCTGTTTCGAAGTCTGATGCGAAGGGTGCGCTGAAGGGTACCTTCGGCGTCTAGTGCGAAGTACTCCGCCGAAGGGTACTTCAGCGTTCGGACTGATCTGGCCGAAGGTGGACTCCGAACGGATCTAGACGTGATGATCACCTCAGAACAGCGGGGTTCGGCATGCGATCTCCGATACAACGAACTACAGAGTAGTGACTCGAGGGCCACGCGCGAGTGCAACTTCATCCGGTGTAGAGTATGGTCGTGGCGAAGCATGTAGCGACGAAGTATGCTGGCGAAGCCTGTGGTCGAAGCTTGCGGTCTTGTCGAAGGGTGTCCTGGGGACCTCTAGAACTGATTTCTCAGCTCCGGGCACCTCCGGCGAAGGGGCTCCGAACGTGCGAACCTGCAACAGGGATGATTCAAAGTACCAATTTGGCCTTAGGACCGAATTTTGCTAAGTGTTGCACGGGTGGTGAAGGTAGCAATCTATTACGCAGATTAGCGGATACTTCACAGCCGAAGTAACAAGGCGATAACAATGTATTATGTAGATTAACGGGTACTTCACAAGCGAAGTACCAAGGCTTACCACTGTTCCATAGTGGCGAACGGAGGGCTTCTAGGCAAACCCACGAAGAGGTATAGGAAAGTAAAGGTAAAAGTAAAGGTACGATCAAAGCATGGCTTTTGTTTGGTTTTAGTTGGGGGGGGTTGTCCACGCTGGCCATGCCTCTCTATTTATAGGGAGTCAACTCCTAATCTAATCTGCTATTAATCTGGCCAGATAGAGATAGATATTGAGGTGGCAACGCGTGCAACTCTATCTCTGCTAAGGTGGGCTTCGGCCATGCCCGTCGAGGCCTGCTCCTCGGGCCGAAGCTTCGGTAACGTGGGCTTCGGCAAAGCCCGTCGGGGCTTGCTCCTCGAGTCGAAGCTTCGGCAGCGCGGGCCTCCGAAGGCTTCTGAAGCTTCGGCAGTGTGGGCCTCCGAAGGCTTCCTAGCCGAAGCCCATGGGCTGAATAGAGGCTTTCGGAGCCCATAGCTCGGTGGACTTCAGCCCTGTAGGGCTTCAGACAAACCATGGACATTTGTACTTTCATCCCAAATCACCAAAAATTGATATTTTGATAATCTAGCCATTAATGCCATTTTTTGCTATCAACAACTCTTTTGTCTCCTTTCGAAGCTCGGAAATCCTTTTGTTTCTGCTGAAGTTCAGCCCAAATTCGAAGTCACTCGGGGCTTCTCTCCCAGCTTCGAAGTTGTTCAAGTTTCTTCTTTTTTTTTGTTCTTCAGCAGTATTCTCTTCTTTGGACCATTCAACGTCTTCGGAAGATGAAGTTTCCAAGTTAAATTCTTTTTCCTCCTCTTTAATGTAAGATAATATATCTTTGCATATTGAGGGCGCAATCACACCGGAGCTTTCTCGAGGAATAAAAAATCGAGGTTGTTTGTGAAGTCTTAGAATTTCGAAGGTAGCCCATAGCAGGTGAAGCTCTTCGTTAACATCTAACACTTCGAGATCATCCATAAGAGGTCGGAAAGCCTAAAAACATTTCCAAATAAGTCTTTTCATTCATAAAAGACGAAAGCATAAATTTTTACATGTTCGGAGCCCTAAACAAAACTAGACTTTTAGGTCTAGCAGAGGTTGGCTGCTCGAAGCTTGCGACCGAGCTTGTTTCTGGCGAAGTCCTTCGTCAATCCAAGCCTTGATCGCTGAATGACCTTCAGCTCTCCAAGATGCTTGGAAGGCTCGCCAAGCTGCGGCCACGTCTTCGGAAGGGTTCAATAGCCGGTTGTCGTCGAAGGTAATGGGAGCGACCCCCAAGTCTGGTGCTATTGATAGCCTAAATCTTCATAGTAGCAAAGTATTCTGAGAGCGGATGCTTGGCCGGAGATTTCTCCATACCGAATACCCGCAGTCTTCATCATCTTCGCTGCTGCTTGAACCATCTTCAACCTTCACAGCAGGGGGACGTCGCCCATTGAAGGTAAAGTCAAAGAAGTACCGAAGTATTCCAAGACACCCCGAAGGCTGTCCATGGTCTCTACAGCTACCTTCTCGGACTTTACCTTGTCTTCGGCCAAAATATCCCTTGACGAAGACAGCTCGTCTATCATAGAAGATAGCCTGGCTGCCTCCATAACCATGGAGTTCTTCTGACCGAGAAAGTTGTTGGACCCTTCCATTGACTTCGCCTGCTCCTCCCGGAGCTTGATCAGCTCAGCCCCCGCGGTCGCTTGCTCCATCCGCATTCTCTCTCTTCAGCCTGAAGCATGATTTGTTTAGCTTCGAGCTTCCGATTAGCAGCTTCTAGACCAAGTCTGGCTTTCCTCTCCGCTGCTACCATCTCGTCCAAGCTAGATGTTCGAATTTTGGAGCTATCAAGACTCCCTTGGAGGGAAGTTATCTTCTCCTTAAGACGATTGCATTCTCGCTTGTTCAAAATAGCCATAGCTCGAGCCAAGACTGTTTGCAATGAAGGAAAAAGCAATGTGAGTAAACTATTTATAAGCTGAAACTAACCTTGCTATTGCAGATACTTCGTACCTAGTATGCTACCCGCTCCAAGGCTGCATCCAACTCTGACCCCTCAGCTTCCCCGAGTATAGCCACCAAGTCAGTCTCCCCGACTTCGCAATTGGCTCGAGCCAAAGGCTCTAGCAGAGTCTGAAGCCGGTCCTTCGCTCCAGGAAAGGAGCTAGGAGAGGGAGCATTGACAAGGCTCTTTGGTCATCTTCGCTGGGTGAAGGGCCGGAGCGCAGCGCCGCATCCCCGGAGGCATCGGTGGACTGGCCCCCTTCCGCGGATTGGCCTCCGTTTGTGGATTCCGACGGGGTTAATCCTGAGTTCGAAGTAGGAAAATGATCCATTTTCCCTTTACCTTTTCCGGGCCCCATTTTTGTAACCTCCTCCAGAATTGACTTCGGAGATGTCAAGGTTTCAAGCGCAGTCTTCACAGGAGGGGTCGTCTCCATGGGGGTTGACCCTGCAAAATCAAAGGTATTATATATTGCATAATTTTGCAGGACATGAATAAAAAAGTGCTTTAATGAAGCTTACCTTAAAAACCCTGTCGACGAATGAGTATGGGCTACTTGGAGGATCGAACGCCCCCTCAAAATCTTCGTCAGATTCGGAGTCAGGAACCGAAGGATTAGCTGTTGGAACCCCTCTCGGAGCAACAGTCATCACTTCATCCAGAATCAGAGCTTGATCAGTTGCTACTTCGACTCCGCCTTCAGCAGTAGGGGCTTCTTGGCTTGGTAGGCTTGGCAGGACATTCGAAGTCCTCGACTGTTCGAGGTTGTCTTGTGCAGACGGCACGGCCGCTGCGTCCCCCGAAGCCGGGACTTCGACATCTGCTTGCACTTCTTCATCCCTGGTAACAAGGTCTATAAAGACCCTTTGCATTTCTCTTTCTCCTTCATCCTCAGATTCGTCTGAAGATGAAGAAATGGATTTGGAAGGGGCCACGTTCTTTGGTTTACGAGCCAACTTCTTCACGGCAGTCTTGGCTGGTGCCAAAGTCCCAGCCTTGGCTTTCCTCTTCTTCTGTCTAGTCTCGGAAGGAACCCAGTCTGGAAGAGAAGGGACGATGACTCCGAGTACGCCCCATACCCGGTTGAATCGCTCCCAGCTGCCTACCAGCTTCACCCTCCATTCTTTTTTAGCAGGGGTAGGAGCCCCGAGAATCTTTTTCGAAGCCCGTATGACTTGCTCCGAAGTCAATGGGGCTTGTGGTGCTAAAAGATAAGTTTTTATTTGTCATGTCATTTTTTATGAAATTATCATAGATGAAACAATTTGTAGTTTTCGAAGTTACCTGCAGAGCTCGAACTCGAAGAAATTTTTCGGAGTCCACCCTCCGGATCCTCTTCGAAGTTAAAATGCTATATGGACATCAGAGGCGGAATTTAGAGTCTGATGAACTCCTCCGCTAAGTCTGGCATGCTCATGTGGCGACTAATCCTTTGAAGCAGGTTGAGACGAGCTTCGAGCTGGTTGGGGTCTGGATGAACTTCGGCTTCCCTTCGGAAGTATATATCTTGTAGAGGCCCAGCCAAACTGCTGTCTACTCCCACTTCGGCGTAGAACCACCGAAGAATCCAATCTCTGTACCATCTAGCATTGATGGCCTTCGCTGGAAATCGTAGTTGGTACTCGTCCCGGAGTCTGATGTTAATGCTGCCGAAGGCAACTACAATATTTTATCCTCCGGAGCCCTGGTAAGTCTTCGACTGGCAGGAGGCTTTGTGAAGCGCTGCGAATATTTCTGCTCTCCCTTCGCATCCTTCGGCTCGCAATGCCCACTCGAAGATAGCGAGGCGTGCTATCGCATTTGGAGAAAGTTGAGGAAGAGTAACGTGGAAAAGATCTGATACCTCCGACCAAAAGTCCACCGCTAGAAGCCCCAACCCCACTTCGAAGAAAGCTTCGAAAATGACTACTTCTCCGGGCCGAGGCGAAGGGATGGCCTCCTTCCCGGGATTGCGGACATTAACTCCCGCACTAATTTTCCCTACAACTACTACTGCAATCGTCTTCTTCTTGCAGGTTGATGGCCCCAGCTTGTAGGATTGGTCCGAGTACTTAGAGAAGGCCGGGAGAAGGTCATGGGGGCCGACTTGTGGGGGATTCCCCGCAGGTGCTGCCGCTGCTGCCACCGCCATGGCCTGCTGCCTGGCTAAGGCCGAGGTTGCCCCAGGAGCCTTGAAGCTTGTCTTTGCCATTAAGCAGAACGGGAAGTTTGGAGCTAGAGTTTGGAGGCTAAGCAATGGATTGCGTGAGAATGGTGAGAAAGGTATCCTAAATGTTTTTGGGTCCTCTATTTATAGCCCAGACTCCTGATTTTTTACCGTCCAGACTTGGCATTCCGTCTTCTTGACCGTTACTACTTACAAAATTAAAGCAACGTTATAACTTCTTATGAAAGGAAAAAGATAACGACTATTTTTCGAATAAGAGTCTCTTAGAAATCGATTCAAAGTACTAAATTTTTGGATATTTCGAAGGTTGATAAATTTTATTAACCCCTACGCATGATTATTTTTCTTGCGTACACTGCTCTCCTAACCTTACAGATCATTCGGAGAAGCGTATTCGAGGGGCTACTGTTGGGGGGAAATACTTCATCCTCAGGGTCTCTATAGTAATAAGACAAAGGCAATCTACTAAACCGAAGTTCCAGTATTAACTTCGGTTTAGTACATAATCAAGTTTGAAGAATCAATGCAGACTTCTGTTCGGAGTATAACTTCGAAGGTCAAATCTTCAGAGAGCTTATCTGCCAGCAAGGATGGAAGACTTATCTTCTTTCTGATTAGATTAGTCTTTTACCATTTTAACCCTATTAGGGGTACCGAATAGTCTCCACTATGTCGGTTGTAATTGAGGGGTAAAAGATCTTTTCCTTAAGATTTTTACCTATAAATAACCCCCATCTTACCCTGTAATAGGCATCGAATACTCAGTTACTCAATAAACAACTTCGAACTGCTTCGAGCTATTATCCAATTCGGAGGCTTGAAATAGTTCACTTCACAAACACTTCATTTGTTAGCTCCTAATCTCTGCCCTAAAGTGCTAGAAATTTTAAGTATGCAGAAATAAGATTGTCTTGTATATTAGAAATATCAATCAATAAATTAGTTAATATCACACGTGTTATCATGTTTTTGTGCTAATAATTTGTGTTTGCGGAAATTATTTCTCATCAGTACTTATTCAAGGGATCTTTCTTGCCCTTGACCATGATGATTGTTGGGGGGAAATATTTCATCTTCCAGAAGTCAAGGATACTTCCCTGTCAACACAAGCAGAAGAAACGAAGCCAGAAGCTTCAATCTCCGAAGATCCTAAAAGCATCAAGGTTCTGCTGTATTCAGAGCCCCGTACCGCAGAAACTTTCCTCAAGGCTTCGGCGTGAAGAAGTCTCCCGAAGCCTTTATGCCCAAAGGGGTGTCGCCAGCAAGGAGAGAAGATTTATCTTCTCACAGATTAGATTAGTCTTTTACTATTTTGCCCCTATAAGGTATTTTCCCTAGATGTTTTACCTATAGATACCCCCCTTCTCACCGTGTAATAGGCATCGAATACTCAGATATTCAATATACACTTCGAATTATCTAGGCTATTATCCATCTTCGGAGGCTTGGAATAGTTCATTCAAACAAACCTTCGTTTGTTACACATTTAATTTCCTAAACATGTTAGCGTAATCTTTTACGACAAAAATTGGCACCGTCTGTGGGGAACCTAGTACAAAATCTTCATTCTCTACCAGTCGCTTTCTAGAGTGATGCCTCCTAAGGGCAGCCTAGGCGCTAGTCCCCTCCGGAGGTCCTCCCAGACCTCTTGGTTGAGATCCTCGAATACTGTCGAGGTTGGAGGATATTTTGTAGTTCTTTCACCTCAGACTGCCGAAATGAATACTTTTCCTCGAACATACGAAACCCCTCTAGGGACTCCGTCTATACTTCGAACCAACGGAGCCTCTCTAGTGGCTCCAGCTGTACTCCGAACTGACTTGTTCAGTTCTCAAGACCTGGAAGTCCCCTCCAGAAGAAATGAAGACCGTCCTGATGATGTGGCGACCCAGATGGCCCATCTTCAAGCCGAAGTGCCGAGGTGGAGATAGGAAGCTGTAGACAGGCTTCGTCCCCATGCTACCCCTGTTATTCTAGAGGTGCCTCAAGATGATGACCTCACCTTTTATTCCGAAGCCTCTGAGATTGTAAGAAGCACTAAGAATGCTTCTTTTAATAGTGAATCTCCGCTACACCCCGACTTGCAAAAGGTGCGCTTCGACCAAAAGTTTAAAACTTCAAAGCTCTATAAGTACTCCGGAGAAGTAGATTTAGGAGAATTTTCCCATTCATACGCTTTAGCAATTGAAGCTAGCGAAGGGGTTCGAGATACAATGGCGAAATGCTTCCCCCTTGCACTTGAAGGAGTCGCTTTGCGTTGGTTTTGGTCTTTGAAACCAGGATCAATTAAGTCTTGGGAACAACTATGGAAGAAGTTCATAAGCAATTTCCAAGGTACATTTGTGCCCCCTATGTCAACTAGAAGTCTTTTTCAGGTGAAGCAGCAACCTGGAGATATTTTTAGGCAGTTTTTAAGCACTTTGCTCATACGAAGTCACAAATAAGAGGGATGTCTGCATAATCTATGGTTGATGCGGCTCGGGAAGGAGTCACAAATGCAGTCCTCCTCGACAAGCTTCACCGGAAGCATATATACTCAGTAGCGCAATTAATGGCTTATTTTGAGGAATATGCTAGGTCGGAGGAAGGATGGCTCCGAAGGACAGCTTCGTCTTCGCCAACCATCCAAGAAGTTAAACTTGAACTGAAAACTTCAACTCCTTCACAAAGGCACCAATTCGACAATCAACATGACATACAAAAACGGTAGAAGCATCCTCGCTCCGAAGTGTTGAACATTGCTCCCTCTTCGCAGAAATTTTTCCCCAAGAATCCACAAGCTTCGGGAAGCAAGGTCAGCGGATGGAGGCCGCCAGGGAAGCTAGCTGGCAAGGGCGAGGCCTTCTTCTGCTGTGTCCACGGTGAGAACCGAAGCCATGCTACCAATGCATGCAAGTCTATACTAGCTCTAAGGAGCGAGTACCTCAAAAGGAGCTCTGGTCGAGGCACAACTGACCGAGCCCCTCCCGAGGCACGTCCAGACCCAGTGTAGATTGTCAGACATGTAGACAGTTTCGAAACCCCATGGTAGCCTTCGATGGCTAGTGTTATGCCACCTCTGAAGCAAGAAGATACTCAAGGCCAAGGTTAAAGAGTGGTTCTTCCCATCTTCGGAGGAGCAACCTTGGGCATCATGTCAAAAACACAACGGAGGGAGTATGTTCATGAAGTAGGGCATATTGGGACCTCCTCGTCGGCTACTGAAATGCCAGAGTGGTCTCACGTGCCTATATCTTTCTACGCAGCTGATGCGGTGGGTATAAAATTTCCTCATGCGGAACACCTTGTTATCACTGCTGATATTGCAGGAACGGAAGTTCGGAGTGTATTGGTTGATGGCAGAAGCTCTATAGATATTATCTTTGTTCAGGCCTTCGACCAGCTTTGCATCCCGTGGAAACATCTCATCCCAGCATCTCATCCGCCTCAAGGCTTCACAGGACCTCCTCTTGATGCCCTCGGCCAAATAGGTCTCAAGGTTGCCTTCGGAGAGGGACTCTTAGCCAGAATGGAGGAGGTGATTTTTGACGTCGTTGATGCTACCTACACCTATAATGTCATCTTCGGATGGGGCATGTTAAATCAATTCGGAGCCGTGGCGCACCATAATTATTTATGCCTAAAGATGCCCACACAAGGAGGAGTGCTTACAATCTTCGGTGATCAAGCTACAACACGAAGGGAAGAATATGACCATGGTCCACCTCTTGATCCTAGACAAGTAAATAATGTGCAAGACCATTTGGAGGATATCCCTGTGTCAAGTAAATTATCGAAGATGTCCTCCCCAAGGCCAATCCCCGAAGGAGAAATTGTAATTAAGATCATTATAATGGACGACAAAGACTATCCCATCCAATTTGGCAGGGAATTGCCTCCAGAAATTGCTACTTCTCTAGAAAAAGTAGTAAAAGAGAATTTGGATGTCTTTGCTTGGTCCGATGAAGACATTACGGGAGTTGACCTAAGTATCATTGATCATAGCCTACTTGTGAACCCAAGGGTTCGACCTGTTCGCTAGAGTCTCCGCAAATTATCAACAGAGAGAGCAAGCCTCGCTAAGGCAGAAATGGAAAAGTTGTTGAAGGCCGGGATCATTAGAGAAGTGGCTCATACTGAGTGGTTAGCCAACCCAGCCTTCGTGAAGAAAAAGGCCTTCGGAAAGTGGCGTATGTGCATTGATTTTACATCCCTCAATAAAGCATGCCCACATGACCCCCACCCCATGCCCCACATTGATCAATTAGTCGATTCCACGCCTGCCTCGGAGCTCTTGAGTTTCCTCGGCGCGTACTCCGGATATCATCAAATATGGTTAAAATGTGAAGATGAAATCAAGACAAGTTTCGTAACTCCTTCGGGGGTCTTTTGCTATGTAAGAATGCACTTCGGCTTGCGAAATGTCGGGGCAACTTTTTTAATATTAATTGCCAAAGCTCTAGGTCACCAAATAGGCCGTAATGTCGAAACCTATTTGGATGATATTGTAATAAAAGTACTTTAAAGCACCAGCATAGTCTAGACTTAGCAGAAACATTTGAGAGCCTCTGAGCATGCGGAGTATGCCTCAACCCTGAAAAATGTATCTTCAGGGCTCAAGCTGGGAAACTGTTATGGTATTTAGTTTTGAGCAGAGGGATCAAAGCTAGCCCAACTAAAATAACCGCATTGCAAAGAATGGTTCTACCGGAAAATTTGAAGCAAGTTCAGAAGCTTACCGGATGTCTTGCAGCACTTAGTAGATTTCTGGCAAGGTCCGCAGAGCGAAGCCTCCCAATATTCAAAGCCTTGAAAGGGTCCGAAGATTTTGCATGGACACCGGAGTGCCAAACGAGTTTTGATGATATTAAAGATTATCTCAGCAACCTTGCAACACTTATTGTGCCCATTGCAGATGAAACTCTTCTTCTTTATCTTGCATCTACGGGCTCCGCTGTCAGTGTGGTTCTTATTCGAGAGATGGATTTCAATGGGAAGTTGGTACAAAATCTAGTATATTTTGTATCAGAAGCTTTATCTGGAGCAAAAACTAGATACTCCGAGTTGGAAAAATTCACTTATGCTCTAGTGATGGCTTCGAGGAAACTACGACATTATTTTCTAGCACATAATGTAATTGTACCAACTTCTTATCCTCTCGGAGATATGCTTCAAAGCAAAGATTTTACGGGTAGAATTGGAAAATGGGTCGTCGGGCTAGCACCCTTCGACATCTCCTTTATAGCAAGAACAACAATCAAGTCACACGTGGTGGCTGATTTTGTAGCAGAATGGACTCTATCTGCAGTATGGGCTCCGAAAAAATCAAGTGAAGGAATATGGACCATATAATCTGATGGAGCTTTTCAAGCATCTGGAGCAGGTGTCAGGGTAGTGATAATTTCACCTTCAGGGCAAAAAGCAATGTATTCCGCAAGGCTCAACTTTAAGTCCACCAATAATATTGCGGAGTACGAAGGAATTTTGCTAGGACTTCACAAGGCACGTGCCCTTGGTGCTACAAGAGTTGTTATAAAAACAAATTCCCAAATTGTAGCAAGGCACGTTGATAAAAGTTTCCAAGTTCGGCATCTGTAACTTGCTAAATATCTAGAAGAAATCTGTAAAATCGAAGCAGCATTCAAAGGGATTTCTGTTCGAAGCATCCCAAGAGCCGACAATTCACAAGCCAATATCTTGGCCAAGGCCACAGCCAGAGCCATAGACATTCCGGAAGAAGCTTTCTATGAAGTGCTTGTTTCTCCTTCGGTGCCCCAACTCCCTCCTGCGGAGGTCCTTTGCATACCAAGCATCAACTGGCACAGTTCAATTATGGAATTATTACAAGGGGAAGATAATTTACCTGAAGGCCCGAAGCTTTCAAGATTACAATTAAGAGTCCGGAATTATCATATTATCAACGGTATCTTATTCAAGGCCGAGGTATGTTCTCCCTTACTCCGATGTATTTCCCAAGCTGAAAGCCAAGATATACTCCGAGAAATTCACGAAGGCCTTTGTGGTAGCCATCTTACCCCTCGAGTCTTAGCAGGGAAAACACTTCGACAGGGGCTTTATTGGCCTACAATTGTAGTTGATGCGGAAGCCTTAGTCTGCACTTGCCAAGGTTGTCAATGGATGGGGAGATGAAGTCATCGTCCGCCATCACCACTTCAAGTTATTGCTCCGGTGTGGCCCATGGCTAGGTGGGGTATGGATCTCATTGGCCCCTTCCCAATGGCAAAAGGAAGTATAAAATTTGTAGTGGTAGAAATTGAATATTTTTCTAAGTGGGTCGAAGCAGAACCCCTCACATCTATCACTTCCAAGAATGTACAAAAAAATTTCTAGAAAAATATTATATGTAGGTTCGGAGTCCCTCAATAGTTGACAATTGACAATGGCACCCAATTTGATGCCGAACCCTTCAGAGAGTTCTGTGAAGGCCTTGGCATAGAAATGTGTTTTGTAGCTGTCCGTCATCCTCAATCTAATGGAGTCGTCGAGCGAGCTAACGGTAATATTTTAGCAGGCATGAATCGAAGGATAGTAGGATTGGCGAAGGGGTTGTGGACCGAAGAGCTCCTGAAGATTTTATGGTCCACTCGAACCACTCAAGCAAGGTCCACAGGTTTTACCCCTTTCAGATTACTATTCGGAGATGAAGCCATGACGCTGATGGAACTTAAAGGAGGATCTCTTCGCACCATCGAACCTGAGAAAGAAGATGAAAGACAAGCTTCGCTAGACCGAATGGAAGAAACAAGGCTTCGAGCTATTGCAAACCTAACGAAGTATCAACATCAGACGAAGACTTGGTTTGATCCAAATATTAAACTTAATGAACTTAAACTGGGTCATTTAGTTTTGCGAAGAATTATAGCACTAGGGATGTTAGGAAATAAATAGGAAGGTCCATATGACATCCTTTGTTCAGGACGCCCTGAGTCTTTTAAATTAGCTAATTTAGAAGGTGAGGAATTAAAGCATGCATGGCATGAGGAGCACGTTAAGTGATACTTCGCATAGGGATTCCTTGTAATTATTTGTAAACACTTTCTAAATGAATAAAGTTCATGGTTCAAGTAATACCTACTACTCAAAACAATTCCTACTCCTAGTGGACGAATAAGGAGAACGGAGCTGATTGCGAAGATAAGTGTTATTCATTCGAGCCAAATTTACGGACTTCGAAGATTCCGACAAGGTGGGAAAGTCACATAACACGGATTCCATGCCACCGGCTTGAAAGCATCTGTAAAAAGAGTCTAAAGAGACCAAATGTTACGCGTTCCAAGCAATCAGCTTGAAAGCATCTGTAAAAGAGTCCAAGGAGACCACAAAAGCGGATTCCGAACCACTGGTTTGATAGCATCCGTAAAAAGAGTCCAAGGAGACCAAATAATACAGACTCCGAGCAATTAGCTTGAAAACGTCTGTAAAAGAGTCCAAAGACACCATTACAATCGAATTATATTACATCCGAAAAAGAGTCTGAAGCGACCGCAAAAAAAGTCGAAGATATTTTCGAGGTCCTTAGTGACCATTTTTTCAGACATCCAGTCCTTATTTCCTGCTTAATATAATAAGGGGCTCTGAGCCTCCAAAATAAAACCCTTTGAAATTGTACTCCTAACTAACATTATAATCGTTGTGCGTAACCACCTTCGATCGAATTTTGAAGGTGCTTACCCCAAAGAGGGGCTGGGAAGTGATGAGACAATTTTGAAGCATTCTAGTTTATATTATTTAAACAGATTACATTACATTATGAAAAATATGTGTCCAAGCCAAGGAGAAAGCAGAGACCCCTTCGATACCCAGAGCTATTTTCAGAATTATCTTGGCTTTGGAGACGACTTGTCCCGGAGCCTGGAGTCTTTAAAACTTTACGCTTAACTATTTTCCCTTCCTTTGAAGCCTAGAAATCCTTTTGTTCTTGCTGAAGCTCGGTCCAGGTCCGAAGTCGTTCGGGGCTTCTCTCCTAGCTTTGAAGTTGTTCTGGGCTTTGTTCCACTTGCTCCTCGCCAGTATAATCTTCTTTAGACCATTCAATGTCCTCTGAAGATGAAGATTCTATACTAAATTATTTTTCCACCTTTTTAATGTAAGTTAACACTTATTTACATATATCGGGTATAACCTCTCCAGAACTTCCCTGAGGAATTGAAAATCGAGGACGCCTGTGAGGCTTTATGGCTTCGAAGATAGCCCATTGTAGGCGGAGTTCTTCGTTAAACTCTAAAACTTCGAGGTCATCCAAAAAGAGTGAGAAGCCTAAAAAACATTTCCAAACAAATCTTTTTTATTCAAAAGAGAACAAAAGATAAGTTTTACAATAAGCGGAGTGCTAAAGGAAACTAAACCTTCGGGTTCGAAGCCATTTTGCTGCTTGAAGGTTGAGCCCGCGCTTGTTTTTGTCAAGGACTTCATTGATCCATGTTTTTATAGCTGATTGGCCTTAAGCTCTCTAGGATGGTTGAAAAGCCTACCAAGCTGTGGCCACATCAGGCGAAGGGGTCAAATATCGACCGTCGCCAAAGTTAGCGGGGGCTGCTCTAGGTGTTGACACGAAAACGTGCCCCCGCACTTGGGTCAGTCCGACGATCCAAAAGTGCACGGATACTTAGGGACAGGCCTAAGCGTGATGTGGCACCGACGTCGCATTCCGACTACCCTTAATAGTGATAAGAGGGGTGGAGTCGCCAGGCAACCAGATTACACAGAAGAACACAATTAGCCGAGAGAAATAGATTAAACAGAATAATAATCAACAAACCAGTCGGAGCCCATATGGTTCGAAGCCTGATGCGAAGGGTGCACTGAAGGGTACCTTCGGCGTCTGGTGCGAAGTGCTCCGCCGAAGGGTGCTTTGGCGTTCAAACTGATCTGGTCGAAGATGGACTCCGAACGGATCTGGACGTAGTGATCACCTCCGAACGGCGGGGTTCGTCGTGATACCTTTGATGCAGTGAAATTTGGCGTCTGGTGCAAAGTACTTCGCTGAAGGGTGCTTCGGCGTTCAGACTGATCCGTTCAAAAATGGACTCCGAACGGGTCTAGACGCAGTGATCACCTCCGAACAGCGGGGTTCGGTGTGATATCTCCGATGCAGCGAGTTACAGATTAGTGACGCGAGGGCCACGCGCGAATGCAACTTCGTCTGGTGCGGAATATGGTCTTGGCAAAGCCTGGGGCGATGAAGTCTGCTGGCGAAGCCTGTTGTTGAAGCCTGTGGTCTCGTCGAAGGGTGTCCTGGGGATCTCCGGGACTGATCTCTCAGCTCCGGACACCTTCGGCGAAGGGGACTCCGAAAGCGCGAAGCCTGCAACAGAAGAGTGCGAAGTACCAATTCGGCTTGACTGAATTTTGCTAAGTGTTGCACGGATAGCGAAGGTAGCAATATGTTACACAGATTAGCGGATACTTCACAGGTGAAGTAATAAGGCGATAGCAATCTGTTACGTAGATTAACAGGGACTTCACAGGCAAAGTACCAAGGCGATAGCAATCTGTTACGTAGATTAACAGGGACTTCACGGGTGAAGTACCAAGGCTTACCACTATTCCGTAGCGGCAGACGGAGGGCTTCCAGGCAAACCCACGAAGAGGTACATGAAAGTAAATGTAAAGTAAATGCAATCAAAGCATGGGCTTTATTTTGGTTTGAGTTGGGGGGCTCTCCACGCCGGCCAGGCCTCTCTATTTATAGAGGGTTAACTCCTAATCTAATATGCTATTAATCCGACCAGATAGAGATAGAGGTTTGAGTTGGGAACAGATACAACTCCATCTCTGCTAAGGTGGGCTTCGGTCAGGCCCATCGAGGCCTGCTCCTCGGGCCGAAGCTTTGGTAGCGTGGGCTTCGGCCAGGCCCACCGAGGCTTGCTCCTCGGGCCAAGGCTTCAGTAGCGTGGGCTTCGGCCAGGCCCATCGAGGCTTGCTCCTCGGGTCAAAGCTTCGGTAGCGTGGGCTTCGGCCAGGTCCGTCGAGGCTTGCTCCTTGGGCCGAAGCTTTGGTAGCGTGGGCTTTGGCCAGCGTGGGCCTCTGAAGGCTTCCTAGCCGAAGCCCATGGGCTGGCTAGAAGCTTTCGGAGCCCATAGCCTGACGGACTTCGGCCCAGTGGGGCTTCGGACAGACTCTGGACATGTGTACTTTTGGCCCAGATCATCAAAAATTGATATTTTGACAATATAGCTATAAATGCCATTTTTTGCTATCAACACATGTCCCCTGCCTTTTAGTGAACTAGTGAACTAATAGCACAACGAGCTGAAGACGATATCATTTTTATTAGCTTTCCGACACCTCTAGGACGTTTGACACACACTTGGGAAATACTTTTTCAAGTATCTACCATTTAAAGCTCTTCGAAACCGCTCTCTCTGTAATGATTCCAACACATATGCGTTGCCGAGAGCGATTTTGGCTATCCTAAAAGGACCTTCCCAACTAGGTGACCATTTACCAAATTTGGGACTCTTCGTGCCTAAGGGTAAAATCGTCTTCCATACCAAGTCTCCTATTTGAAATGATTTTGGTTTAACCTTCTTATTGTAGGCTTTAGCTACTCTCTTCTTGTCTACTTCTATGGCTTCTAAAGCCCTTAGTCTCTTATCGGTCACTTCCTCCAGATTATCTTTCAGAATAGCATCATACCCATCAACCGATAAGTCGGCTTGCTTTAACACTCTTAAGGAGCCGAGATCTACCTCTACAGGCAGAACGACCTCTTGTCCATATACCAACTCATATGGACTGACCTTGGTGGCACCGTGCTTTGCAATCCTACAAGCCCATAATGCCTCGGAAAGCACTTCATGCCACCTTTTAGGAAACTCTTCGATTTTCTTTTTAATAAGCTTAATCACGGTTTTGTTACTAGACTCGGCCTGACCATTGGCCTGAGCATAGTAAGGCGAAGATTTTATCAACTTAATGCCATAGTATTTGGCGAAGTCCCTTACTCCTTTAGAGACAAATGAACTACCTTGATCCGTAGTAAGAGTTTGAGGGATGTAGAATCTATGTATGATGTGCTTTAAAATAAAATCGCGTACCTCATTATGAGTCATGTTCTTGAGAGGTACGACCTCGGTCCATTTGGTGAAGTAGTCTGTCGCCATCAACACGAACCAATGCCCCTTCGAGGAAGGAGGGTAGATCTGGCCAATGAAGTCTAAACCCCATCCTCGAAACGGCCATGGCATGACAATAGGATTGAGCAATGAGGCAGGAGCTAACTGGTTGTTGCCAAACCTCTGACATGCCTCACACCCTCTGTAGTACTTGAAACAATCTTTAGTCATAGTCGGCCAATAAAAACCCGCTCTTTTGAGCATCCAACTCATCTTTTTGGCCGACTGATGAGTGCCGCAAAGCCCCTCATGGACTTCTCCTGCAGCCACTTGGGACTGCTCGTGGTCTAAACACTTCAACAGCACTCTGTCAATGGTTCGGCGATACAATGTGTCGTCTGTCAACACGAATTTGAACGCTTGTCATCGAACATTCTGGTCAACCCTTTAGCTAGGGTCTTTCAAATACTGGACGATTGGGATTCTCCAATCACCCTCGTAGATTTCAGAGGGCTTCGCTGGTCCACCTTCTGAAAAAACCTCTAAAATACTGACTTCGGGGTGCCCCCGAGCCATCCCAGCTCCTGCCGATGCCCATCCGAAGTGGCTGCTCAGAGTGTGCTAGGCCGAAGCCCTTCGGGGGGTTCGAACCCTGGAGAGCCATCCCCATCCGAGAGGCTTCGAACTATAAGCTCTGGCACGCCGGACCCCTCGGTGGGTGGAGCACTCCGATCCAGGGGGTCCGGCATGCGGTGGCCTTCGGCGACCCGAGGGCTTCGACCCGAAGGGTGCGCCTGTCCAGCATCACTGGCTTCGGCAATGAGACCAAACATCAGCTTTTTCAACACAGAAAATTTCCCTCTCCTGACTTGGTAGCCAGATGCTTGCTGAGCCAAATCATTAGCGATTGAATTGGCTTCTCTTGATACGTGAGATATTTTGAAATCATCAAAAGTAGCAACTATGTCTAGGCATTTGTCCAAGTAGCTATTCAGCAAGCCATTAAAACATTGAACATTCTTGGCCACTTGTTATTCCGCTAATAATGAATCACCATACGCATGAACATGCTTAGCGCCTACAAACTCTATTAGTTCAAGACCTAACAACAAAGCTTCATATTCGGCTTGGTTATTAGTGGAAGAAAACTCTAGTCGGGCCGAGGTTTCAAAGCACATACCATTAGGTGACATGAGAACCACTCCAATACCCTGGCCACTTTTGCAAGCCGAACCATCAAAATAGATTTTCCATGGCACTACTTCAACTAGAGCAATAGCATCACTCCAGCTAGCATCTATGTGATGATCAACTATGAAGTTTGCTACCACTAGGCCTTTCATCGCTTTTAGGGGCTGGTAGGCCAAATCGTACTCAATTAACGCATAAGCCCACTTTTCAATTCTTCCACGTAGAATCGGCTTCTGCAACATGTGCTTTATAACATCGGTTTGGCAAACGACAACACATGTGGTGGGGAGAAGATAATGGCGTAACATAGTGCACGCGTAATAAAGTGATAAACATAATTGCTCCACAAACACGTACCTGGTTTCGGCGTCCAGCAGGCGGCGGCTCAAGAATGTGATGATGTACTCCTTCCCCTCAACCTCCTGGGTTAGCACGGCTCCAATCATGTTTTCTTCAGCGGCGATGTGTAGCTGAAACGGAATCCCGACCTTGGGTGCTCTCACCACGGGTGGTGATGACAAGCACTCCTTGATCTTCTCAAAAGCATTTTGCTGGTTATGTCCTGAAGCATCATTGATCAGCATGTCGGCTATTGGCATTGGATACTCGTCTTTTGGAGTGGCTCTGTTCAGATCCCTGAAATCAATGCATACTCGTATCTTGCCACTCCCTTTCTTCTCTACAGGTACAATGTTAGCAACCCATTCTGCGTACCTGCATGGCCTAATAAACTCAGCCTCAAGTAGTCGTTCCACTTCTTCTTTAACTCGGTCATAGACGGCCGAATTAAAGCGACGGGGAGGCTGTTTATAAGGCCTAAACCCGGGTTTGATGGGCAGCCGATGCTCCACGAGCTCGCGGCATAGCCCCAGCATTTCGCTATACTCCCATGCGAAACAATCGACATACGACCAAAGTAACTTTATTACTTCAGCCTTTACATTGGGCTGTAAATGTTGGTTTACAAAAGTCGGCCTTGGAATGCTACCATTGCCTATATCAACTTCCTCCAAGGGATCAGCCAACGAGAAACCTTGCCCTAATTTTTCTACTTCGCTAAAGTCCTCGATGGCTTCGGCAATACCGTCTTTATTAGACTGATACTGCTCCACGCGAGACTTTAGCCAATCTAAATTATTCTTGCTAGACATGACTACTCCAGCCGGCTTTACAGACACTGGTACAAACCGTCCTCCGGATATGCTAACAATGTCATAGTCCGAAAGGTCTCTACCGGATAGACATTCTACTTTGTTATGGACGGCGTCGACAGACACATCGGCCAAAGCTACTTGGGCTGAAGTATCCGAGGGATGACCTCCACCTCATCGCCGTCCCACTGTACCAAGTACATGAGGATGCTTTTTACTACATCCAAGTGACTTTCACCCAAGTTAGACTAGTATCTGCTCATAACACTTAGAGCGTAGGAAACATCTCGACGTGTACACAACATGGCATACATGATGGACCTAATCGCAGAGGCATACGGGATCACAATCATCTTCTCTAGCTCATCAGGTGTCATATCATACTGAGTCTTACTAAGGGAAACACCATGTGACATTGGAAGAAATACCTTCTTCGAATTCTCCATTTTGAACCATTTCAAAACCTTATCAATCTACATACTTTTTCTTAATCCAATTAGTCGCTTTGATCTATCTCTACAGATCTTGATGCCCAAAATTATGTTATCTCTCCAAGATATTTCATCAAAAAACTATTTTTCAATGAAGTCTTGACCGCATTCTGCAAAGGAATGTCATTTTCGATCAATAATATGTCATCCACATATAACACCAGAAATACATGTGAGCTCCCACTAGCCTTCTTGTAAACCCAAGGCTCTTCTTCGTTCTTAATGAAGACAAACCCTTTGACTACCTTATCAATACGAAGATTCCAACTCTAAGAATCTTGCTTCAACATATAAATTGACTTCTGCAACTTACAAACTTTACTAGCATTTTTTGTATCGTCAAGACCTTCAGGTTGTGTCATGTACACATCCTCACTTAAGTTTCCATTCATGAAAGCCATCTTGACATCCATTTTCCATATCTCATAGTCAGAAAATGTGACAATTGCTAGGATGATCCGAATAGACTTAAGAATTATGACGGGTGAAAATGTTTCATCATAATAAACACCTTGAATCTGTTTGAAACCATTTGCTACCAATCATGTTTTATAGATGTGAACATTTCCACCAACGTCTATCTTTTTCTTGAATATCCATTTACACTCAATAGTTTTTACACCATCAGGTGGATCGACCAAGTTCTAGACTTGGTTCTCTCGTATGGGCTCCAATTTTGTCTGGATCGTAACTTCTGATTGAGGAGCCATGATGAAGATCATGGGTCTCATGGCTCCAGATGTGAAGAGTGATTGTCAACAGACGACAAAGAGAGAAGAGAAGATGAGACCTGCTGTGTCTAGACCGTGTGTGACTCAGGTACACGGGCGGTGAGCGACTGCCGGGCAGAGGGGCTGTGGAGTCGGGCCAGCCCAATCCGAGTACATGGGCTAGGAGTGGCAGATGATCCACTGGTCTGTTGACTGGTATTGACTCAGGTACATGGTTGGCGAGTGATTGCCGGGCTGAGGGAGCCACGGAATCGGGCTGGCCCAATCCGGGTACCCGGTGCGAAGACGGTGGACGCTTTGTCGGTTTTTGCGCAAAACCGACGCCCATTCGAGACCGCTGATCTTGGATCAAACCATTATGAAGTGAAGTCGAAGGTTCTACGAAAGCTCCACATCAGGACAAGTTATCTTTATTTAGGATTTTACTATTTTAACTTTTAGGCGCACAGTATGTGTTAGTCGAGTCTGTAAAAATCCTAAGGGCATTTTGGTCTTTTCCATTTTTATTTCAGTGTCTGTTTAAACCCTAGGGGTAAATCTAGCTTTTCCCATTTATTGGGCTGCCTATAAAAGGACCCAATACCTAGGGTTAGGGTTAACTCACTTAATGCAAATCAGAGTTCAATGTTTCCCTACTATTTTTCCAGCCACCGCAATCTTTCTCCCCCATCGTTTTTCTCTGGCTATGTTTTTCTTCGGCGTTAGTCCACGGATACTGCAGCGGGTCGGCGCATGGTTCCGTGCAAGGGCGGTTTGTGCAAGGAGGCGCTGGCGATGGGGCCAGGTGCTTGAGGCACGATCGGGACCTAGCACGTGGCAACGAAGTGTGCGAGGCGCTGCTATGCTTGGAGCGCTGCGCACAGGACTTCGGTTCCCGATGCACTCCTGTTTACTTCGTTGGATCGACTGTGTGCGGCAGGAGACACCCCGCTGGCCAATACGTGTGGCGTGTTTTGGTTGATTCGCCTAGACATCACAGCAGCGCAGACGGCAGCAACATCATGTCAAGGGGACTCGGTCAAGTAGCTAGGCACAGGGCTATGAGCTGTTGAGCAGGAGGCGCTGCAGCGGCCAGGCAGAGGAACCAAGGCTAGCATGAACAAGTAATTTCCTACATGGATCCTCGTGCATGGCAATAAACTTGATCCTAAATATTCTGTGTTTATTTCTGTTGGAAATGCATTTGTAGTTGTTGAATATTCTGGAACTTGTTCATCTGCTAAATGTATTTTATTTCCATATTGCACTATGATTAGTTATTGATATACCTGTTGTTATTGGTGCATCTTGAATTATTTGTGAGCACAGTTTATCATCAACACTTATTTTGTCTGATTAAATACCTGTGATGATTATCCCTATGATGCTTGAAATGCCTATGAGTTGAATGATTTTTTATTCACCCTTTTAACACTGTGATGGTGTCTTTTTGATTAGGACACCGGTCATTTTTAGGCTAGATTATTTTAGTGATTGTGATTTGCTTTGGTTCCGTTGATTATCTGTTGAGGTGCGTTGGGTGTTGGGAGAAGGCCATTGAGTCGAAAGAATTTTTAAGGCGCCCATTCACCGCTACCCCTCTAATCGCTACTTTTGGTCCTACAAGTGGTATCAGAGCTTGGTTAGGATTTTTCCATACCTTAACCGATTCTAACCCAAGGTAGTGATCATGACTTCCTCTTGCAAGGTCCCGTCCGTTGAAGCTTTTGGCTTCAATTACTGGAAGACTCGCATGCGAGCCTGTCTCATTAGCTAGAGCTCGGACATTTTGGATGTTTGTGTTCACGAAAGTTTTTATTGTTCTTCCTGTTGCTAAGCACACTTCCCCCGAGACAGTCGCCCAGCATCAGAACAACAACCAAGTTGTGAACATTTTATTTTCTAGTCTAGGTCCCACTGAGTTTGAGCGTGTGAGCCATCTCAGCACTACTAGAGAGATCTGGGCTACCCTCCAGGCACACCATGAGGGGACAGCCCAGGTCAAGGCTCGACTCTTTACAGAAGCCGGATGAATCTGTTGAAGCTTTGTTTGGTCGTTTTCAATCGATCATCAACAAGCTTCGGGCCAACAAGGCCGATAGAGTTCAGCTGGTCTCAGATCATGAGCAAGTGCTCAAGGTTCTTCATACCTTGGACCCTAAGATCTGGGAGATCAAGGTATCCTCTATCATTGAGAGCACTTCTTATGATACCTTGACTATCGTAGAGCTTTTCAGTAAGCTCAAGGCCACAGAGGTTGATATCCAGTTGAGATCAAATCTCACTGGTTATGGCTCAAAAACCCTAGCCCTTCCGACACCTTCTGCTGACTCCTCCTCTTTGAGCTGTGCTGCATTCTCCCTGATGTCTATCACTTAGGACTAGCTTGATTTGTTAGGAGATGATGATCTGTGTCTTTTTAACAACTGGGTGCGTCGTGTCGACGATAAAAGAATGTTCAAAAGACACGGCACAAAATCTGGATGCTTTTAGTGTGGTGTTCCAGGTCACATCATCGCTGACTGCCCCAAGCGGAATAGTCACAAGAAGGGCACCGGTGGTGGCTCCTATGACTTTGGCAAGCAAGACAGCTTCATCTTCACAAAGGGCAAGACCAAGACGAGGTTCTTTCGAAAGGCCCTAAAGGACTACCGGTGTGAGAACAAGAAGCGAGACAAGGCCTTCATCGCCGAGATGGAGAGAAGCTACTCTAAGAGATCGTCTTCTTCTTCCTCTTCATCAAGCTCAAGTGATGAGGAGACCATGATCAAGAAGGGGAAGGACAAGGATGATCTGGTGGGCCTCTGCTTCTTGGCCTTCGGGGACAAGCCGAAGAGCCACTTGCACCATAGCCGAAGATCCCGCAAGAGCTTCTACTCAATGACTCTTGGGGATAAGGAAGAGAAGGGCTCCCCCAACAACTCCAACGATGACGACGATGAAAAGGTATCTTCCTATGAACAAGAAGTCGTTGATTTACTAGAAGAGAACCATCAGGAGTTGAGGTATCGGGAGAAACTGCTTAGAGGAGCTAAGAAGAGAATAGATGAGCTTGAGAGTGAGCTTGTCGTGGCAAATGGCAAGATTGAGAGTCTATCTTCTTCCCCTTGCTTGGGTGCTAGCAGTCAGTGCCCTAACTACGAGGTGTTGTTGTGTGACCTGATGACTCTGAAGTCCAGGTACACAGATAGGGTAGATGAGAGAGACGCTTTGGCCACTGAGCTTGAGAGCACTTAGCTGGAGCTTAAAGATGTTCATGCCATTGTCGTCATGCCCTGTGTAGACTGCCCATCTCATTTAGCTGTTTTAGCTGAGCTGAGAGCCAAGAGTGATGAGAAGTTGGGCGAGTTGGAGAGAGTCAAAGCTGAGCTAGAGCAGACTAAGCTTGAGCTTGAGACATTGTAAGTTCCACCCACTGTTTGTGAGAACTGTTTGTCCTTGAGATTGGAACTAATCAAGCTAAAAGCTGAGATGTCTGTCCAAGTTGATAGAGAGTGTGAGATCTGCTTGTCTCAGGTAGAGGTGTTAGATTCCTTGAGAGAGGAGCTAGATGATGCTTAGAACGAGAACTCTTACCTCCGTTAGATCCTGAGTTGGGTGAGTGCCAAAGAGCCATAGCTCGGCATGATGATCTAGCAGTTCAAGAGGCAGGATGGGTTTGGGGTAGGTTACACCTACACTAAGGCAGACTTTGAGAGTGTCATTAGCTGTGTAGTGGAGTGGAGTAAGATGACTCCACAGCAGAGATATCCCAACACTCACTCCACTGAGTCTTTCCAAGCTTGTCAGCTCAAGGATGGAGTGTTCCAAGAAGAACCTAAAGCTCCACCCAAGAAGCCTATCTGGGTCCCAAAGCCCAAGCATCTCCACACTTCTCTTAACTCACTACCTGGACCCTCTCACACCAAAGAGTCTACACCCAACACCACCAAGCCCAAGAACCCCAAGCCTCAACCACATCCTAAGAAGCCTAGCTATCACTGTCAGTTTTTTCAAAGAGATGGGCATCCTAAGGAGTTTTGCTTCAAGAGGAAGCGGGTTGAGAGAGTAGAGAGAGCTCGAGGTGGGCAGGAGCAGTTCGACTAGTAGGGTGGTAGACAAAGAGTTCCTCGCCGCGGAGAGAGGCTATAGGCCAGGGCGCGTCGTGTAGGTGGTGGTAGAGGAGATGACTTTCTTGCCCGTGCTCTAGAGGGTGGTTTTCGCTCTGGTAGAGCTCAAGGTCGTTCTAGATATGGCTTTGGAACTCGTGGCCAAGACTTTTGGCAGAATAGAGTACCACGCTTTGAGTTGTGTTTTTGTCCAGACTCTTATGATTCCTTCTGCTTTCCTTGTTTTGAGCAGATGGCTTGACACTGGTTTAGCTCCTTTGCTAAACCTGGTGTCAGACTGTTTGCTCCCACTTATAACCATTGATCGTGCAAGATCGAAAACTGGAGGATGTGTGGATCATGGATTCAGGATGCTCTCACCACATGATGGGACATTGCAGATGGTTCTCTAGCCTCACATCCCCGAGCTCCAAGGAGTACATCACTTTCGGGAACAGTGGTCAAGGGGAGGTACACGACATTGGCTCAATTCAAATCTCTGAGCATTTCTCTTTAAAGAATGTTGCTTTGGTTGGAAACTTGAGTTTTAATTTGGTCTTTATTTCACAACTTCTTTAGGATGGTTCAGAGGTTCATTTTAAGAAAGGCATGTCTTCTGTTGTTGATTCTAGAGGATCTTTGGTTTGCCTGATCTTACCGTTTGGTAAGGTTTTTGGATTGATTTCTCTAGTTCTTTTGGCTCTTCTCGTTGTTTGATTGTTGGATCCTCCTCTGAGCTCTGGAGGTGGCATAGGAGGTTAGGTCATTTGAGTTTTGATCTGCTAGTTAGATTGAGCTCTATGGACCTCATCCGAGGATCGCCCAAGCTTAAGATGGAGAGGATCTAGTTTGCCATCCCTATCGTCATGGAAAAATGGTTGCCACTTCTCACGCACCTGTGACTCAGGTGATGACTTCATACACGGGAGAGCTGTTACACATGGATACTGTTGGTTCAGCTCGGGTACGCTCAGTCGGTGGGAAGTGGTATGCGCTTGTAGTTGTTGATGATTTTTCTCGATTCTCGTGGGTTTTCTTTCTAGAGTCTAAGGATGAGACTTTCCAGTTTGTTGATGACCTGATTTTGAAGCTGAAGAATGAGAACAATTGTCAGATGCGAGCAATTCACTCTGACAACGGCTTTGAGTTCAATAACTCTCAGTTCGTCAGCTTCTGTAGTGATCAAGGTCTTGAGCACTAGTTTTCTCCTCCTTACACTCCCCCACAAAATGGCGTTGTGGAACGAAAGAACCGCACGCTGGTCCAAATGGCCAAGACGATGCTCGATGAGCATAGGACTCCTATGCATTTTTGGGCTGAAGCCATGTGATTAGGACATCACTTCACATGATACACACATGGAGCCTCCACCTACAATTCAATTACAAGGACCAATCACACGCGCCCGTGCCCGTCGCTTGAACCATGAGGTTAATTCTTTCCTTAGCACCTATGTTAATATTTGTTTGGACTGGATACTACTGAATACTAGTGATATGTTGTTGCTTAGGAACATGGGAGATGGAATAGAAGAGTTGGAGTTGAAGACGGAGTCGCACGGATGACTTGAAGTCAAGAATTCGCTGGTTCGGACTACATCGACCACCATGCACCAAAATGGGCATAACTTCCTCATACGAAGTCCGATTGGCGCGTTCTTGGACTTTTTGGAAAGCTAAGGAGAAGGCAGATCTTTTGCCGTTGGTTTCGTCTCATTTGGAGTCTCGAGTCGACCTGTGTATTTAAAATAGTCCTGCGTGACAGAACTGGGCCGTGTTGGCCCATAGTCCAAGTCTGTACGTCTTCTAGCCCACAGCCCAAGTCTGTTCACCTTCCACAGGCTGCCCACGCCCTATTTATTCTCGCCAGCCGCCTTTAGGGTTAGGTTTTGCTTTGTTTGCATCTACACTTGTGTGTTTAGATCCCGCCTCTTGCACCGGACCGATTGGCTGCTGCATTGGCGTTTGTGAAACCTCACCTTATCATCGTTTGTCTGTGATTTGGCATTCGATTTGTATCCTTCCTGTTCTTGCTTGTGTTCTTGGGTTTGCTTGCAGGAATTAGCCTTCGTGGCGAGGTCAATCGTGTTCTGCGTGGTTGATAACCAACGGAGACAGTGGTGTAACGATTGCAAGGTTTTGATCCGCCGGACCAGAGCCTTGGATCGCCAACGTCGAGATTCTCCACCAACCCAAGTTATCCTTTACCTAGCGGAAGATCGGGACCAATCCCCCATCCACCATGAACATGGCTTGCTATCTGGCCAACCGCATTTTTCTTAGAGCTTACTTAGGTAAGACTTTAATATGAGTTGTGGTTTGGTAGACAACCCAAGGTGAGTCACTTGTGAATGTTTGGCTGCAAGTGCTTTGTGCTCAAGAAGGGAGGGCATTTGGACAAGTTTGAGTCTCGTTGCCAGGATGAAGTTTTTCTTGGTTATGCTTTGCATTCTCGAGGCTTCCGTGTTTGGAACCTCGACTCGTAGCAGCTTGTCGAGACTTGCAAAGTTTCTTTCGATGAGTCCATGCCTTCGTTTACTCGTTCTTTTGAGCTTTCTAGAGATGATGAGCTTGGAGAGTCCATCTTCAAGGAAGATGATGATTCTCTTACTGTTGATGAGGGTGGGCCTTCTGCACAGCCTATAGACCCCACACCTTCTGAGACTTTGACTGAGGATGAGGGCGGACCTCTGATCACTTCTTCCACTTTGATTGAGCCCCCTCAGTCGAGTCTAGAGGTGCCAGCTGCTGACTCCGGTGAGGTGACCTCTGATCACCTAGGATCTCGAGCAGTTCAGCGTGATCACCCCTCAGAGCTGATCATCGGTGATCTCACTTCGATATCATTGCATTATTCTATTTGCTCACTCGCTGTTTTTGCTGAGTTTACGTTTGTTGCCACTTTTGAGCCTAGAGATGTTTCTCATGCTCTTTCTGATGCAAATTGGATAAACGCCATGCACGAAGAGCTGCAGAACTTTGTTTGCAATCGAGTTTGGACTCTAATTGCGCTGCCACCTGAATGCAACCCCATAGGCACCAAGTGGGTGTTTAAGAACAAGCAAGGTGAATATGGGGTTGTGGTGCGCAATAAATCTCGATTAGTTGCCTAGGGATTTTGCCAAAAAGAGGGTATTGACTTTGAGGAGACCTTCGCCCTTGTTACCCGTCTTGAGTCCATTCGCATACTTTTGGCATTCACTGCTTCTAAAGGTTTAAAAAATTTTCAAATGGATGTGAAGAGTGCTTTTCTGAACGGGTACATAGAGGAGGAGGTCTATGTTAGGCAGCCCCCAGTTTTGTGAACCCTAAGTTTCCTCGACATGTTTTCAAGTTGCAGAAAGCTTTATATGGTCTGAAGCAAGCCCCCAGGGCTTGGTATGATCGTCTAAAGCAATTTTTGTTGTGGAGTGGCTTTGTGATGGGTTCTGTGGACAAGACTCTTTTCTTGCTCAAAGATGGCTCAGACTTCTTGATTGCTCAGATTTATGTGGATGACATTATTTTTGGTGGTTCTACTAATGAGCTTGTGTCCAAGTTTTCTGAGCACATGTACAACGAGTTTGACATTATCCTCATGGGTGAGCTCAAGTACTTCCTAGGGCTCTAGATCAAGTAGACCAAGGATGTCATCATCAGCCACCACAGCAAGTACACGTGGGACATGCTGAAGAAGTTCGACTTCGGTGGAGAGCTGAAGCCTCAGATAACCCCAATGGATACATCTTGGGGTCTGGACAAGGACGAGGGTGGCGTCAAGGTAAACGATAGAGAGTATTGAGGGATAATCAGATCGCTGATGTACTTGACGGCGACGAGACCGGACATTTAGTTTGTCGTAGGATTGTGCGCGCGCTTCTAGTCTTCACCTCGCACATCTCATCGGCTTGCTGTCAAGCGCATTTTCAGGTACATTACCCAAGTCGACTTCCGGTACCTACTAGTTTCTCGTTCTTCACTTGTTTCTTGGTCTTCTCGTAAGCAATCTGGAGTTGCGCTTTCCACTACTAAGGCTGAGTAAGTAGCTGCTACTAGCTGCTAGCTGCTGCTCACAGTTGGTTTGGATGATTTCCACATTGAGAGATTTTTGGTTGTTTTCCCCTGCCAGAGTACCTTTGTTTTGTGATAGCACCAACACGATTAGTGTAGGGAAAAACCCATGTCTTCATTCAAAAACCAAACATATTGATGTGCGCTTTCACTTATTCAGGGATCAATATGAGAAAGGTGTAATTGACCTTGTTCATGTTGATAACCATCATCAGTTGGCTGACATTCTTACCAAACCCCTAGATCAGTCTACTTTTGAGCATTTGTGAGGGGATTTGGGAGTTGTGTATCCTTTTTAGGATATTTTGAGTCTGTTTTTTCTTTCTTCTTTACTCTTTTATTGAGTCTTTTTGTGTGAGTTCATATAATGCATATTCACATATCACACTTTGAGCTTTCTTCTATTATATGATTGACCTGCTCTACTTATTCTAGCTAGTATATGCTTTTGAATACCTGTCGATGATCATGCTTTGCTTCAGTTCACATGATATATCTGATATTTGTCATATGCATTGCTTTTATGCTTTAAAATTAAAAAATGATCACCATTGCTTCTGGTAACTAGCATGTGTAAGCTGAATGCTTTGGCTATCTTTTACATGCCTTGTAGCTAGTTTCTTACTTAGATGCAGATATGCAACTTGGACATCTATACAAAAAAATGAAAAAATCAATGCCTTTTATGCTTAATTGAAAAGATCCAGGTGTGTTTGTTGTGTCGCATTGCATTGTTCTGGACTTCTTACCATAGTACTTTGGTATGAACTAGGACAGTGCAATGTATGCCAAGACCAATGTCTCAAGCTTCTGATGGTCCAGTTCTGGCCTAGGCTTTACTTGGTCGGTTAGCATAAGGTTGACATGAAAATAACCCCCTGACAAAAAATGAAAAAGGAAAAGAAAAAGCCTGAAATTTAAAAAGATAACAAGTTTGCTGAAGCACTTTGTTCTAGACAATGCTTATCATGGTAGATATCAGCTAGCCTTTGCATCTCATGTTTTACCTTGCTTGTCGACTAGAAAATGTGGTGATGCTTTTGTTTTCAAAAATCTAAAAATGTGTGCTAATGACTTTTCTTTGGATATCATCTATTGCACTGATCATGCCATGTGTCTTAGACAATATTTTGTGCTATAATTTCTAGATGTTGAATTGCAGTCAATCAT
The DNA here is from genome assembly GCA_019279435.1 of Zizania palustris. Lineage (NCBI taxonomy): Eukaryota > Viridiplantae > Streptophyta > Magnoliopsida > Poales > Poaceae > Zizania > Zizania palustris. The sequence goes on along the minus strand of JAAALK010000085.1, from coordinate 16,091,168 downwards.
ATCTGAGAAGCATGCGTTTTACACTCCATTTGCACCCCAGTTGCATTCATTGCATATTTTGAGGGGGAGTTGCATTTCAGGGGGAGTTTGAGTCTGTGTCTCTTTTGAGTGCATTTAGTCTCACGTGATGAGTCCAATTGTCAACAAGAGGGAGAAATTTTGGGTTACTTGATCTTTTAGAAGAGTTTAGGGGGAGTTTTGGCGTTCTCTGGGATTTGTTTCAGGGGGAGTTTTAGTCTCTTTTGCCTTTACTCCTTGATATCCTTGTTGATAATTCTGAGATTGCACTAGTTTTGAGTTTTTATTTTTGTTTAACCACAATGACTGTCTTCTAGCTTTTGTTCAACTTTTGGTCATTAGGGTTAAACCTTTTAGTTAATTTTCTTCTTTCTGTCTTCTTGTGTTTTGTTTTCGTGTTTCCACATGTGTTTGAGGTTCTGAAGATCTTATGAAGAGGGTGTTGACAACACACTCATCAAGGGGGAGATTGAGGAGCCATGATGAAGATCATGGGCCTCATGGCTCTAGACGTGATGAGTGATTATCAACGAACGACAAAGAGAGAAGAGAAGACGAGACCTGTCGTGTCTAGGCCACGTGTGACTCAGGTACATGGGTGGCGAGCGAATGCCGGGTAGAGGGGCTGCGGAGTCCGGCCGGCCCAATCCGAGTACATGGGCGAGGAGCGGTAGAGGATCCACTGGTCTGTTGATCGGGATTGACTCAAGTAAACGGGTGGTGAGCGATTGCAGGGCTGAGGGAGCCACGGAATCGGGCCAGCCCAATCCAGGTACCTGGTGCGAAGACGGTGGACGCTTTGTCGGTTTCGGCACAAAACCGACACCCATTCCCGACCACTGATCTTGGATCAAACCATTCTGAAGCGAAGCCGTAGCTACTACGAAAGCTCTGCATCAGGACAAGTTATCTTTATTTAGGTTTTTACTATTTTTCCTTTTAGGCCCACAATTTGTGGTAGTCGAGTCTGTAAAAATCCTAAAGGCATTTTGGTCTTTTCCATTTTTATTTCAGCGTTTGTTTAAACCCTAGGGGTAAATCTGTCTTTTCCCATTTATTGGGCTGCCTATAAAAAGACCCCAATACCTAGGGTTAGGGTTAACGGGTCGACGCATGGTTCCGTGCAAGGGCGGTTTGTGCAAGGAGGCGCTGGCGATGGGGCCAGGTGCTTGAGGCATGATTGGGACGTAGCACGTGGCGACGAAGTGTGCGAGGCGCTGCTATGCTTGGAGCGCTGCGCGCAGGACTTCGGTTCCCGAAGCACTCCGGTTTACTTCGCTGGATCGACTGTGTGCGGCAGGAGACACCCCGCTGGCCAATACATGTGGCGTGTTTTGGTTGCTTGGCCTAGACATCACAGCAGCGCACACGGCAGCAACATCATGTCAAGGGGACTCGGTCAAGTAGCTAGGCACAGGGCTATGAGCTGTTGAGCAGGAGGCGCTGCAGCGGCCAGGCAGAGGAACCAAGGCTAGCATGAACAAGTAATTTCCAACATGGATCCTCGTGCATGGCAATAAACTTGATCCTAAATATTCTGTGTTTATTTCTGTTGGAAAAGCATTTGTAGTTGTTGAATATTCTAGAACTTGTTCATCTGCTAAATGTTTTTTTCAGATTGCACTATGATTAGTTATTGATATACTTGTTGTTATTGGTGCATCTTGAATTATTTGTGAGCACAGTTTATCATCAACACTTATTTTGTCTGATTAAATACCTATGATGATTATCCCTATGATGCTTGAAATGCGTGTGAGTTGAATGATTTTTTAGTCTGCCTTTTAACACTGTGATGGTGTCTTTTTGATTAGTACACCGGTCATTTTTAGGCTAGATTATTCTAGTGCTTGTGATTTGCTTTGGTTCCGTTGATTGTCTATTGAAGTGCGTTGTGTTTTGGGAGAAGGCCATTGATTCGAAAGAATTTTTAAGGTGCCCATTCACCCCCCTCTGGTCGCTACTTTCGGTCCTACACCGATTTGACATCGAAAATTCTGATCTGACACCTCAGTCGCAAAATCTTGTTCAACATCGGTACTTTTGATCAAACATCGGAACTTCCAATCCGACAAGCATCGGAACATCCGATAAAGTATCGGAACTTCTGAAATTCTCCAAATAAAAACATATCTAATTTGTTTTCAATTTGGATCTAATGTCTTGAAGCAATTTCTTAGAGTTTTGTCCCATCACTGTTCTACATAGGTCATGGGCTCATAGTTGTGCAACAACACGACGTGTTGCCCAGCGGTCAAAAACATGAATCGCTCGGCGCGTGACTAACCCCTCTCGGACCTTTGTGGGGCTGGTGTCTCTATTACGGGCTTTGCAATATCTTGCATATCTTGTTGTGGTTCTTTGGGATCTAGAACACTTTCTAGTAGCCCTCTAACCTCTTCAAGATGCACCATTCTCCCACTAACCCCTTTTGAGAGAAACTCTTTCTCAAGGAATACACCATTCCGAGCGACAAACACTTTGCCCTCCTCTTTATTATAGAAATAGTATCCTTTCGTTTTCCTAGGATACCCCACAAAGAATGACTTATCAGATCTAGGAGTGAGCTTCTTAGACGTCAAACATTCAACATACGCCTGACAACGCCAAATCTTTAGAAAAGACAAACGAGGACGTATCCTAGACCACATATCATATGGCATCTTCTATACTAATTTAGATGGAACTCTATTTATTATGAAAGCAGCAGTTCCTGCAGTGAGTCCCCAGAAGGATAATGGAAGATTAGCATGACTCATCATAGACCGAACCATGTCCAACAAAGTACGGTTTCTTCACTCAGATTCTGCATTCCACTAGGGCATGCTGGGTGGAATCAGTTGTGGAACAATTCCACACTGCTTCAGATGATCACTAAACTCATGGCTCAAATATTCACCTCCACAATCCGATCGTTCAAGTTAATTTTCTTGCCCATATGATTTTGTAGTCTTTTTTGGAACTCCTTAAATTTTCAAAGGACTCCCACTTATGACTCATCAAGTAGACATAACCATATCTACTAAAGTCATTGGTAAAAGTGATGAAGTACTGAAAACCACCTCTTACAACATGGCTCATTGGTCCACATACATCAGTATGTACAATGGCCAATAGCTCACTCTCCTTCTCACTTTGACTAGTGAAAGGCATCTTTGTCATTTTTCCATGTAAGCAAGACTAGCATGTGTCATATGTTTCAAAATCAAATGACTCCAAAGGTCCATCACTATGGAGCTTCTGCATGCGCTTCTCATTTATATGACCAAAACGACAATGCCAAATGTAGGTAGGATTCAAATCATTGAGTCGTTATTTCTTTGTACTAATGTTATTAATATGTGCATCCTCAAGACTTAGAATTTATAATCCATTCACCAATAGACAAACACCATAGAGCATGCATTCGAGAATATTGAACAACACTTGTTCTTTATTACGAACACATAACTATCTTCCTCCAAACATGAAGAAGAGATAATGTTTCTGCCCAATGCTAGAACATAATAACAATTATTCAATTCCAGAACTAATTTGAGGGTAGTGACAAAGAATAAACGGCAACACCCAATGCTGCAACCATTGCACCATCACCGTCGCGAATATCTAGTTCACCTACTACACACTTTCTTGATCTACTCAGTCCTTGCAACAATTTGCAAGTATCAAATACCATGAATCATTTAGACGAGTAGCGAGATTAATTTCAATAACATTTATACTTGAAGTAGAAGAGGTAGTCCTACTTCCCTTCTTCCAAATTTCTTCCAAGTACAATTTGCAATTCCTAAACAATTGACCAGTTTTGGAGGCAAACAAGGACACTGAGGTACCATACCTCTTAGCCAAAACTTGGCTCTCAAAAATGCCTTGGTGTCCCATAATCATATTATGGACATTCTTGATATCATCTTGCTTCAAAAGATCAGAGGACAAATAGGCAGGTATGAGACAACTTACATTAAGTGACTCATTCGAGTGCTTCTCACTCAATTAGTTCATCATGATGTGAATCCTCTAGAACATTTTCCTTTTCCTTTCGCTTGAGAACACTTCTCATGTTTCTAAACCAGTCAACAAAAATTGTTCCAAAAATAAAGTGTTCTTAATTGTTGGTGTCATGATCTACAATGTTAAATGCAAGGTTCATCACTATGCTATGTTTATCTTCTATCCAATAAAAGATGTTCCACTATGAAGAGACAATCACTTTCCCTCTAATGGCTAATAGTGGTGCAAGATCCATATTCATTATAACTCCTCGTGAGTTTTGGCATCACTGCTAGAAGCTAGGTTGACATAAGTAAGCAACCATTTTCTTATCACACCATATGTTACTCTTGTCATTGAGGAAGCATCCAATGCTCAATGCCCAACTCCATGCTCCAAGGCCCAAAACCGTTTTGATTGCCTCGTTAAGCAAACCAATACTATGTATGCGGAAGTTCGACTTCCACCCTATCTGGTCAAGATAAAAGATAGCACCAAGCTTTGAAAGACCCACTATCGATTATCGAGAACCTTGGTGGGTACAACTATTGGAAAGAGCATTAATACCTAATTTTCTAAGGGAAAACTATTGTAGCAAAGTAACGTCCCTAGCATGCATGAAACATGCAAGAATAGTATGAAAGGTACATAAGTAAGCACCATAAACAACACATTTACTATGACATAGTATGGTCCCCTTCACTTGGTGGTCTCCACATCTATGGCTCCCGTCAGTGAGCGTGTGCTTCCGGCCTCCATGAACTATACTAGACTATCACAATAGCACCTATACTAGTTACATGAGATGAAGCATCAATAATCGACACACAGTTCGCAAATGTACACCAGCCTTGGCTATAACTAATCATGACACGCAGGCCATATTTAATTTACATTCATTGCATGCATCTCATACATCACATTCATCAAAGCCATACCAGTCACAACATTCTTTGTAAAACAATGTTAGGCGAAGAATCTACAAGTGACTGAACTAGATCAGAACTTATGATTCCAAATCGGAACTTCTGACAACAATATTGCTCTCTATATCAATTAAAAACTGATATCGTAACTTTCAATCAACCATTGGAACTTCCGATCCAATATCAGAACTCCTAATAGCAAAATTGCTCTCTGTATTGAATCTTATTCAATATCAAAACTTACGATCATGCATCAGAACTTATAATCTGGCAACCATCAGAACTTCTGATCTGGTATCAGAACTTCTGATCTGGTATCAGCACTTCCGATCTTCTGTGGATAGGAAATAGATCTAATATGTTTTTCCACCATGTATCTCCATACACGAGAGATCCAGATCAAACACTATGCATGAAGTCTTTGATACCACTGTTGGGTCGAGGGAAGCTACGGTAGCCGGCAAATTCAAAAATTTCATCCCAAAGCCCAAGAACCATGCGAGTTAGGGATCATGAATTTCTACCTTCTAACACGAGACACACTAGGTGCAGCATAAGAAGATGTTGGGGAAGCGCGTTCTCGCTTAACCTCACCTCGCTCCACCTGTTCCTCGGTGATCCAATCGGCAAAGACGTCGGTGTCCACGTGAAGAAGACGATGAGCGTCGCTGTATGAGCAATGCCTCTACAGAGTCCACACGTACAGCGATGAGATCAATCTGACACCAGTGTGCTAGTGCCACTCGTTAGAACCGAGGGAGATCTCAATCTCAACTCTTGGGATCAAGAAAGGGCGAGGAGAGATTCTTGCTATCTAGGGTTTAGATCTAATCTAAACTGGAATTCATCTGATCTCCAAGACCGCCTCCTCCCCCCTCTATATAGAGCCAGGACACTGGGCCCAAGTACAGATTAAAAATCCCAACAAATCCAATCTATTTGCCCACATCAGAACTTCCGATCCTGTATCAGAACTTCCGATCTGGACTCTCTTTTTTAGTTCTTGAAATTATTGGAACTTCCGATTCACTATGGAAACTTCCTATCCATCAGATCTTCCGATGATCCCAGAATATCGGAACTTCCAATCAACCATCAGAAATTCTGACTCATTCAGAAACTAGAAAAACCGCCCCAGGTTTTGCCGTGTCAGAACTTCCGATATGAGTTAGACCAGGCAACACCCAACACATTCCTAATGGTCGAAGATGAAGAAACTGAAAAATGTGAGAGAATTATGAAGCCGGAACCGTAGGTGAAGTTATAAAGGGGCTAGAATATAAAGAGTTTCGGCTGGATATTAAAGTGAATGGATCGTGCAGATAGATGTTCAAGAAGATGTGGTGTCAGGGGGTAATGATGGCTATTAATTTCAAAGCATCAGAAGCCATTTAATGCTCTAAAACTGTGGGGCATGTGTTTACACCAACATTTTGTAAAGCCCATGGCCCACCAAAGATGTCGTACGGTCAACGAAAGTCAAGGACAGTTCGGTCAAAGATGGTCAAAGAAGCCCGTCCGTTACAACCTGACCATATATGAAGGATATGATCTAGTATCGGTTAGGATAGATTGATTAGACGGCAAGTCTCCGGACTATAAATATGTATCCCTTAGTCAAACACACAACTATGTCAAACAACTACTCAGTTCATCGCCACCCTTAGCTTCCCAAGGTTAATCCATGTGGGATTCAGCACTCGGAGCTGGGCTACATCGTTCCGATCTACGGTGAAGATGTGAGTCCCGCCACCCCTGACGATCGTGTCGACTAATTAAGTGTCTTCATGGCTGCATTAAATTGCTAGTTTATCTCGGTGTATTTGCGAGATCTAAGGCTGTATCAGTTTGATCTCTTATATTGATGTGATTTTGGTGTGGTAGTTTGAGGCTTCATCGGTTGAGTCTGACATCTTTTTATATTGTACTTTTTTCATGTTTTATGTCGTTCATCTAAATAAAGCGTTCTTGGTACATTGAAGTATTATTAAGTTCATCGTGACTATCTACTATCTTGGTTAGGTCCAATCTTGTTATTGTGATTATTTTGATAATACAAACATGTTATCTAGCATGTTTTATTTATTTCTATCGGAGTACATGCTGATAGGTTATGTTCAATTCAGAGTCAAATTCTATCCACTACCGAGGGATGCTCATCGTCCTATACGCATAAATTACTGTGTAACAGCAAGGCAAGAAACATATTGTTCATTAGTCAGAGTCGCAATGAGTTTGATAGTGTCCAGAACCTAGGAACTGCACGTGAAATTTGGACCACTCTGATGACTTTTCATGAGGGAACTACTCAGGTTAATGCTAGGCGCCAAGGCACATATAATCAAGAATATCAAGTGTTTGTCCAAGGCCCTGGTGAATCTGTAGATGCCATGTTTGCTCGATTTGATGGGATTGTGAGTAATTTGCGCTCCACTAGGACTTTATCTTATTCGGATCATGATAGAGCTATCAAACTTCTCTATGCTCTCGATCATAGCATATGGGAGGTGAAGATCTCTAGTATTGAAGAGCCGGCAAGCTATGACACCTTGACTTGCGATAAGCTCTTTAGTAAGGTTAAGTCCACTAAGATTGCCAAGGCATCTCATTCTAGAATTGGGAACTCTTTGCCACCATCCATGGCACTAGTTTCTGGTTCTAGCAGTGGCACCTCATTTGGAGGTAATTTTTCTGGTGGTTCCGGAGTTTGTACTTTTTCTAGAGGTTTTGCCTTGTCTTCTTTGGTCTCTATCACTAAAGAACAGGTGGACACATTGGACGATGAGGAGCTTGCCCTCATAGTAAAAAAGTTCACCTGATTCTATAATGATAGATGGGATCAGAGGAGAGGGGGGTCTCGGGGATGTTTTGAGTGTGGAGATCTTAATCACATTAATGCTAAATGCCCAAAACTAAAAATGAAAAATGAAAATGAGCTCAAAAACCAGAAAAGGGACAAGAAACCTTTCTTCAAAGGGAAGCGCAGAAAAGTGGCTAAAAAGGTATCCAGAGCTTTTGTGGCCGCCCTCGGTGACATCAATAGTTCATCAAGTGAGGAACCAAGTTCGAATGAGGAGGAGCCTCCCAAGAATGAGGAAAAGAAGGAGAAGAAGACAAAAGACTTCACCGGCCTTTGCTTCATGGGCGACAACATCCATAGCAGCGATGGCTAGACTCATATGAGGTATATCTATCTCGCGACCAGCTCCTTGTTCAAAATGATGAATTACATGATACTGTCATTTCTCTAGATAGATTACTTAAACAAGCTGCTAAAGAACGAAAGGAACTAAAATTCAGTCTAGAATCTATTTCCACTGAACTTGTCATGCTAAAATCTATGTCTGAAAATGTTGAATGTGAGTCTTGTCTTGTTGTAATGAGTGAACTTGCTCAGCTGCGTTTGGTTCATGCTCAAATTATTGACAAACTTGAAATTGCTAAAATGAAGCTTTTGGAGGTGGAGTCTAGTCCTATTGTCATCAATGAATGCATGAACTATCCTTTACTCATTGAAAGCATTAAATTGAGGGATAAGCATGTTGATGAACTTAAGGCTAGATTGGAGAGTGCTCAGTGTTCTAAGGATGTGCAGCCAACTTGTTCCACCTGCATCACCCTTAAGGATCAACTCAACTTTGCTAGACAGCATGTCGAAAAACTCAAGTGTGAAAATGATTACCTTCTTTCCATGGTGGATAAATGTACCGAAGGGAAGGGTAAAATGGATTAGCTTTTAGCTAAAATAAAAATGTGTGCTGATAGGGCAGGGTTAGCACTAGGGTTAGGTTGTGAGAGGACAACACCAAACACTTCGAGCAAAACTGTGTTCACTCAACCTACTACCCTTGATAACAAGAGAGCCCAGTTAGACACCACTCAAAAAGCTAAGACTCCTACCCAACCTACAAAGAAAACTATACCACCACCAAAGATAGATCCTAAGCAGAAAACCAGAAAGTCTGTGAAATTGGCACCTAAAACCTATGCACCTACTCCCAAGAAAGTGTATCATTGCTCCTATTGTCAGCGAGTAGGTCATTTGGTTGGGTATTTTTATCGTCGTATCAAGGATGAGTGGCGTGCTCAGGCGATGAACTTTCAGGACATGCATTACCTATCCCTAGGTATGCATGGGTTTGATTTTCGCTTTTATTCTGATTTTGAAGCTCCCCATGGTTACATGAGAGACTTTGCCCATCGTGGTGTACATCATGCTTCATATGATGTTAGACCACGTGTTAGTGGTTTTGGTCCACGTCAGTTTGGGAAACCTCATCGCTTTGCAGGCTCGCACTTTGAACATAGACCTCGCATTTATCATTATGAATCATATCCTGCACAGTCTTCTATTTTTCCTGACTCTCGAGTTTTTCAGTGCTAGATTCCTAAACAATTTGCTACTAACCCCAGCACTGAGCACTCGAGATCTTCGTGTTTTGTGTAAGGAACGGACGGAGGTCTGGACAACAAGTGGATCATGGATTCCGGTTGTTTGCGCCACATGACCGGGAAATCTTCATGGTTCTCCAACTTCACCTTGACCTAGTGATGGGAATTTATCACCTTTGGAAACAATCAAAGGCGTAGAGTGAAAGGCCAAGGTACGATTAAAATCAATAAAAAATTCACTCTCACAAATGTTGCTTTGGTTGAAGATTTGGGATACAATTTTCTTTACGTATCTCAATTGCTTGATGAGGGTTTGGAAGTACATTTTGGACGTGATACTTCTCAAGTAGTTGATTCTTCTAGCGCTTTTATTTGCAAGATTTCAAGAGTTGGGAGAGTTTTTGAACTTATTTCTCTCAGTCATTTGGTTCTTCTCATTGCCTTATTGTTAAACCATCTTTCTGAGCTCTAGATGTGGCATAGGAGACTAGGGCATATGAGCTTTGATTTGCTTGCTCGTTTGAGTGCCCTATGTCTGATCCAAGGATTGCCCAAGCTCAAATTTGAGAAGAACCTTGTTTGTGCTCCTTGTCGACTTGGAAAGATGGTTGTCGCCTCTCATTCACCAATAAATATGGTGATGACAGAACAACCTAGAGAGCTTCTTCATATGGACACTATAGGTCCTTCCATGGTTAGTTCTTTAGGTGGTAAATGGTATGTCCTTGTCGTGGTGGATGACTACTCCCGTTACTCTTGGGTCTTCTTTTTTGTAAGTAAGGATGAAGTGTTTTCACACTTTCGGAGCTTAGCTTTGAGACTATTCAATGAACTCCCCAGTGCATTGAAAGCAATTAGAACTGATAATGGCACCGAGTTCAAAAATGGTTTCTTTGTTGATTTTTGCCTTGAGCATGGCATTGAACATCAATTTTCTGCTTCGCGGGTTCCTCAACAAAATGGAGTTATTGAGAGAAGGAATCGCACTCTTGTGGAGATGGCTAGGACGATGCTCAACAAGCATAGGACTCCTAGGAAATTTTGTGGTGAGGCCATGAGCACTGCTTGTTACATCTCCAACCTGATCTTTTTTGCGCTCATTTTTGAAATTGACATCTTATGAACTACGTTTTGGAAGGAATCCCAAGGTTACTCATTTGAGAGTATTTGGATGTCGGTGCTTCATTCTAAAACGTGGTAATCTTGACAAATTTGAGTCGTGTGCGTCTGATGGCATCTTTTTGGGCTATTCTTTGCATGACCATTCATATTGTGTCTTCAATCTTGAGACTAACACTATTGTTGAATCATGTGATGTGACCTGTGACGAGTCATCTCCATGTGTTAGTCCCCCTTTTGAACTTGCAAGTGAGCATGATATGAGTGAAACAATATTTGAGGAAGAAGATCTATCAGATGTTGAAGATAATGAAATGATATCGCAACCTCTAACTACTGCATCCCCTGAAGCAGACCTTGCATCATCCAGTTCAGCAAGAGGGCCTGAAGCATCAACTTCAGCAAGCTTTGGTCAAACTCCGGCAAGAGTTGAGGGGGAGATTCTATCACAACAAGAAGCACTACTTTGGATTCAGAGAATTCATCCTCCAGAGTAGATCATCGATGGGCTAAATGAAAGGGTAACTCGATCTCATGCTCGCTTTGTTGATTCTGCATTTGTTTCTACTTTTGAGCCTTTAGATGTCAATCATGCTTTATCTGATGCAAGTTGGATCAATGCCATGCATGACGAGTTGGGAAATTTTGATAGAAATCAAGTCTGGGTTCTTGTAGATCCACCCTCTAACATTCATATCATTGGCACAAAATTGATTTTCAAAAACAAACAGGGGGAGGATTGGTCTATAGGAGAAACAAGGCTAGACATGTGTCTAAGGGTTATTCTCAAGTCTAGGGGGTTGATTTTTGGAGAAACTTTTGCTCCGGTAGCTCGACTTGAGGCCATTAGGATTTTGCTCGCTTTTGCATCTTCTCGAGGGTTCAAGCTTTATCAAAGTTATGTAAAATGTGCTTTCCTTAATGGTTTCATAGGAGAAGATGTGTATGCCAAACAACCCTCGGGCTTTGAACATCCCATGTACCCCCATAGAGTCTTTAAACTTCACAAAGCTTTGTATGGGCTCAAGCAAGCTCCTAGGGCTTGGTACGACCGACTAAGGAACTTCTTGATTGAGCACGGGTACAAAATGGGCTCTGTTGATAAAACCTTGTTTAATCTAATGCATGACAAAGATTTCCTACTTGTTCAGACATATGTTGATGACATAATTTTTGGTGGTTCATCTCGTACTCTTGTGACCAAGTTTGCCGATTCTATGAGCAGGGAATTTGAGATGTCAATGATGGGCGAGCTGACTTTCTTCCTTGGATTGCAAATCAAGCAAAGAAAACAAGGTACTTTTGTGCATCAGGCAAAGTACACAAGGACCTGCTAAAATGCTTTGACATGGTGATGGGTGAGCTGACTTTCTTCCGTGTTTGCAAATTAAGCAAAGAAAACAAGGTACTTTTGTGCATCAGATAAAGTACACCAAGGACCTGCTAAAGTGCTTTGACATGGCCGATGCAAAGCCACTTGCCACTCCAATGGCTACTTCAATTGTGCTAGACCCGAATGAAGATGGAGAAGAAGTGGACAAGGAGTTCCGAAGCATGATCGGCTCCCTCCTCTACTTAGCGGATACCGAGCCAGACATACACTTTGCAGTATGTCTATGAGCTCGTTTTCAGGCTTCTCCAAGGGCTTCACATCGTCAAGCTGTTAAGCGCATACTAAGGTATCTCAAGCATACTCTTGAATTTGGCATTTGGTATTCTGCATCATCTTCTTTATGCTTGAGAGGTTTTTCAGATGCTGATTTTGCTGGTTGTCGAATTGACCAAAAAAGTACCTCTGGTACTTGTCATTTTCTAGGTTCTTCTTTTGTGTGTTGGTCTTCTCGCAAACAGTCTAGCGTTGTGCAGTCTACAACTGAGGTTGAGTATGTAGCTGTGGCTAGTTGTTGCGCACAAATTTTTTGGATGTTTTCTAATTTGTGGGATTTTGGGTTAGATTTTAAGGGTGTTCCACTGTTTTGTTATAACACTAGTGTGATCAGCTGAGCAAACAACTCAGTACAACATTATAGGACCAAACACATTGATGTGTGTTATCATTTCTTAAGAGACCACAATGAGAAGGGAGATATTGAATTGCGTTTTGTTGATACCCAGAACCAGCTTGCTGATATTTTTACCAAGCCTCTTGATGCTTCGCGCTTTGAATTTTTGAGAGGAGAGCTTGATATTTGTCATCCTTATGGCATCTTGTGAGGGGGAGTGGTGTATCATTGCATAAGCTTCTGTCATGTGATTAATTGCTTTTACGAGTACATGCTTTATTATGTCTCTGAAGTATTGTCTTTAATACTGTTGATTATATTTTGCTTGAATACATCTGATATCTGTTATGAGCATGACTTTTATTTGTGAAAATTTAAAAATGATCATTTCTTAGTCTAGTAACTAGCATGTATAGGTTGAGTGCATTTTCTATCTTTTACATACCTGGTAGCTAAGTCCTTTACACTTAGATGCAAACATGCAACTTCAACATTACAAAAGCATTACCTGTAAATATTGTGCTGAAAAATAAAAAAAAGGAAAAATTGATTGATATCCATGCTATTTTGTGCTAAAATTGAAAAGATAAAAGTGGGAATGCGTTGTCGCACTACTTTGTTCTAAACTGCTTACCATAGCACTTTGGTATGAACTTGGACATTTAAGTGTATACCGAGACCAATGCCTTAAGCTTCTAATGGTTTCAACCTAGGCTTAGCTTTTTGAGGAACCATGTTGAAAAGCATGGGCCTTATGGATCCAGATGTGATGAGTGATTGTCAACAGAAGTCAAAGAGGAGACGTGAAGAGAAGATGAGACCTGACGTGTCTGGGCCGCGTGTGACTCAGGCACACGGGCAGCCAACGACTGCCGGGAAGAAGGGTCGTGGAGTCGGGCTGGCCCAATCCGAGTACATGGGCTAGGAGCGGCAGAGGATCCACTGATCTATTGACCAGGATTGACTCAGGGATACAGGCGGCAAGCGATTGTCGGGCTGAGGAAGCTGCGGAATCGGGTCGGCCCAATCCGGGTACCCGGTGCGAAGATAGTTGACACTTTGTCAGTTTCGCTACAAAACTGACCACCGATGATTATCTTTATTTAGGATTTTATTATTTAGACATTAGGCCCACAGTCTGTGTTATTCGAGTCAGTAAAAAACCCTAAGGGCATTTTGGTCATTTCCAATTTTATTTTCAGATTCAGTGTAATTTACCCTAGGGGTAAATTTGTCTTTTTCCCTTTATTAGTGGGCTGCCTATAAATAGGCCCCAACCCCCTAGGGTTAGGGTTGACTGATCCATAATTAATCTACAATCCAATTCTTTCCGCCGCCGGTGTTTTTCATCTGCTAAAAAATTTCGTCGCCGCCGCCGTCGTTCTTTTTCTTCTCCGAGCGATTTTCTTCGGCCTTCTCTTCCACGCATCAGCAGCAGCCACAGTAGGCATCTACACCTACGTTGTAGAGAAGTAGCAGGCTAGCACAGCTACACGGCTACGGGGCTACGCACGGGCGCCTAAGCGCACAGCGCGCAGTAGCACGACTAGCAGCTGCACCCTGTGCATAGCCTCTAGCCTAGCGTAGATTGCGTGCGGTAGCGCGCTTGTAGCAGCAGGCGAGGCGCATCTTTGGCAACCGTGATGTGGGCACACGCGTGGCCCTGCGCATAGCGCAGGCTAGCAGCACCTAGTAACTTTTCGGTGCAGCGCGTCAGCGCGTGCAAGCGCACGGATCCAAGCAGCAGGCGCGTGAAGAAGTCTTGGCATAGGGGATTTCTATTGGACGGAGAACTCAGGCGCATCATCTCGTAGCGTAGAAGAAGAACAACAGCAGCATCGTCACGCGTCAAACGCACGTAAACATTTCCATCTAATCTCCTATTTTTCAGCTAAGTTAATTAATTAGCATGCGAACCTGATTAGTGATTTCATGATTAATTTTTGGCTGCTAAACCTTGTTAGTGCTCCCTTAATGTTTAATTAAGTATTTTTTAATTTGTTCGTATAAAAAGAAAAAAATTAGTCACATTAATATTTTTCATTCTCAATTTACATGCAATATATCAGTTTTATTTCTGAATTTATTTCTGAATGATCCATGATTTATTCACTTTATTAGTATTTTATTTTCAGATTGCAATATGAATATTTATTGATATATCTAGGAGTTTTTCCTGTGCACATCAAGTATTTATTAAATCATCCGAGAACACATTTTTATTTACTGCAGTTATTTTGTTTAGTTTAAATTTACTTTTAATATTGTTGTTTATGTCTTTTTTAATTAGGACACCGTTCTTTTTTTAGGCTAGATAACTTTAGTACATGTGATCTGTTTTGCTTCTCTGTCGAGGTGCATTGGGTGTTGGGATTAGGCCATTGATTCAAAAAAAATTTTAGGCGCCCATTCGCCCCCCTCTGGTCGCTACTTTGTGAGGAACCATGTTGAAAAGCATGGGCCTTATGGCTCCAGATGTGATGAGTAATTGTCAACGGAAGTCAAAGAGGAGACGTGAAGAGAAGATGAGACCCGACGTGCCTGGGCCGCGTGTGACTCAGGTACATGGGCAGCCAGCGACTGTTAGGGCAGAGGGATCACGGAGTCAGACTGGCTCAATCCAAGTACATGGGCTAGGAGCGGTAGAGGATCTACTGGTGTGTTGACCGAGATTGACTTAGGTACACGGGCGACGAGCGATTGCCGGGCTGAGGAAGCTGTGGAATCGGGTCTGCCCAATCCGGGTACCCGGTGCGAAGACGGTGGACATTTTGTCAGTTTCAGCGCAAAACTGACAACGGATGATTATCTTTATTTAGGATTTTATTATTTAGCCTTTAGGCACACAGTTTGTGTTATTCGAGTCAGTAAAAGACACTAAGAACATTTTGGTCATTTCTAATTTTATTTTCAGAGTCAGTGTAATTTACCCTAGGGGTAAATTTGTCTTTTTCCCTTTATTAGTGGGCTGCCTATAAATAGGCCCCAACCCCCTAGGGTTAGGGTTGACTGATCCACAATTAATCTATAGTCCAATTCTTTCCACCGCCGGTGTTTTTCATCTGCTAAAAAATTTCGTCGCCGCCGCCGTCGTTTTTTTTCTTCTCCGAGCGATTTTCTCCGGCCTTCTCTTCCACGCAACAGCAGCAGCCACAGTAGGCATCTACACCTACATTCTAGAGCAGCAGTAGGCTAGCCCAACTATGCTGCTACGCAGCTATGCATGGGCGCCTAAGCGCAGAGCGCGCAGCAGCACGGCTAGCAGCTACAGCCTACGCATAGCCTCTAGCCTAGCGTAGATTTCGAGCGGTAGCACGCTTGCAGCAGCAGGCGAGGCGAAGCTTCGGCAACCGTGACGCGGGCACACGTGTGGCCCTGCGTGTAGCGCTGGCTAGCATCACCTAGTAACTTTTCGGTGCAGCGCGTTAACGCGTGCAGGCGCACGGATCCAAGCAGTAGGCGCATGAAGAAGTCTTGGTGCAGGGGATTGCTATTGGACGGAGAACTCAAGCGCATCATCTCGCAGCGCGGAAGAAGAACAGCAGCAACATCGTCACACGTCAAATGCACATAAACGTTTCCATCTAATCTCCTATTTTTCAGCTAAGTTAATTAATTAGCATGCGAACCTGATTAGTGATCTCATGATTAATTTTTGGCTGCTAAACCTTGTTAGTGCCCATGTAATGTTTAATTAAGTATTTTTTGTTTGTTCATATAAAAAGAAAAAAATAGTCACAGTAATATTTTTCATTCTCAATTTACGTGCAATATATGAGTTTTATTTATGAATTTATTTCTGAATGATCCATGATTTATTCACTTGATTAGTATTTTATTTTTAGATTGCAATATGAATATTTATTGATATATCTAGGTGTTTTTCCTGTGCACATCAAGTATTTATTAAATCATCTAAGAACACATTTTTATTTACTGCAGTTATTTTTTTAGTTTAAATTTACTTTTAATATCGTTGTTAATGTCATTTTAATTAGGACACCGGTCTGTTTTTTTGGCTAGACCACTTTAGTACATGTGATCTGTTTTGCTTCTCTGTCGAGGTGCGTTGGGTGTTGAGATTAGGCCATTGATTCGAAAGAATTTTTAGGCGCCCATTCACCCCCCCTCTGGTCGCTACTTTCGGTCCTACACTTTGTCGGTTAGCATAAGGTTGACATGCAAATAACCCCTGCCACTAAAACAAAAAAAATCATAAAGCTTAAATTAATTGTACAACAAGTTTGCTGAAGCTCCTTGTGTTTGGATATGCTTATCTGGTTAGTATTTGTTAGCTTTTGCATCTTATGCCTTTCCATGTCTAGTATGCTAGTCTGAGTGGTGATGCTTTTAATTGCTAAAACCAAAAAATGCTTGCTCATGATGGTGCTTGGATAGTATTCACCGGAGTTTGTCTTACAATACTTTTTGACAATATTCAAGGCAAATGCTTGTTTTGTAGTGTAATTGGAGTTAATCTTGTTCCAGAAGCTTGCATTTACACTTCATCTTCACACCTCTCTTTGCATTGTGTTGTCATCTTGATGTTTGCATTGCCTAAGGGGGAGAATTCATAGCCTACTTCTAATTTTGTCATTTGTCGAGATCTTTTATCAAGTAACATGCTTATTTTTGTTCTTTTATGAGTTTTTATGGTCACTTGTGTACTGAACTTACATTTTATTCTGTTTTGTCTTAGAGTTGTCAATGCACTCATCAAGGAAGAGATTGAGAAAGCAAATGAGGATTGCATTGTAGTTTTATCTTAATGATGAGTGATTGACAAGATTGACCAACTCAGCGAAAGGGAGGTCAGTGCAAGTGACAAGGCTGGTAGTCGAGTTCGTAGACGGGTGACACTTGTCGAAGATCTAGAAGGCTTTGTCGGTTTCGGCTGAAACCATCGTATCAGAAATATTTTTAAATTTCAAGAAATAGAAGTTTATTTTTAGTTTAGTCGTCTAGATTAAATGTAATATTTTAGTATTTTTATGAATTTTAAATTACGAAAAATACTAAAAGTATAAGTTCAAAATGTAATAAATTAGGTGTAGACTTTTGTGTATTTTTCAGAATTATTAATTCTGAAAATACACAAGGGCATTTAGGTAATTTCTTGGTAATTAAACCCTAATGGCATTTTGGAAAATACTTTTATAGGATTGCCTGTAAAAGAAACCTCATGCCTTGGGGTTTAGGTTGAACCTTTTGGCTGAACTTTTTGGGGCTGAAACTTTTAG
The DNA here is from genome assembly GCA_019279435.1 of Zizania palustris. Taxonomy (NCBI): domain Eukaryota; kingdom Viridiplantae; phylum Streptophyta; class Magnoliopsida; order Poales; family Poaceae; genus Zizania; species Zizania palustris. The sequence goes on along the minus strand of JAAALK010000085.1, from coordinate 16,073,480 downwards.
GGAGAGGTAATCCAATTCACAGAATTCATTTCCCCTCACCTGTTTCTTCTCTCTACCGCCAGGCAGGAGTATCACCAGGCTTCACTAGGACAAAGTGCCACTGCTCTCTGAGTTTTAGCTAGGTGCATTGCGTTAATTTTCCTGCCTTGTTTCATTTCGGTTTTTCTTTGAACTAACCAGAGTGTGTGTTTCATGTTGCTTAGTTCTCTCCATCGCTGCCGTTTTTCCTTTGGTTGCCGGTGATTTCAGCGTGTGTGTGGAGTTGTGTGGGTGTTTCATCGGAGTGATTGGCTTGTCGGCGCTCAAAGCAAGCGACGCAAAGCAGCCGAAGCAGCCGCACACGGTTGGCTTCCCTGGCGCTAAGCAGTGTGTTGCTCAGAATTACACTGCTAAAGACACGAGGTGCACATCTTTGATTGAGATTCTCAAGCATTCCTATTCATCATTTTTTTGAGGAATTTCTATTGTTTTTGGTTGGCTGATCAAGTTGCTTTGCTGGTTTTTGCCTGTGTTCAAAGCCACTGTAACCTGGTTTTTGCTGGGAAGAAAAAAATTGGGAGAGGACCAATTATTCAAGAAATTTTCACTGTTCTTCTTCCTCTGTGCAGTGTGTTGCCGGATTTTCTTCTTTCTCTTCTTGTTTTGTCCAGCCACCATTGTTGGACTATCGTAACTGTTGTTTTCAACTGATATTCTGAATTCTTGGTTCCATCGCTGGAGATGCTTCTTGGATAATCAGAATTCCCCTGGATTGATTATTCTAGCACTGCCGGCAAAATCTTTCCAAGTGCATTGCTTCTGATCACAGGTTCATCTTGGTTTTACCTATTGCTGCTGTTCAGAAGATATCCTCTACCGATTTCTTCATGATTCTTCAGCAAAGAACAATACTTCAAATTATCAGATTTGTATAGCTGATGTTGAGTTTTTGTTGTGAGAAATATCAGATTATTTGACTTGAGAATTTCCTTGATTATCATTTGGTTTCTGCATCATAGCTTAATAATAGCACCTGTCCTCATTGAAGTTGAAAGAACCGAAATTATTTTGAGATGATCACAATAGTTTTTATCAATTTTCGAAGAATAGCTCGAGTCTTGTTATTATCTAGAAGAGATTGAACATCATTTAAAAATTGCTTTTGAACAAAGCTGATTTAATTTGTTAATTGCAATCTTTACATCAGATTTGATATTTTTAGAGGTGCGTTGGGTGTTTTTGAAAAGGCCATCAATTCACAAGAATTTGTTGTTGCGCCTATTAAACCCCCCTTTAGCCGACTGTTCCGGTCCTACATAATTCTGATTAGGTCCATGGAATTTTTCACTAAAGTAGGAAACATGTTTACTTTCTTGTAGCAACACTCCTATCTCAATTCCACTAGCATCACATTCCAGCTCAAATGTCTTACCAAATTCAGGAAGTTGGAGTAGAGGGGCACTTGTAAGTTTCTCCTTAAGCATGTTAAAAGATTGTTCTTGTGCTGGACCCTATATGAATGAAGCTCCCTTCTTCGTTAGCTCCTCACTTGTGTGAAATTTGGTGACAGTTTGAGGAGTCCTTTACAAACCACCGATAGAAACCTGCGATTCCATGAAAGCTTCTCTCTAGTGTGACAATTTGAGGAGTCGACCAGCTCTTGATGTCTTCAATATTTGCTTTATCCACCTCAATCCCCTCCGGGCTAACAACATAGCCGAGAAAAGAACCATGATTCGTGAAAACATTGCACTTCTCAAGATTGACGAACAAGCGGGCTTCCCTCAAGGCATTAAAAACAGGACACAAATGAGTCAAATGTTCTTCATCAGACTTACTATATATCAAGATATCATCAAAATAAACACCACAAATTTGCCAATAAATACTCTCAAAACTTCATTCATCAACCGCATGAAAGTGCTTGATGCATTAGTTAATCCAAAAGGCATGACTAGCCACTCATATAACCCAAACTTAGTTTTGAAAGTTGTTTTCCACTACGCAAGTCAATCAATGTAAAAATGGTATCCACTATGCAAGTCAATCAATGTAAAAATGGTATATCCACTCAACTCATCAAGCATGTCATTTAGCCTAGGAATATGGTGTTGATATCTTATTATAATGTTATTGATTGCTCTACAATCGACACACATTTGCCAACTACCGTCCTTCTTAGGAACCAAAAGATCAGGAACAACACAGGGGCTAAGACTTTCACGCACATACCCATGGTCCAAAAGCTCTTGGCCTTGCCGCTGAAATTCTTTGGTTCCCTCCGGATTTGTTCAATAGGCAGCTAGGTTTGGTAATGTCGCACCTGGTATCGAGTCAATCTGATGTTTCATACCTCGAATAGGTGGCAGTCCCGAGGGTATCTCCACTGGAAATACATCCTTGTACTCCTGCAAAAGGTTAATGACAATAGGGGGCAAAGAAGTAGGGATATCTTCAATTGTAAATAACACTTCTTTGCATATTAGAGCATTAAAGGAGAATCAAGCTCATCAATACCAATAATATTAGATTTTTTTGCAAGCATAACTCCCCCTTTTAATTTAATCCCCTCTGATTTTTAGTTACTATCTTTCTTATCTTTCTTAGGTGGATAAACAATGTGAGCTACTTGCTAATTTTTAGGTGTACTTTTCCTCTTGCTAGCCTCAACACTACCCTTCTCACTTTCTTCAATTTTAGCGGGTATCATCGGAAGTAAGGTGATTTTCTTTCCCTTGTGTACAAGTGTGTATTTATTGCTTCTACCATGACGGGTGGGATTCATATCAACTTCCCATGGGTGTCCCAATAAAAGTAAACAAGCTTGCATGGGTACAACATCAAAATCAGCAAAGTCATGGTATGTGCCGATGAAAACTATACATTGGCCAATTGTGTTACGTTGACCTTACTACTATTGTTAAACCACTAGATATGGTATGGATGATGATGTGGACGTGCGGTCAATCCAAGTTTGTCAACCAGATCTGAGCTCACCAAGTTGTTGCAGCTCCGTCCATCAATGATGACACGAACACGGCGATCCTTGACAATGAGGTACAGCTCTAATGAGTTATGTCGCTAGAGTGTATCAGCTTGTTCCACTTGAGTGTTCAATACACGTTGGCAAATCATATTCTAGTATGTCTCTATAGCGGTGGTGCCTAGAATGACCTCACCATCGCTGTCGATCTCCTCAACCCCTGCATTGTTAGTTCCAGTAGCAAATTCATCATCAATATAACTAGCCCTGACATACCCACCTTTTTCGGTAGAAATGAATGTCCTTCGCTGACTTGGACAGTCTCTCATGATATGGCCCTTCCCTTTGCAATTGTGGAAAATGATTCCACTAGACTGCCTTGTGGAAGCCACCGATGAAGCACTTTTCATTGGTGCTAGAGGTGCTGCTGTTTTGATCTTCTCCTCTGTTGTTGGTGTTGTTGACGGTGTTGCTGAATGCGCCCTGGACACGATGGGGGTAGCAATCCATGTAGAAGGAGGTGGTGTTGTTTTTCCGGCTATAGATGCCGGTCTTGGGTCAATGAAGTTGCCTTTTGACTTCGGTAGTCGTCCCTGCAATTCTCTTGCTGCCTTCATAGCAAGGTGGAGCAATCTATTGAGGGAATTATATTCCTTATAGTAAACTATGTTATGTATCTCTCTCTTTAACCCTCCAAAGAACCTAGCCATTTTAGCCTCCACATCTTCAACTACCTCACAACGCAACATTTCTATTTGCAGTTCTTGGTAGTACTCTTCTACAGATTTGTTTCCCTGGTTTAAACATTGTAATTTTTGAAGCAAATCGCTTTTATAAGTAGAGGGAACAAATCTACCACACATATCTCTCTTTATCCCATCCCATGTGTCTGTCTTAATCCTACGTTCGCTAGTTCATTCCACCAAATAATGGCAAAAACAGTGAACACACTGGTGGCTTGTCTAACTCTATGAATTTCTGGAACAAGATGGGAGTTAAATTTTTGTTCTACTATGGCAAATGAATTATCAGCACGAGGATTATTGTCATTATTACCTCCCATACCTTGACGACATGGATTTCATGGACGAGGAGGAGGATCTCGAGCAAGGGGCTAGACATACTCATATTGATTCATTCCATCCGCCTCGATATCCTCAGCTCTATCATTTGGTGGTTGTGACTGTCTTTCTAGGTTCTCCATTTTGCCGATGAGGGTGGCAATGTTCCTCTCTATCCACTCCAGTCTATACTCATTGTGTTGGTTGCTCGTGACGATGTATGCATTGAGTTCTTGCAGCAACTGCCCAAGTTTGTACTTGGATACACATTCATTTCCATCACCTTGGTGTGGTGATCCTGCCATGCTCAGTGGAAAACAACACAAATACCAAGAAGCTCACAATTGCATTAGTTCCCTAGGAACTACTAGCATGTAGAGTCACTCACACTCAAGCATTTAACCAATCTTTTGCAAGGTTCTTACCATTCGTAGCGACTGCCGACTAGAATCTCTATTGATCCGAAGAAAGGTGGAGCTTGGAAGGCTATAACTTTAGTAGCAAGGACTAGCACAGATCGACAACAATTAGTATAGATCAATAATAATCCACAATACTTGCCTTGGTTGCTGGTCTAACCATGCGTCTAGAAACTAGTCTAAGCATAGAAGCAAACTCAAACTAGAACAACCTTCTTCTATTCTTCCTCACTATTTTCTCACCCTTTCTTTTTTGAATTCTTCTTCCTTTTAGCCTTCCTTTTTTCGAGCCTCTTTTCTTTTCTTTTTTCTCCTTTTTTTAAAAACTCACTTAGCTTTTCTCAAATAGAAATTACTCCAAGAGGGAACCGAAAGGAAGAAAATAGATTAGGAGATAGACAAAAACCCTCTAGAACTCTGTTTTTCCGATCGAATTTTGGAATCTTAAAATTATCGAAAGCGGCTGAGCTGCTCATGGATGGATGCATTTTTTTGTCACGATCGTTTTACCAAAACTAAGTCAAACTGACTCCGAAATGGATTTAGGGTTGGAGTGAGATGGCCCAGGCATAATGCAAGATTAGGGCTATGATTCGAGACCAATAACACAATTCTAAACCAGTGACCCGACACAGACTATGTATCAAAACTCAGAAATACGACACCGTGACGAAATTGCAAAGGCTAGAAACACTGGGACAGTGAGGCTAACTGGCCTAGATGACTAGGATTTTTGTGTGGCTTTTTTTGGAGTTCTTGGACAAAAACAAAGAACAACTTAAGGGATACAAAGATACCTGACGGGTAACTTGGGATCTGATACCACTTGATAGCACATGGGGGTGCCAGATTTTCCGTCAGGAGGGTAAACACGATTTTTCGAGATCTCGATGTTGACGATCCGACTTCCGATCAGAATTGATTTAAAACCTGCAATCGCTACACCACGGCTCCAATGGTTATCAACCACGCGCGAATGCGATTGACCTCACCAAGAAGGCTTATCACTGCATGCGAATCGAGAACACAAGAAAGAGCACGGAAACGAAATCTAAAATTATAGATGATAATTTGAAGCATTCGAAGTTTGGGGTTTCACAAACTGTTGTACGATGAAACTGCGATGTAGATTAATCTAAGCAAAACTTGATCCCTAGCAATGGCAGCTGCCATCTATTTATAGGGTTTACACGATGTGAATGCATGGGACCTAACCTAGGGGTATTGGCCATGCCCTAAAAACACTTGAAATATTAATAGACTGAATAACAGAACATGACTCTGACCCCAAGTAGATTGGAATACAACTCCTGATTAGTGGTGCATCAATTACTGTTTGGCTGATAGTGATTGTGGTCTGCCGATCAGAATTAGTGGTAGTTGGTGTCGGCAGCCAGCTCACGGTGATCGGTTGTTGATGGTCGATGATCGATGGCCGATAGGTGAGATTGTCCGATAGATAGCCGATGGTCGATGATCGACGGCCGATGGATGAAGCCAGACAAGTAGTGATTGGTTAGCTGAGTGGTGGAGTTGATTGGCCGATTGGTGTCGTTGATTGGCCGATTGGCCACGCGAACCTAGCTTATCATGCACCACCACCGCCTATGCCCACGCCAGCTCTGCCGCCACCGCTCACGCTACACACTCCCACGGCGCAGCATTGGCCAGAGCATGCTGATATACCGCCATGTGTCCCGCCACCATATGAAAGTCGCGCGCAAGTAGTAGACCACGACGATATTGAGGAACGTATTCGCGTGCTATTTAGGGAATGCACTGGCTTTATACCTCAGGATAGAGCTAGGGCTTATCAGAAACCATATGTTGACCACTTTGATACCATTCCATACCCTCGCGGTTATAGAGTCCTAGATTTCACTAAATTTGATGGTGAGGGTAGTAAATCCACATTAGAGCACATTAGTCAGTTTCTAGCACAATGTGGCGAAGCTAGCGGGTCGGATGCATTGAAACTCAGGTTATTTTCCCTATCATTGTCCGGCACCACATTCACTTGGTTTTCGGCGCTCCCACCGAACTCTATTCAGACATGGGCTCAACTAGAGAAGAAGTTTCATGATTATTTCTACACAGGTGAGACCGAGCTTAGGCTAACACACCTCACGGTGATTAAAGACACTAGGAATAAATGTTTTAGCCTAAACATATCGGAAAAGAGATCTGGAAGACCTCGCATTTAATGGCCTACGTGCAGAAATTAAGTAACGAATGGATAATCATAATCTTCTAGACATTAGCCAAGTCTTACAATAGGCTCTGGTCCAGGAAGGCCGAGACAAAGATAGAAAATTCATTAAGACTTTTAATAAACCAAGAGCTGAAATCCACACGATGGAGCACTCTGACAAGGGAGAATCCGAAGAGGAAGAGGATCCGGCCGATACGTACACGACCGAGTAGACTTGGAGCGCAAAGAAGGTATTGATTCGGCCCGAACAGGCTGAGTCGACTAAAGGGAAAGCGGTCATTATAGGAGACGCTCACACATGCACACTCGTACCAAGGAATCAAGAGGTAGGAGTGTGGAAAGAGAATGTTAAACCACCATCTTTGACCAGGCACCACAGAAGGCTGAAGGTGACATACAAGATGCTCTTGGACAAGCACCACCGAAGGTCCGAGAGGAGTGTTAGTCCACTGGCTCTAGGATGGTCGAACCCCCAGAAGACCGAGAACCGTGAGGTTTGAGTTTAGACCTCAAGGCCCGAACCCCTCTTCAAAGTGGGTACAGCCTCCAGCAGTGTTCAGACCTCAGTGGCCAAACCCGGGTTGGTCCCAACCTTCGGCAGGGTTCGGACCTCAGTGGCCGAACCTTCCCCCTGCTTGGCCCGAGCTTCCGGGAGGGTTTGGACCTTAGTGGCCGAATCCACCTCCTCTGAATAGGTTCCATCCTCCGAGAGGATTTGGACCTCAGTGGCCAGAGCCATACCCTCTGAGTGGATTACAACCTCTAGATGGATTTGGCCTCTAGTGGTTGGTCCTGTCTCCGCTATGGGCTAGCTTACCTTCGGCCTGGTAGGACCCTTCGCTGGTCTGTTCCAAGGTACCTTCGACATGGCCGAGCTTCCAACAAGCCAACGGGTTCAGTGCCCAGTGGGCAATGCCGCTAGAGCCTCGGATGCCGCCACCCTACTGCTGGATGATGGCTCTAACTTGGCCTCCGCCGCCGGAGAACTCTGGGCAGTATCTAGCTACTAACACTCACATTCCTTCTAGTCTTTTCGAGTGGCAGGTCCGAGGTCCGACACAGGATGAGAGTATTATTCATCGCCTATTCATAGTACCTCAGAACTGAACTTCGCAAGAAGGCGCCGGAGGGGATGAATGGAAAGATGTCCCGGAGACAATAGCCATTAGGGTGGGATCCCAAGAGGTCCCAATCCCGAAGGGTGCCCTGGTAGGACAACTTGAAGATACATCACCGAGCCCGGCCAAAGCCCCGACCGAAGCACGGTCTGACCGGCCTACTACGGCCGACCGACCAGGATTAGAGGGCTTCTTATGGCAAGCGCAAAATGTTCAAGGCTGACTCGGACAAGTCCTGTTCGGCCAAAAATGCTAGAAGCAAGACCGTGCACACGATACCCGTCCTCAGCCATCATGGGCACTCTCGGGGATGTCTAAGTCACAAAAAAGGAGGTTGCAATGCTTGCGGGCACAAGAGATACGAGAAGAAAAGGCCGAGGAGGCACGGGATGCACTTTTTGAAGAAATCCATCCTCAGCCCGTGGTGAAGAAAGTCTGGAGACCTAGACCGATCATGGTCGATGACTCGGACCTCGTTATTAGCTCCAACGATGACGACTACACACTCGTCTCCGAGGGGCCCACTCCTCAAGTGATGGACGTCGACGTTGTCATGCTACCTTTCGAGTTCACTCCACTATAGGAGGAGGCCGGGGTTGCACAGCTAGACCTCGGCCCGTTGGACACCATGTTCAAGAAGCTTGGATATATGAGTCATCACCTGAGACCTCTCTACATAAGGGGACACATTGACGGAAAGCCGATCTCAAGGATGCTCATCGACGGTGGTGCCACCATGAACCTAATGCCGTACTCCCTTCTAAGGAAGCTCGGCAAAGATGATGACGACCTGAAGAAGACCAATGTTACCCTCAATAGCTTCAACGGTGACACGACAGAGGCCAAAGACATGCTGTCTCTAGAGATTACAATAGGGAACAAGATTCTACCTACCACCTTCTTCGTCATCGACGTGCAAGGTAATTATAATGTATTGATTGGGCGTGATTAGATCCACGCAAACTAGTGTGTGCCATCTACCCTACACCAGTGCCTAATACAATGGGATGGCGATGAAGTCGAGATAGTACACACCAATGCATCGGCCCATGTTAGCTTGGCCGATGCATCCAGTGACGCCACCCATGATGAGATAGAATGCTTGTCAGGGCAGGACCTCTCGGATAACAACTTTGTCAGCGTATCCGAGGGGAGGTTTGTTCCTGTTTCCATAAAGCCGGCGGTGTGGCTCGGTTGTGTTTAAGGTATTGAAATGTCTAGCGCTAATCTTGATTGGCTAAAGTCTCATGTAGAACAATATCAGTCTTCTCAAGACGGTATTACCAAAGCCACTGAAGATTTTAGCGAAGTAGAAAAATTAGGTCAAGGCTTCTCGTTGGCTGATCCCAAGGCCGACGTTTGTAAATTAGAATTCGATCGTATGTTGTCTGCTTCGCATGGGACTAGAGCGAGATGCCTTGATTAAGCTGATAGCTTGTTGAGCATCGGCTTCCTATCAAACCTAGTTTTAGGCCTTATAAACAGCCATCGTGCCGCTTCAATTCAGTCATCTATGATCGAGTTAAAGAGGAAGTTGAATGTCTATTAGCGGTAGGTTTTATTAGGCCATGTAGGTAAGTAGAATGGGTCGCTAACATCGTGCCTGTCGAGAAGAAGGAGAGTGGCAAGATCCGCATCTGCATCAAATTTAGGGATTTGAACAAAGCCACTCCGAAAGACGAGTATCTCATGCCAATAACCGACATGTTGATCAACGATGCCTCGGTAGACAAGGTACTAAGTTTTCTTGATGGCAACACTAGTTATAATCAAATCTTTATGGCCAAAGAGGACGTTTTTAGGACGGCCTTTCACTGCCCCAACTTTGTCGGCTTGTTCGAGTCGGTCATAATGACCTTTGTTTAAAGAATGCTGGCGCCACATATCAATGTGCCATGAACTTAATCTTTCATGACTTGCTAGGGGTTATGTTAGAGGTTTATATAGATGATGTTGTGGTCAAATCAGATGCTATGGGGAACCATCTTTTGGCATGTCAGCGGGCAAGTTCTTGGGATTCATGATCCATGAAAGAGGCATTGAAATCGATCCTAAGAGGCTTGAGAAAATTAGAGGATGTTTAGCGCCGGCGTGTAAGAAAGATGTGCAGAAACTACTAGGCAAGGTTAATTATTTGCGACGCTTTATATCTAACTTGTCTAGCAAAATTGATGCTTTTGACCCGACACTCCGGCTAAAAAATGAAGCTGAGTTCAATTGGGGGCCAAGTCAGCAACGCGTCTTTGAGAAAATCAAAGAGTGTTATCGATGCCACCGGTAGTAAGGGCGCCGAAGGCCAGGATTCTGTTTTGGCTTTATATCGCTGTGGAGGCGAATTTGATCGGAGCCGTGTTGACTCAAGACATTGAAGGAAAAGAGTACATCATCACCTTCTTGAGTCGTCAACTTCTGGATGCCGAGACAAGGTACGTGTTTGTGGAGCGTTTGTGTTTATCCCTTTATTATGCTTGTACCAAATTGCATCACTATCTTCTCCCTAACATATGTGTTGTCACTTGCCAAACGGATGTCATAAAGTACATGTTGCAAAAGCCAATTCTAAGTGGTAGAATCGGCAAGTGGGCATATGTGTTGATTGAATATGATTTGGCTTATGTACCGTTGAGATCTATGAAAGGCCTTATTGTTGCTAACTTTATAGTAGATCACCATGTAGATGTCAATTGGAGCGGTGAAGTCGCTTTTATTGAGGTATTACAATGGAAACTTTATTTTGATGGTTCGGCTTGCAAAAATGTCCACAGTATTGGAGTGGTCCTCATATCACCGAATGGTATGCACTTTGAGACCTCAACCCGTCTAGAATTTCACTCAACTAATAATCAAGCCGAATATGAAGCCCTATTGTTAGGTCTTGAGTTATTGAACTCCATGGTTGTGAAATATGTTCGTGCATATGGTGATTCTTTATTAGTTGTGCAACAAGTCGCTAAACTTGCTCAATGTTTTAATGGTCTATTAAATAGCTACTTGGACAAGTGTCTAGACCTAATTGCCACCTTTAATGATTTTGAGATTACTCGTGTATCTAGAGAAGCCAACTAACTTGCAAATGACTTGGCTCAGCAAGCATCAGACTATCAAATTAGGAGAGGTAGATTCTGTACACAAGGAAAGCCGATGTTTGGGGATAACGTGTCACCCGAAAGTAACATTGTCGGTCTGACCAGCCGTGCGAGCACGGTTAGACCGCCCATGCAACCCTGGTCTGACCGGCCATGTCAGGTCAGTCAGACCGACCCGTGCTAGCCATCTGGCAATAGATGGTCGAACTAGCCAACATGGCTGGTCCGACTGACCGTGGTTAGGAGGGTTTAGTACTCGGGGGGCAGGTCCAAATGGAAAATCTAGTGGCCAATTCTAATGGGAATTTGGCCATTGCTCCTTTGATCTGTAAGGATGATTGGAGGGTCCCAATTGTTCAATATTTAAGAAATATGAGCCAAAAGGTTGATCGGAAGTTTCGGCGACAAGCGTTCAAATTTGTTTTGCTTGATGATGTGTTGTATCGCCGGACTATCGATGGAGTACTTTTGAAGTGTTTGGACTTCGATCAAGCTAGAGTTGCTGCAGGCGAAGTCCATGAAGGGCTTTGCAGTACTCATCAGTCGGCCCTGAAAATAAGTTGGATGCTCAAAAGAGCGTGTTTTTATTGGCTGACTATGACTAAGGACTGTTTTAAGTATTATAGAGTGTGTGAAGCTTGTCAAAAGTTTGGTAATATTCAGCTAGCACCTGCATCGATTCTTAATCCTATTATCAAACCATAGCCATTCCGAGGTTGGGGCTTAGACTTCATCGGACAAATTCATCCTCCTTCAAAAGGGCATCGGTTTGTGTTGATGGCGACAGATTATTTCACCAAGTGGAAAAAGGTTGTGCCGCTCAAGCAAATGACTCACAATGACGTAATCAATTTCATCTTGAAGCACATTATACACAGATTCAGCATTCCCCAAACTCTCACTACAGACCAAGGTACTTCATTTATTGCCAAATAAGTGAGGGACTTTGCCAAATATTATGGGATCAAAATGGTAAACTCTTCTCCGTATTATGCTCAGGCCAATGGTCAGGGCGAGACTAGTAACAAAACTATGATTAAACTAATCAAGAAGAAGATTGAAGAGTTACCAAAGAGGTGGCATGAGGTGCTTTCCGAAGCTTTATGGGCTAGTAGAGTTGCAAAGCACGACGCCACTAAAGTTAGTCCATATGAGTTGGTATATGGACAAGAAGTCGTTCTATCGGTAGAGGTGGATCTTGGCTCACTTAGATTTCTTAAGCAAGATAGCTTATTGGTCGACGAATATGAGACACTTCTGAAGGATAATTTAGAAGAAGTGACCGATAAGAGGTTGAAGGCTCTAGAGGCAATAGAGAAAGATAAAAGAAGAGTAGCTAGAGCCTACAACAAGAAGGTCAAAGCAAAATCGTTTCAAATCAACGACTTGGTGTGGAAGACGATTTTACCATTAGGCACTAAGAGCTCAAAATTTGGTAAATGGTCGCCTAGTTGGGAAGGACCTTTTAAGGTAGTCGAAATCGCTCCAGGCAATGCATATGTCCTAGAGTCTTTACAAGAAGAGCGATTTTGAAGGGCTTTAAATGGTAGATATTTGAAAAAGTACTTCCCAAGTGTGTGGCAAAACGCTTAAAGTATCAAAAGGCCGATGTGGAAAGTATTGCCCGAGGCCCGTCATGCTTTTAGCTCACTAAGTTTGCTAAAAGGGAGGGGGCATGTGTTTATAACAAAAAATGGCATTAATGGTCAAACTAGAAAAAATACTAAAAATGGTACTTATGACCGAAAATATGCCAAACCTGGCACAGGCCGGCCTAACCGGCTATAGTAGGCCAGTCTAACCGGCCATGTAGGCTTGGTCGGACCGGCTCCATGGGCTCGGTCAGATCGGCCAGGGCTACAGAATATGAATCCAAGTGGATTCGAGCTATTTTTATCCAAATCATATCTCAAAGGAATTTTGGCCAAACCCTACTGTATTTTTCGCCAGGGATCCCCAGCCCACCCCCTATAAATACTAGGGGCAAGGCCGATTCAAGGGCTCTCTCCAATCTCAAAAAATCCAAAGCTCTAGCTTTGAATCGCATTTACATTTCTTTATTTTTCGCATCTTCGTGTGTTTGCTTGAAAGCCCTCCGTCTGCCGCGTCCGTAATCACGGTAACCCTTCTGGTTCGCTTGTGAACCTCATGTTAATCCACGTAACGGATTTCTATCTCCTTTATCGGTTTTTATAGCCATACTTAGTAATTCGGCCCCTTGGTCGAATTGTATTTGATCTTTGGATGTTTTTTGCAGATCAGTTGCCTTCCTAAACATCTCTGCAAAGTTTGGAGGTGATTGAAGATTATTTGCTAAGGCTACTGAGGTTTAGCAGATCAGATCTATTACTTCGGTCTGCTCGACGTTGAGATCCTGGTCTAACTAGACCTCGTCACGCTGTTGTCGGCAACAGCCGGTCAGACCGACGGTACTTCATCGGTCCGACTGGGACCCTCTACAACGGGCGTGCTGAAGCCAAAGCCCGAGCCCGTCGAAGCACTAATCACCGAAGTCCCGCGTGATGGAGCTTCGCACGTTAGAAGGCCAACATTCGGATATCCCTTCGCCCGGTGTGACCGGGGTAGAACGGCTGGTCTGACTGGAAAAGCTTCGCCGGTAAGATCGCTGGAGCCACCCTTCGTAACTACCTTCGGGACACCGCCTGGAGCCCCTTCGCAAACCTTCCGGTCTGACCGAGGCTGTACCACCGGTCTGACCGGGCCTGAGGCCGAAGGTGCCCTATGACCCTTGGAGCCAATTTTTGCTGTAAACTCCGAATCGGCCTATGAATTGGCCGATTCCAGGTATTTTGATCATTTTATTTTTGTTTACATTATTATTAGTACTTTTCGGCCAATTGGATTAAAATATTAATTATTTATCTGATTGCCTGGCGACTCCAAATCCCTTATCACTATTTAGGGTAGTCGGAACACGGCATCGATATCGTTGCGATACTTTTGGACGTCGAACCGGCCCAAGTGCGGGGCGCATTTCTGCGTCAACACATAGCCACCAAAAACCACTCCTCCCTCTTTATTTATCTAAATTATTGAGATCGAGACCTCTCCAGGATCTCACCTCTGGTGCTAGCACACCGGTATGAGATTGATCTCATCCTTGCACGTGTGGACTCCGTGGAGACGTTACTCCAATAGCGGTGCTCGTGGGCTTCTCTGATTGGATTGGTGAGGAACGACCAGGACGAAGCGAGGATAAGCTAGGACGCGCTACCTCAACATCTTCTTCCGCTGCACCTAGCGCATCTTGTGCTAGAAGTTAAACGATCTATGATCCCTCATGCGCATGTTTCTTCGGCTTAGAGGCGAAAATTATGAATCTGCCGACTAGCGTAGCTCCCCTATTCCCCAAAAGTGGTATCAGAGCCTACGTGTGTAGTGTTCGATCTGGATCCCTCATGTATGGAGATACATGGTGGAAACACATATTAGATTTGTTTCTGTCCATGAAAAATCGGAAGTTATGATATTGATCAAAAGTTCTGATGTAGAATTGGATGTTCCGATACTGATCAAAAGTTTCGGTGGATCAGATGTTCCGATGCCAGATCAGAAGTTCCGACCAACCCAAATTTGAAATTTTGAGCCTGTTGAGATGGGTTTTTTGGATCCAGATTTTAGTCATTTGTAGATTCTTCGCCAAACTTTTTTTTGTAGAGAATGTTGTTACTGGCATGGCCTTGGATAAATGTGATGTATGAGATGCATGCAATGAATGTAAATTAAATATAGCCTACATGTCATGGTTATTTACAGCCCAAGGCTGATATACATTTAAATACGGCTTGCATGTCATTTCTATGATGCTTCAGATCATGTAAATAGTATAGGCTATGCGAGATAAACTAGTACAACTTCATGGAGGCAGGGAGCACGCACTCAATGACGGGAGCCATGGAGATGGAGATCGCCATGTGAAGAGTGACATGCTATGTCACAGTTAATATGATTGTCTTTGATGTTTTCTTATGTTCCTGTTATACTATTCTTGCATGTTTCGTGTGCGGTAGAGATGTTACCTTGCTAGAATAGTTTTCCCTCAGAAAATTAAGTATTGATGCTTTTTCCAATAGCTGCACCCACCAAGGATCTCTATCATCGATAGTGGGTTAGCCAAAGCATGGTGCTAGCTATGTTTTATCTTGACCAGTTGAGGCAGAAGTCGTACTTCTGCATGCATAGTATTGGTTTTCTTAATGAGGCTATCAAAAAGGTTTTGGGCCTTGGGGCATATAGTTGGCATAGAGTATTGGATGCTTCTCCAACAACAAGAGTCACATACGATGTGATTAGCAAAGCGTTGCTTACCTATGTCACCTAGCTTCTAGCAATGATGTCAATGCTCACTATGAGTTAGAATTAATATGGATCTTGTGCCAGTATTAGTCATTAGAGGGAAAGTGACTATTTTACAATAGTGGAACATCTTTGTTGGCATGCTTTTTGGTCACACGTTGACACACGCATGGCTTGGGAGATCTGCTTAACTCTAGTGCAGGTCCTACATTCTTAGAAAAGGGGTTTAAGGAGTGTCAATCAGTTTGACCCTGCAACTGATAAGGGATCAGAAAAGATAAATGTTAGTAGCATAGTCGATCGGTTGGCAAGCCGATGACCGTGGTAAATATAATAAATCATGAATCACCGTGTCGGTCGGCCATAAGGTCGATAGCCTAGGTTGACCTAATCAAGCCAGCGCGCCATTGGCCGATAAAAAAGATGAATCATGCATATAGGCTAACGCGCACAATTCGACGGTGAATATGATATGGAGATTAATTAAAGATAACCTATCAGCTTGTACTCTGATATAAATAAATAAAGCATGCTAGATAATAGATCTATACCATGGAGATCATCACAATAACTAGATCGGACCTAACCAAGACAGTAGCTAGTCAAAATGATCTGAACAATATATCAACGAATCGGGCAAACTTTATTTAGATGAACAGTATATGGCATGAAAAATATACAATAGTGAGAGATGTCGGATCTAACCAATGAAGCCTCAAACTATCAAACCCAGATCACATCAATCTAGGAGATCAAACCTAACGGATACAACATTACACCTAGCCAAATACATTGAGGACAACTGGCAACCGTATTGTTTCACCATTCTCCTCAAGAGATCGAACTAAACCGGTGCAGTTTTGAGGATACTAACCTAGTTGGTACAGACGTCGGTGTGGTGGGACTCACATCTTCACTAGAGATTGTAATGGTGCAGCCTAGATCGGAGCACCCGAGTCCACCGGTTAACCTTGGGGCTCAAGGGGGGCGATGCACCGATTGGTTGGTTGAATGAGAGCTGCTTATTCTAACCTAAGGGATACATATTTATAGTTCGGACACTTGTCGTCCAAGTAACTTATCCAACTGATTCTGGATGAACCTTGTTGGGGGAAAATGCTTCACTTTCAGGACTTAGAGATTAACAGTTCAAAATGGCATATTAGCTTCGGAGCTGATGGGCTCATGCACAAAGGTGGAGGAGTCGTTAAGCCGAAGGGTACTCCGATTTACGATCCGAAGGAACCCTCCGCAGGATACAAGGCTCTAGAATCAAACGGCAGGGTTGATAAGATGTTTGGCTTATCTACTTGCTCCGGGTAGATTTTACCATTTTAACCCTGTTCACGGTACCGAATAGTTTCCACTATGTCGATTGTAATTGAGGGGTAAATAGGTCTTTTCCTTAGACTTTTTTGCCTATAAATACCCCCTTCTTACCCTGTAATAGGCATCGAATACTCAGCTATTCCATACACATACTCGGACCACTTAAGCTATTATCCAATTCGGAGGCTTGAGATAGTTCCTAAACACGAACTCACTGTTTGCCTGTTCTTAATCTTAGAGAACATGTTAGCGTAATCTTTTACGCCAACAGTTGGCGCCGTCCGTGGGGAACCTAGTTCTAGAAGCTAGTTCTCTACTATTGACTGCACTTTGAAGAGCACTTATGGAGGGAGCTTCGGAGTCCCAAGATTCCGCGCGCCCTTCGGTAAGGGGCTTCCTAGTGCGGTTTGAAGGCCTTCCCTCGCCTTCCCAAGCCAATCGAAGTCATCGGTCTTCGGACCTCTTCGTTACTAGCTATGCCTCCCAAGCAAAGCCAAGCCTTGGGTCCTCTCCGAAGGTCCCCTCAGACCAACGGAGCCGGACCCTCACCTGTTCCAACAATTCCCAAGGGCGTCGCTGGGCGTCAAGTGCCTAGAGGCCCTCGGGCTCCTGCTACGGTGCTCCAAACTGATTATGTCAGTTCCCGAGACCCAGAGCTACCCTCTGACGAAGACGAAGACCTTCCTCAGGCCGAAGCTACTTAGATAGCGCGGCTTCAGGAGGAAGTGGCTAGGTGGAGGCAAGAGGCCACTGATCACCTCCGCTCCCAAGCCTCCATCGAGACTCCAGAAGGGCCCCAAGACGGCGGTGCTCGCAATCTTCCTGAACCTGCTCAAGTCCCGGAGGAGGCTGAGAACGCATCTTTCGATGACGAGTCTCCGCTACATTCGGACTTGCAAAGGGTGCCCTTCGATCCCAGATTCAATGCCTCGAAGTTGCATAAGTATTCCGGCCGGTCAAACCCCGGAGAATTTTCTCGCTCATACGCCCTAGCGATAGAAGCAAGCGGAGGGGTGCGCAACACTATGGCAAAGTGTTTCCCCCTCGCTCTCGAAGGTGTGGCCCTCCGATGGTTCTGGTCCTTGAAGCCAGGATCGATCAGATCTTGGGAGAAGTTGAAGAGGAAGTTCGTAAGCAACTTCCAAAGTACCTTTGTGGCTCCAATGTCGACAGGGAGCTTACTCCAGGTGAAGCAGCGAGCAGGGGAAACACTTCGAGAATACTTCACACACTTCGCCCACACCAAGTCGCGGATCAAGGGCTTGTCTATCTCTTCGATAGTCGACGCTGCCCGCGAAGGGGTGTTGAACCTCGATCTCCTCAGCAAGCTCCATTGGAAGCCTGTGTCATTAGTGGCGTAGCTGATGGCATACTTCGAGCAGTATGCCAAAGCGGAGGAGGGCTGCCTTTGATGAGTCGTAACACTGACACCATCCCTCCGAGAAGTGAAGATGGAGCCCAAAGCCTCCGCTTATCTGCAACCCCCTCAAGACAATCACTTCAACGATCACAGGCGAGGAAAGAAGAATTTCCACTCGGAGGTGTTAAGCATCACACCCTCCATTCTGATGGCATCTGCCAATTATTAGTAGGCGCAAGGCTTCAAGGCTAGAGCGCCGAAACCCCAAGAGAGAGTACCTGGCAGGCGCCAAAGTTTTTTCTGATGCGTGCATGGTGACAATTGAAGCCATGACACGAAGGACTGCAAGGCAGTGTTAACCCTTCGGGGTGAATACCTAGGACGAAGTACCAGGCGGGGTACTTCGGATCGAACCCCACCAGTGGCACGGTCGGAGCCTGTGCAACTCGTGGCCAGAGCCGGTGTCCCCGAAGCCCCCATGCGGCTACCAGTGGCCAACATTATGCCACCGCCGAAGGAGGAAGACCCCCAAGACCGCGGCAAGCAAGTAGTCCTGCCCATCTACGAAGGGGGGACCCTCGGTAGCATGTCCAAGAGGCAGCAGCGTGAATACGTCCGCGAAGTAGGGCACATTGGGACCTCAAGTTCCACGGAGGGAATGCCCGAATGGTCTCATATGCCTATTTCTTTTACTGCCAGTGATGCCGTGGGGGTGAAGTTTCCCCATGCTGACCCCTTGGTCATTTCAACAGATATAGCTAGGGTGGAAGTTCGAACGATCCTAGTGGACGGCGGGAGCTCCGCAGACATACTTTTTGTCTAGGCCTTCGACCAAATGTGCATACCTCGGAAGCATTTACTTCCAGCGGCCCGGCCACTTCAAGGTTTCGCAAGTCCGCCTCTCGATGCCCTCGGCCAAATAGGCCTCGAGGTTGCTTTTGGAGAGGGGCCTTTGGCCCGGGTGGAAGAGGTGATCTTCGACGTCGTCGACGCCCCATATGCCTACAACGCAATCTTCGGGCGAGAGATGCTCAACCAATTTGGAGCTATAGCACATCATAACTATCTATGTCTCAAAATGCCCACGCAAGGTGGAGTTCTTACTGTTTTGGGAGACCAAGCTATAGCCCGAAGAATGGAATATGGTCACGGCCAGCCGTTGGACCCCCGGCAGGTACATAGTGTGACGGAGCAGACCGAAGAGGTTCCGGAGGCTTCGAACTCTTCGAAGGGGCTCTCCCTTAAGCCAACCCTGGAAGGTGATGTCGTGACGAAGATAATTTTGAAGGATGGGAAAGAATACCCAATACAGTTCGGCAAGGGGCTATCCCCAGAGATAGCTATCTCATTGGAAGAAGTCATCAAGCAAAATTTGGACGTCTTTGCCTCGAGTAACGAAGACATCACCGGGGTTGATCGGAGTATCATCGAGCACAGCTTGCTCATCAACCCGAAGGCTAGGCCAGTACGCCAGGGGCTCCATAAGATGTCTGCGGAAAGGGCATGCCTCGCCAAGATCGAAGCAGAAAAATTGTTAAGGGCTGGCATCATCAGGGAGGTAGCTCATACCGAGTGGCTGGCAAACCCTGTTTTTGTCAGGAAAAAGGACTCGAGCAAGTGGTGCATGTGCATCGATTTTACATCATTAAATAAAGCATGCGCACGAGACCCCTACCCTATGCCACGAATAGACCATCTGGTGGATTCCATAGCTGGCTCCGAATTGCTAAGCTTCCTCGATGCTTACTCTAGGTATCATCAAGTCTGGCTAAGGCGTGAAGACGAAGCCAAGACAAGTTTCATAACTCCATCCGGGGTGTTTTGTTATTTAAGAATGCCTTTTGGCTTCCGGAATGCCGGAGCCACATTCTCACGTTTAATAGCTAAGGCTCTAGGTCACCAAATAGGCCGGAATGTCGAAGCCTATATGGATGACATTGTAAAAAAGAGTGCTCAAAAGCACCAGCATAGTCTAGACTTAGCTGAAATGTTTGAGAGCCTCCGAGCATGTGGAGTACGCCTCAACCCTAAAAAATGTATATTCGGGGCGCAAGCAGGAAAACTGTTAGGGTACTTAGTTTCGAGCAGAGGAATCAAAGCTAGCCCAACGCAGATAAGTGCACTGCAAAGAATGGCTCCACTAGAAAATTTGAAGCAAGTCCAGAAGCTAACAGGAAGGCTCGCAGCTCTTAGTTGATTCCTGGCTAGGTCAGCCGAACGAAGCCTTCCAATTTTCAAAGCCCTAAAGGGTCCGAATGTTTCAACTAGACGCCGGATTGCCAGAAGAGCTTCGATGATATCAAAGCATACCTCAAAAGACTGTCAACACTTACTGTGCCCCTCCCAGAGGAAACACTCCTCCTTTATCTTGCAGCAACAGGCTCCGCAGTAAGTGCAGTACTGGTCAGAGAAGTTGAGCTTAAGGGAAAGCTGGTGCAAAACCCAGTTTATTTTGTTTCAGAAGCTTTGTCCGGAGCAAAGACAAGATACTCCGAGCTCGAGAAATTTGCTTACGCCCTAGTAATGGCCTCGCGGAAGCTAAGGCATTACTTTCTGACGCATAACCTAATCGTTGCTTCCTCGTACCCTCTTGGTGATATGCTCCTAAGCAAAGATTCTATGGGTAGGATTGGAAAATGGGCTGTCGAGCTAGCCCCCTTCAGAATTTCCTTCACGACAAGAACAGCTATCAAATCCCAGATCATAGCTGACTTTGTAGCAGAGTGGACTCCATCTGCAATTTGGGCTCCGGAGGAGCCCTACGAAGGTTTATGGACAATATTTTCTAACGGAGCTTATCAGGCATCTGGTGCCAGAGCTGGAGCGGTAATTATATCACCGTCAAGGCAAAAGGACATGTATTCTGCGAGGCTCAACTTTAAGACCACCAATAATATCGCAGAATACGAAGGGATCCTGCTAGGCCTCCGAAAGGCAAAGGCACTTGGAGCAGCAAAGATAATAATTAAAACAGATTCCCAAGTCGTCACAGGGCATGTCAATAAAAGCTTCCAAGCAAAGAACCCACATCTTGCGAAGTACCTGGAGGAAATCCGCAAGACTGAAGTAGCATTCAAAGGATTTTCTGTTCGATGTATCCCTCGAGTAGATAATCAACTTGCAGACATTCTGGCAAAGGCTGCAGCCGGAGCTTTGGACCTCCCGGAGGGTGCTTTCTATGAAGAACTAGTCAAGCCTACAGTTAATCAATTACCCTCTACAGAAGTCCTTTGCATTCTAGCTGCAGATTGGCGGGCTCCGATAATGGATGTCTTGCAAGGTAGTGCCGATTCTTCAGAGGGTCCAGATTTTCGAAGGGTACAAGCAAGGGCTCGAAATTATAAGCTTGTCAATGGAATGTTGTACAAAGCTAGAGTTTGTTCTCCTCTGCTCCGGTGCATCTCCCAACCCGAAGGCCAAGACATACTGATGAGGACATCACTTCACATGATACACACATGAAGCCTCCACTTACAATTCAGTTACTAGGACGAATCACACGCGCCCGTGCCCATCGCTTGAACCATGAGGTTAATTCTTTCCTTAGCAACTATTTCAATATTTGTTTGGATGGGATGCTACTAAATACTAGTGATATTTTGTTGCTTAGGAACATGGGAGATGGAATAGAAGAGTTGGACTTGAAGACGGAGCTGCACGGATGTTTGAAGTCAAGATTTCGCTGGTTCGGACTACATCGACCACCCTGCACCAAAATGGGCATAACTTCCTCATACGAAGTCCGATTGGCGCGTTCTTTGACTTTTTGGAAAGATGAGGAGAAGACGGATCGTTTGCCGTTGGTTTCACATCATTTGGAGTCTCGAGTCGTCCTGTGTATTTAAAACAGTACTGCGTGACAGAACTGGGCCATGTTGGCCATAATCTGAGTCTGTACGTCTTCTAGCCCACAGCCCAAGTCTGTTCCCCTTCCCCTGGCCGCCGCCCTATATATTCTCACGCCAGCCACCTCTAGGGTTAGGTTTTGCTTTGTTGCATCTACACTGTTGTGTTTAGATCCCGCCTCTTGCGCCGGACCGATTGGCTGCCGCATTGGCGTTTGTGAAACCTCAACTTATCTTCGTTTGTCTGTGATTTGGCATTCGATTTGTATCCTTCCTGTTCTTGCTTGTGTTCTTGGGTTCGCTTGCAGGAATTAGCCTTCGTGGCGAGGTCAATCGCGTTCTGCGTGGTTGACAACCAACGGAGACAGTGGTGTAACGATTGCAAGGTTTTGATCCGCCGGACCGGAGCCTTGGATCGCCAACGTCGAGATTCTCCACCAACCCAAGTTTATCCCTTACCTATCGGAAGATCGGGACCACTCCCCATCAGCTGGTATCAGAGCTCAGATTTCCCGTTAGGTAATCTCGATCTGCTTTTGTTTTTACCCAGAGTCCAGAAAACCGCACCAAAAAAATTCCCCACCGAGAACCCCTTTGTGCCTTGCGATTTTAATTTCAGTTTTAACTTTGTTGAGTTCGTGTTCTTGGTCGAGTCTTGTTGCTGGTTTAGTCATCCCTCTGTGTCGTTTGAGTAGTAGTTGTTCTTGTGTCTCAGAAAAAAATTTCCCCACCGAAACCCCCCCTTCCGCAACCCTACATTGTTTTCCACATCCAGTCTTTGTGACCCCCCTTCAGTAAAACAGGCATAACTTTTCGCTCGTTTGGCAGAAAAATCTGAAATTTTTTGAGCGTGTTCCTGACCCAATTTGGATCACCAAAATCGCCAAAAAAAATCGGGAAGATAAAGAAAAAAATTGGACAAAGTTTTTGCTCGCCGGACAGCGAACTTGTTTGAATTTTTGCAAGCCACATTCCACCTCAGTTGTAGGTGCCAATTTTTGTGGTTGCATCTCTGGTCATCCTTGTTTCAAAAAAAAATAGAGTGAAAAAAAAAGAAAAAAAAAATAAAAAAAAAGAGAGAAACAGTCCTGTTAGTTGCTTGTCCGAACTCTTGTCCGAACTCCTGTCCGAACTCTTGTCCAATCTGAGGCAGTCTTTGGCTATTTGTTGCTTGTCCGATCTCTTGTCCGAACTCTTGTCCGAACTGTTGTCCGATCTGAGGCAGGCCTTGGCAGCCCTTTTGCTTGTCCGAACCCTTGTCCGATCTCTTGTCCGATCCCTTGTCCGATCTATAGAGAGCTGAATTTGGCCTGTTTTTGCTCCCTTTTGATTTTGGGCACATAGTTTCCCTCTATTACTTGAACTTTCACTTTGGGAGCACTACGGTCAGCAACTTTGACGAGTACTTGGGAACACTTATTGAACTTGGTTTAACTGTTATTATTATCGCTAATCCTTGCTACTCACTTTGCCTTCCAAGCTACACCTTTCTCTTGGTCAGGACAGGATCATTTCTTGCAATTGTACACCACCCTCCACTTGGTTCATCACCTGTAGGCCGGTGACCTCACTGCGGCGTGGTAAGAACACTTGCATGCGTGGGTAAGGTGCTTGACGGATTGCTTCCACCCCACACCCACCACCAGACCTAGCTGTTTTACATAAGGATTATTCTTTGTTGCTTATCTTTTCACTAACATGGCAGCACTTATTGTACAACGTGACTTGAGCACTCACATGGACCAGGACGACTGGGCACAATGGAACAATATATTTCAGACCTTCTTCCGCGTCAAAGACCGTCGTGCGCGTGTCATCATTGACAGCGGTAGTTGCAACAATTTGGTGAGCCACGACATGGTAACGAAGCTTCAACTTCCCACACGCGCGCATCCACACCCTTACCATGTGCAATGGTTCAACGACAGCGGTAAGGTCAAGGTAACACAAACTGTTCACATCGAATTTTCCATTGGTATATACTTCGGAAGTGCTGATTTGATGTAGTACCAATGCAAGCATGTTCTCTATTACTTGGTAGACCTTGGGTATATGATACTGATGCTACACACCATGGTAGGAGCAATAAGTACACATTTATGTATAAAGGAAAGAAAGTTACATTGCTTCCTATGACTCCTGCTGAAATTGTGAAATTTGAACAAGAAAAACATGCTAGAGACACCCAAAAGAGCAACAACCTTCTGAAATTCAGCAAGTAGCTAAAACACTTTCAAGGCAACAAAAAGATAAAGTTGTTTCTCTTTCTTCATCACAAATTGTTAATCTGAAAGGACGTGTCATGCTTGCAACTAAAACTAACCTTGCAGTACGTAGTTTTCTTGGTCTTGCAGGTTTCTATCAGCGTCTTGTGAAAGATTTCAGCACCATAACCAGTCCTTTACCTGAGTTGACCAAGAAAGGAGTTACGTTTACTTGGGAGCCAGCACAAGGACGAGCTTTGGCCACACTCAAGGATCGCCTTACACGTGCACCTCTACTTCAGCTACCCAACTTCAGTAAGTCTGTTGAGTTAGAATGTGATGCTAGTGGTGTTGGAATAGGAGATGTGCTGCTACAAGGAGGTAAACCCGTGACCTATTCTAGTGAGAAATTGCATGGTCCACAATTGAATTATTTTACCCATGATAAGGAATTATATGCCTTAGTGCGTGTGCTTGAAACTTGGCAACATTACCTTTTGCCTAAGGAGTTTATTATACATTCTGATCATGAAGCACTAAAATATTTGAGAGGGCAAGCTGAACTGAACCTGAACCGTAGACATGTTAAATGGGTTGAATCTATTGAATCTTCCCATACATTGGAAATACAAGAATGGCA
>JAAALK010000085.1:15764967-16048827 GCA_019279435.1 Zizania palustris | reverse complement strand
TCGCCCTTCGATATACCTGCAGCATCAAGGTATTTGGTGAACATTTACGAGTAATAATTGTTGCAGGAATTGACCAAAGCAAAGTTTCGAAGTATACCTTCGGAGGCACCTTGAGGTAAAATGGTCGGGTCCTCCCGGACTTCGTACATCCGGAGAATCTCGTCGAGGTCGTCCCCGAAGTCCACTCCGGTGTAGTTGCTGCTGAACCTCAGCCTCCGTCGTGATCACCCCAGCTATGGGTGAGTTGAGGGCGACTGTTTCCGGCTCCGGGCTCACATCAACAGGTGCCGGAGTATGTGCAGTGTCTGCTTCCACAGCCTCTCGAGCAGAAGTTTCGGTCGGGACCCCTACCCCAACTTCATCACCTTCCAGAAGATAGTTTTCGAGTTCCTTCCCTAGTTGGACGTCAGAGCCCTTGCTTCCGGAGCCTTTGCTCCTAGAGTCCTCCGAAGCTGAGCTCCGAATGCCCAAGGACGAGGTAGATGAAGCTGGGGTCAGCTGAGGAGGAATCTTCCCTACCTTCTTCCCCTTCTTTGCGGGGGTTTTGCAGGCCTTCTTCGGAGCCTCGGCGACGGCTTTCCTCTTCCGAGGGGCCACTTCGGCCGGGGTTAAAATCCGGTAGAGGAGGAGGCACCATTTGGAGGGCTTCCCACAGCCTGTTGGAGCGCTCCTAGCTCCCCACCAGTTCAATCCTCTTTTGCCTTTCGGCCACCATAGGGGCTCCGAGGACCCGTTCGGTGGCCCGTGCTATCTGCTCCGGGGCTAATGCCAGTGGAGCCGCTGAAAAGAGGTAACATATTATAAGTATGATATTTCTTCATCTAACATGTTATTGCAGGAGAGTCGAAGTCTTACCTAAAGTTCGGAGCTCACCCTTCAAAGCGTGTTGAAACACTATCGGCCAGTCTGCCCCGAGGGGTGGAATTCAAAGAGCGATGAACTCTACAGTGAGGTCGCGCATGCTCATGCGACTGGCCATTGAAGTCAATAGCCCTATCCGCGTTGAGAGCAGGCTAGGGTTCATGGTGACCTCCGCCTCCTTCCGAAACCAAATCTCTTGGAGGGGTCCAACGAGGGGGGAGTCCTCTCCGACTTCGGCGTAGAACCACTGAAGGATCCAGTTGGTATACCATCGGTCGTTGATGGCATTCGCTGGAAAATGCTGAGCGTGCTCCCTCCGCAACTGGAAGTTGACGCTCCCGAAGGCCATTATCACTTTGGTGTCTCCGGGACCATCTTGCGGCTTTGGCTGGCAGATGGCTTCGTGGGTGGCGGCAAAGACCTCCGATCGCCCTTCGCATCCTTCAGCTCGAAGCGCCCATTAGAAGACGGCCAGCTGGGTGATAGCATTGGGAGAAAGCTGAGGCAAGGTAATGTGGAACATGTCCAATACCTTAGATAAGAAGTTGATGGCAGGAAGCCCCAGGCCTGCTTCGAAGAAGGCCTCGAAGACCACGACCTCTCCGCTCCGTGGCCGTGGAGTTGACTCTAGTCCGGGGACCCGAGTCCTCATTTCGGACCCCAGCTTCCCTTCCACGGCCTCTTCAATAGATTCCGTGGTGCTCGTGGATTGGCCGATGAGGAATCTTTGAGAGATCTTCTTCTTGGACGGCGGGTAGAGTTCCCGGGGGTTCTTGGGCCAGGCGTCTCCCGGAGCTCCCGCCATTGCTACTACGACTGAAGCCGCCCACGCTTGCCTCTACGCCAAAGTGCCCGCCACCGTTGGCACGGTGTGGCTGGTCCTCGCCATGGCTTGGTGGCTCAGGACGTTGAGAGAGTTGGAGGTTGAAGAAAGTAGGTTTTAGATGTTAGGCACGGTAAAAGGCTCTTGGTAAATTCCGATCCCCTTTTTATAATCTTCCGCTAGTTGCTGTGCTTCGATTACATTCACACTGTAGGTTCGACTTCCGTCGGTGGCAGGTGGGTGCGGGAAACGAAACGGTGAGAGTCCGACGTAAATTTCGACCGTACCTTTTAGGAGCATAACGGCTACTTGTATAGTAACGGTTCTAAGTAAATGGCTCTTCACGACGTTTGGACTTCATAACGTTTCTCTCTCCCACGAAGCGTTCACACGGCGGTTGTGGGCTCGAAGTCGTAGTCCGAGTGCTTCGTGGTCAAAGACCCTTCGAATGACTGTAATGTGTTCAAACTTCTCTAAGTCTCAGAATATGAAAATGTTCCTTGCGTATACGGCTTCCCTTCTATACAGGTCAAGTTCGAAGAAGCGTATTCGAGGGGCTACTGTTGGGGGAAAATGCGTCACTTTCAGGACTTAGAGATTAACAGTTCAAAATGGCTTATCAGCTTCGGAGCTGATGGGCTCATGCACAAAGGTGGAGGAGTTGTTAAGCCGAAGGGTACTCCGATTTACGATCCGAAGGAACCCTCCGTAGGATACAAGGCTCCGGAATCAAACGGCAGGGTTGATAAGATGTTTGGCTTATCTACTTGCTTCGGGTAGATTTTACCATTTTAACCCTGTTCAGGGTACCGAATAGTTTCCACTATGTCGGTTGTAATTGAGGGGTAAATAGGTATTTTCCTTAGACTTTTTTGCCTATAAATACCCCCCTTCTTAGCCTGTAATAGGCATCGAATACTGAGCTATTCAATACACATACTCGGACCACTTAAGCTATTATCCAATTCGGAGGGTTGAGATAGTTCCTAAACACGAACTCACTATTTGTCTATTCTTAATCTTAGAGAACATGTTAGCGTAATCTTTTACGCCAACAAACCTGTAACCATCTTCTGCTCTTATCTTCATCGTCTCACCTATCCGATCATGCAGTTGTTGCGGACGGACTCCTCTGAATTTCCTTGACCAGATCCTCTTTGACCTTTTGTTGACTGTGCACCTTCCTTGGTGGGCCTTGGGCTTTACCAAATCTTGGTGTCAACACATGCCCCCTAGTTTTGAGGCGTTAAGGGGTGTCTAACGCTTCGAAACTATCAGTCATAATTACCTTATGCCGCCAAGTCTTTTCACACGTTCATCTCACATTCATTACCATTAGTCGAAAAAACTCTTCGCCTTCGCCTCCCATGATTGATCTGATGTGGTAGCCGAAGAATCACCTGGTCAATAAATATCCAGCCTCCTCTGTGTTTTTATTTTCATGGTTTCTACTCATACCGCTATTGATAGCAAAAAATGGCATTAAATTACTAAGATTGTCAAAATATCAATTTTGGTAATTTGGGCCAAAAAATACACATGTCCTGAATCTATGGGATTAGGAAGCTTCCAGCAAGCCTGCTAGCATCGGCCCGAAGGCCTTCGGAGGCCTGCCTCGCTGAAGCTTCGGCGTTCCTGGCCGAAGGCCCACTTCGGGCTAAATTCTAGAGATAGAGTTTGAGTCTTATTCTGGCTAATTTTATCCTTACACATGATTAGTCCTAATATTAAAAGATTAATGTTAGAGATTAGAAGACTAGCCCCTATAAATATAGGGGTGAGGCCGATTCATTAACCCCCCCAATACAAATCAAACACAAAGCCCTAGCTTTGAACCGTAGCTTTACTTTTACCTTTACTTTTCTGCAACCTTCGTGGGATTGCCTGGAAGCCCTCCGCTGGCCACTTCGGAATAGTGGTAATCCTTGTTACTTCGCCCGTGATGTACCCATTAATCTATGTAACAGATTTCTATCGCCTTGTTACTTTGCCTGTGAAGTATCCATTAATCTACGTAACAGATTGCTACCTTCGTTCCCTACTGCAACACTTAGCAGATTTGGTCCCTAGGCCGAATTGGCACTTGATCTCTGTTCTATTGTAGGTTTTCACACTCAGATCCACTTCGCCGGAGGTATTCGGAGCCAGGAGACTGGTTTTGGAGGCTGCTAGAACACCCTTCGGTGTAAGTACTGCTTTGACTACCCGTGCCGGACCGTCATGCTATTGTCGGTTTGACCGAGTCCCCCGCGCCAAACACGCTTCGCAACAGGCTTCGTCGAGATAGGCTTCACCACGTTTGTACTTCGCTCCAGACGAAGTCACGCCCATGCATCACGTTGGAGATATTTTGTCGTATCAGAGACTTTGCGCCGAACCCTGCTGATCGGACGCGATTGTCGCGTCGAGATCTGTTCGGAGCCTACCTTCGGTGAGACCCTTCGCATCGGACATCGAAGGTACCCTTCGGTGATACCCTTCGCACGATACGCTTCAAATCAGTCAGGCTCCGGTCAGCTTGCTGATTTATTTTATTTAATATATTTCTTTCGGCTAATTGGATTATTTCTGTGTGATCTGATTACATGTCGACTCCACGCCCCTTGCCACTGTTAAGGGTAGTCAGAACACGACGTCAGTGTTGTGTTACGCTTAGGCTTGTCTCTAAGTATCCGCACACTTTTGGATCGTCGAACTGACCCAAGTGCGGGGCACGTTTTCGTGTCAACACACTTTTTGGCGACTCCACTAGGGAGAGCTACTCCAACATGATAGGTACATCTACATCGGCCACCCGTACATCTACGACGACTCCTACGTCTACATCGCCGATGGATTCCACGGGGGGCGCAGATATAGACAACCACAACATCATGACACCTACCCTTGAAGATATTCTCGCAGAAGACCGAGCCGAGATCGAGGCAAAGATGAAGCCACTCAAAAACCTCATGCTTGGGAGCTACGTCAAGACACACACAGGTTTCATCAAGCGTGATGTCAATGTCCCCAACCTCGCTCAGACCCAGGTAACACCATTTTAACCCTGTTCAGGGTACCGAATAGTTTCCACTATGTCGGTTGTAATTGAGGGGTAAATAGGTATTTTCCTTAGACTTTTTTGCCTATAAATACCCCCCTTCTTACCCTGTAATAGGCATCGAATACTCAGCTATTCAATACACATAATCGGACCACTTAAGCTATTATCCAATTCGGAGGCTTGAGATAGTTCCTAAACATGAACTCACTATTTGTCTATTCTTAATCTTAGAGAACCTATTAGCGTAATCTTTTACGCCAACAAACCTGTAACCATCTTCTGCTCTTATCTTCATCGTCTCCCCTATCCGATCATGCAGTTGTTACGGACGGACTCCTCTGAATTTCCTTGACCGGATCCTCTTTGACCTTTTGTTGATTGTGCACCTTCCTTGGTGGGCCTTGGGCTTTACTAAATCTTGGTGTCAACACATGCCCCCTAGTTTTGAGGCGTTAAGGGGTGTCTAATGCTTCGAAACTATCAGTCATAATTACCTTACGCCGCCAAGTCTTTTCACACGTTCATCCCACATTCATTACCATTAGCCGGAAAAACTCTTCGCCTTCTCCTCCCACGATTGATCAGATGTGGTAGCCCAAGAATCACCCTGGTCAATAAATATCCAGCCTCCTCCGTGTTTTTATTTTCATGGTTTCTACTCATACCGCTATTGATAGAAAAAATGGCATTAAATGACTAAGATTGTCAAAATATCAATTTTGGTAATTTGGGCCAAAAATACACATGTCCTGAATCTATGGGCTTCGGAAGCTTCCAGCAAGCCTGCTAGCTTCGGCCCGAAGGCCTTCGCAGGCCTGCCTCGCTGAAGCTTCGGCCCGAGGAGCAGGTTTCGGTGGGCCTGGCCGAAGGCCCACTTCGGGCTAAATTCTAGAGATAGAGTTTGAGTCTTATTCTGGCCAATTTTATCCCTACGCATGATTAGGCCTAATATTAAAATATTAATCTTAGAGATTAGAAGACTAGCCCCTATAAATATAGGGGTGAGGCCGATTCATTAACCCCCCCAATACAAATCAAACACAAAGCCCTAGCTTTGAACCGTAGCTTTACTTTTACCTTTACTTTTCTGCAACCTTTGTGGGTTTGCTTGGAAGCCCTCCGCTGGCCACTTCGTAATAGTGGTAATCCTTGTTACTTCGCCCGTGATGTACCCATTAATCTATGTAACAGAATGCTATCGCCTTGTTACTTTTCCTGTGAAGTATCCATTAATCTACATAACAGATTGCAACCTTCGTTCCCCTACTACAACACTTAGTAGATTCGGTCCCTAGGCCGAATTGGCACTTGATCTCTGTTCTATTGTAGGTTTTCACGCTCAGAGCCACTTCGCCGGAGGTATTCGAAGCCAGGAGACTCGTTTCAGAGGCTGCTAGAACACCCTTCGGTGTAAGTATTGCTTCGACTACCCGTGTCGGACCGTCATGCTATTGTTGGTTTGACCGAGTCCCCCGTGCCAAACACGCTTCGCAACAGGCTTTGTCGAGATAGGCTTCACCACGTTTGTACTTCGCCCAGACGAAGTCACGCCCGTGCATCACGTTGGAGATATTTTGTCGGATCAGAGACTTTGTGCCGAACCCCGCTGATCGGAGGCGATTGTTGCGTCGAGATCTGTTCGGAGCCTACCTTCGGCGATACCCTTCGCATCGGACATCGAAGGTACCCTTCAGTGATACCCTTCACACGATATGCTTCAAATCAGTCAGGCTCCGGTCAGCTTGCTGATTTATTTTATTTAATACTAGTGAGAGGCCCGTGCTTTGCAATGGATGCATAATTTTAATGGCAATATATATAGAACATGATATATTTGCCGAACACATTTATTTAGTAATATTGCGATGATAAGAAACAAAGTAATATATTATTGTTCAAAATAATACATAGAGGTATCATTTCTATATAAAGTGTCATTGCATATTTATAATTACAGATCTGGTATGGAATTGTACAATATACTATATAGTGAGCACATATTCTTTTATCTACTCAGTGAGCACTTCCTTGTAGACGATATTCTTCGTTAGCGTGCTTGTTGAATTGATACCCCTATTTGTTTCCGAAGCGGCGAGTATTTTGATATTGCTACGAGAAGTTGCTCGTGACAGAGCTACATATAATTGTCCATGAGAGAACACCGGGTTCGGGAGGTATATTCCAACATGTGGTATTGTTTGACCCTGTGCTTTATTAATTGTCATTGCAAAACTCACCCTAACAGGAAATTGACTCCTCTTAAACTTGAAGGGGAACATTTCATCATCGGAGGGGCACAAGGGTATGCGTGGAAGGAAGACTCTCTCACCAGCATGTTGTCCCAATACAATTTCAGCATCAATAGTATTTCTTTGAAATGCTCGGACTATCAACCTAGTCCCATTACATAGACCATTGGCTGGGTCAAGATTTCTGAGCAAAATCACAGGACAATTAACCTTGAGTTTTAATATATGTGGAGGTAACCCATTTGGCGTTAATGAATTCAGGAACTCAGACGGATAATGGTTGCATGGATCATCGACTGCTCGATCATGACTGTGATAAATCATCTCGTCACCAGGAAAACGTTCGATAAGCTTCATGTTTATTGCATCAACGTTCTCATTCCTCGTTGACAAAATAGCTCGAGATGTGATGTAGCCTGCATCAGTCATGTTTGCACCTAACATTGGAAATACCATGTCAATAAGACTATCAATGTCTGATTCTGCACCAGTGTAGGGTACACATATTTCGTCGGGTAAATTTACATAGTCATCATCGATGGTCTCTTCAATGCCATTGCCAATCCGTAGCAGGTAGTCTGAAAACCATATATCTGATCGAGCTCTCATGTTATGGACAAGTCTCAATTGATGCATGTTATCCCATAGGTAAGATCTACACAATATTGCATTTACAATTTGAGCCCTATTCCCCTTTCGTATAACTGGAAGAACTTGTCTAAAGTCACCTCCAAAAACCATTGTTTTTCCTCCAAATGGTAGATTGGGCTTTTCCATTTTGTCCCTCATGCTCTTGTCCAATGCCTCAATTGCCTGTCTTTTTGTCATGGAGACTTCATCCCATAATATAAGCGAAGCTTTTTGAAGAAGCTTCGCAGTACCACTTTGTTTGGTGAAGTTACACACTGCATTATCTTGTATGCTTAGTGGTATCTTGAACCTTGAATGAGTTGTCCTACCTCCAGGCATGATGGAAGAAGCAACACCAGATGTTGCAGTATCAATAGCTATCTTCCCCTCACTACGGACTTTTGCTAATAAAGCTTTGTACAGAAAGGTTTTTCCTGTTCCTCCTGGACCATCAACAAAAAACACACCTCCACTATTGTTGTCAACGGATGATAGTATAACATCATAAGCATATCTCTGTTTTGCATTAAGAGAGGATGTGCTCGCTAGTAGCTCATTATCCACCTGTATAGAGGACTCTTCACAAATCTCCCTCACCTCACCTGCCATGGCGTCATATGATTCATCAATTTCTAGAAGAGGAAATGATGTTATCTCTTTACCCATTGACTGAAGCAATTTTCTTATATCCAATAACACCATTTGTTCAACTGCATATGCATTCATCTGGGATCGTCGGATGTCATCAGACATTGCTTCGAAGTGTTTGTTCCAGAGTCCACACACATCGCTAGGTTCACATTAAACCAATATTGTAGCAAACAACCTTCGGAGGGACGAAGGCATATGAAAAAATTCAGCTTCAGAGAGGCACTCATCAATGCTGTTATCTGATTCAATAATACCTCTTTTCTCAGTGCTTTCTCGAAATGTAGGGTATACAATACCATCATATGTCCTCAGATTCTCAAATGAAGTAGCACCAACCACATGGTTTAATAGCACCCTCAAGTAGTATCTCTCTCCCTCTGCTGGATGTGCTGAGATGATCCTCCCAACCTGCGTGCTTCGTTCTCTTATTTTCCAAAGCTTATGTCCAGGCAACCACACTGCATATTGTGGGAACTCCCTATAAAGTTATGTGCGTGCCCACGTAAATTCTTGATTTGCCTTGAAATACTCAGTCAACATGATTCTTGAGGCACCCTGTTGGTCGAGAACTTCACGTACATCAGTATTCTCTCTATAGGACACAAGATGCATTCCTGGGAGGTGGAGCTGTAACTGTAGTACTGGTGGTGAAATCCCGCTAAGATCAAATCCAAATATTCTCCACAATACCTCCTGTGGTGTTACCCACCTAGCATCCCTATATTCATTGATCTCATTAATCTCGCGGTTTTCATCAGCTTCATTGATGGACACAGACGCCCTATCATGACCCTTATAAATATACTTGTAGAGGTACTTAACAGCCTTAATACTCGAACAAACTTCTGTATTGATGTGACAGTCATACCTTCTTAGAAGCATAGGATTATATGGAACAACCCATCTATTGTCTAAGTCATGACCTCTCACTCTTACCCTTTGTCTGTCATCCCTTCTCCTATAGATAGGGTAAGAATCTTCGCCTTGGATAGTTGTGTCACTAAATTGGCGTGGATAATAGCACTTTCAACTACCATTTTTCATGCATGGACTTTTCTTATTTAGTGGGCCACATGGGCCATGCATGATATGTTTCACTACCATTTCATGTAGCTCCGGGTATATATCCTTATTTGGAAGTTCTGCTGACATAACATTATCATACTCATCGGGACAACTCAATTTGTATGTTGACTCCATGATAAGGAGGAAATGTGCATGTGGTAGACCCCTTTTTTGGAACTCGATTACATGGACTTGTGCTGCATTGATTCCTAGGATATGTTTACGAAATAGCTGGAATTTGAGATCCTCTAGCTTGGCTTTAAATACACGCACAACAAGATCAGGACGATCTTGTGGTGTTTGGCCAGGTCCAAGCTCCCTACTTATCTCTTTCCAATTAGGATTACAAGTCATTGTGATAAATATGTCGGGTTTTCCATACTTCTACACCAAGGCCATAGCATCCATGTATCTTCGTTTCATATCCCGCCCGCCACCGATAAACGATGCAGGTAGGACCCATCTTTTTCCAAATCTCCTGGCTCTATGTTCTCCAACATATACACTATCCATCAAGCCCTAGTAAAGATCTGCACAAATTTTCTTCTGATTGTATAAGAAGTAATTCAGTCGAGACGTTTCAATTTTTATGTAGGTATCAACTACAAACTGTTGGAATAGACGTCTCCCATGCAAGACCGTGTTGAAGATTCCACTACGCATCTGGAATTTATAACAATAATACTCGCGCATCGAAACAAAAAACTTCCTTGTAGTATATACAAAGCAAAGAGAAATCAGTTAGGTGATTACCGTATGGATTAATAGTATCGTAATAACATGAATACGAGTCACTTAGCTAACCTGAGTTGTCAGCATTTCTTTGTCGGGTTGTACTTATCTGACTAATGTCAATACCTTCTCTCGGTATATCAGAATGCCAACCGAGCTCTGCTCTTGGAAAAAATAGGGGGTATGACAAAGGGTCGTAGCACCCATCACTCGGTCTAATTGAATATTAGTTGTTGTTATTGCCAAACAAGGTGATGCTACGATCAAAATGTTTATTAATATCATTCCTCTCAACCCACACAGCAGCAACCTCTGATGTTAATGGTCTGTTATAAGTTCTCTGGTCTAGCTTATAGTCCATATTTAGCACAATACGATATTCATCAACGTCTTCAACCTGTACTAGGCTTCTGAATGTTTCAGAGTAGGGATTATCTCTAAAAATATGTACCAAACATCTAATAATAGATATGTCCCTTTCTCTATATATCTCATCTCGAGCACGACGGAAACGATGTGATAAGCTAGGATCATCATCATAGAAGTACAACTGCAAGTGGCTAGGTTCATTGTCTCCATTCCCAAAAGAATGTATGTTATGGTACATTTTCCCATGCGCTTTAAATGTGTACACTCCATCCCTTGCACTTGCGAGGTTCTTGTCATAATCACAGTACATTGCGGTGAAGGAAAAATGACTGTTAAAATATCTAATATTCTCCATAAAGTGTTGTGATTGAATGTCTTCACCTGTGTACAACCATCGAAGCTCCTCAGGTGGCTCAGGCATTTGAAGTTTGACCTTGCCATTCATAAAACAAAATCCTGGTGGCTCATATTCAAACCTCTTCGCACCACAATGACGACAGTCTGGCTGGGTCTTTAAAAAGTGAGCGCTACCAGGTAGGTTCTGGTAGACAACGTCGGTTGTATCGAGGTTGTTAGAGCCTATCTCAGAGGCATGTGGTGTATTACGAACAACACAGTTTGGACCAAGAGTTCTTCTTCTTGCTCGATTTCGTTGGTTACGTTTTTCCCGCATAACATACCTTTGCTCATCTGTCATACTTACTGAATATCGTTGGTTCTCTCACCTCACTTGCCTCTGTTCATCCATCATACTTGCATATCGAGCTTTATCACATGCACGTCTTTTGTTTCATTGCTCTGATGTCAAGCTTGCATAGCGTGCTCTTTCACGTGCATGCCTTATCTCAGCACGATCTATCGATCGGTCAAGTTGGGTTTGTTGAACAAATGGAATTGCTTGTTGCTCTTGTGAGTCGATAGTTGGAGTTGCTACTATAGCAGAATTTGCACCTGCACAAAGTTTATGTAATCACATGAGACATAATTTTTGCTATTAGTAATTGCACAACCCATATTGCAGTAGTTTATACCATTAGAGGTTTGTCCTTGAAATAATCCCGCTGATGTAAGGGTACTTTGCGTAGGAACAACAAATGAGGACGTTGGTCGATATGGCACATTTTCACCGTCCGATGAACTTTCCGATGGAGTTTGTGATGGTTGTCGAATACAAATTCCAGAAGGGCCGTGAGGCAAATTGTTACAGCGATTTCTCTTTTGTCTATGACGACCATCGATAACTAAAAATTTAAAATGAGTACACATTTTTAGACAATAATTTTAGTGTAATGTTGTAGCACAAATATCTGAATAGACAAATAAACAGGATAAATTAGGCGCATAAAATAAAATAACCTTCTTTCCCCTCTCATCTAGCTATATTTTATGACATGGTTGATAGCTTTGTTATCGTGGCGTCGAGCGACCTGTTGATTGCATAATTGGTTAACCACCAAACAAACGATACTTGAGTGGAAACATTAGAGATGGAACATGAATTTAATTCAGAGAAGTGTTTGAGTTTTTAATTTATTTTTCTTGGTACCAAAGAGTGATTTAGAATACTTGTTTTGGATAAAAGGGTTACTTTGAGGGTTAGGATTACAAATTTGTTATTTTTAAATAGGGCATTGGATGATTATTAATCAAGATTGGATCTCGAGATTGTGTTAGAGGAAAGAAAATATTGTTCATGGTTAGGAATGAGAGTATTACAGTGAATGATGTTTTTAGTTCGTAAATAAGCATATTTGAATTTGAGAGATGTATTCCAATACAAATATTACATTGAAATAACTTCAAAGGGAATACACAATAGATTCAACGAATGATCACAAAACCAAATACCACATTCAAATAACTTCAAAGGGAGTACACAATAGATTCAATGAAATGAACACAAAAACCAAATATTACATTCAAATAACTTCAAAGGGAGTACATAATAGAAATAAACACAAAACATCCGAATATGGGGAAGTACATAAACAACGCACATCACAATACACACACGAGACTGTAACACTATGGACAGTCATATCCAAAAATTGTTGCAAAATATCTCCATCTAGCTTCCATGAACCTATTAACAAATCTTAGATCCATAGTTCCTGAACTCACATGTTGCCGTAAGTCTGCATTTATATTTCGAAGAAAAATAATTAATAATATCTATAATATTATGTGATGTATTGCCATTATAATTATATTGTGTTTGTATTGTTGGAACTACTTACTTTGCAAAGGTAGTGTGGCTGGATGAATCGGATTAAACTTGACTGTAGTGTGTTCTGAAGTCTCTAAACATCCTATCGCCAAGTAGAACAAATATTAGTTTAATTCATCACTATATCTTTATTAATGATAAAATGGGTTAGGACTGAATTACTGTGCTTCTCGTGAAGTCGAAGCATGATTCCTAAAACAATGTGGTTGTTACGATGAGCTTCTGTCCATTCAGACATGTGATTAGTGAGGGAGTCACCCCAAATTCCAACAACCATCATGTTCAAGCTAAAAAAGATGAAATGTTCATTAGCTTTCGATTTGCAACAACAATGTGATTGTTTATGACGATATAAGTGGTTGTATCTAACTTATGAGTTACCTAATGTCCATCAGTATTATCTCCCTATATAGACCTCCAATACATTCCAATTTCCCCCAATAGACAACCACTCCAGTTATGTCTCTGCAAATAATCATATCATACTATAAGTAAGACAACTAGTTTTTTTGAAACTATGCATCGCCGATTTAATTTACGAACGTACCCACAAACGTTTTATTCGGACGAATCCACGCATCATGAAATGTCAATAGATATTTTGGATAGGGAGGGAATTGGATTGGAAGAATGTATGGCTCAACTATTGTATTTCTTCGAAGAGAACCTTCATAGGCATGGGCAATGCTCCGATAGTACAATGCCTCTTCAAGATTGGGTTGAAAATATAGACAATGAATAGTACAACATTGTCCTTCATTTAGGAGAATGTTAAACCTATGAACTTCTTCCCGCTCCCATGCAATGACTTCTATTTTAGCACCCTACGTATAATATTTGGGTTTAGAATATGTCATATGTTCACTACTATGTAAAATTTAGTCCAACTTGTGTGCAACTTACAGTAATATCCATTAAAATAAATTGTTGTTCTTCTCCATATTCATCAGGGAGAAACTTAACATCTACTCTAGCGACGACACTCCATGGATGGCCTATGTGCTCGAACTCTATCTCGTCAAATTTCATAAACCTTAACAAAAAAATAAAATTTAGAACATCTTTCATCGTTGCAGGAAAGTTGGTTTTAGTAATATAGGCTCACCTAGGTACCACCTCATTACGAGTTGGACGGTCGGCGTAAGTTCTCTTTTGCATGCCAGCCATTTAATATATCTAAAAAATTCAACTATATTATAATGTTTTATTTTGCGGAATTATTTGACAAACCAGATATAAACACATTATTTGACAAATAGAATAGAAACACATGTAACAAGACAAGGAATTAATAAAGTAATTCTAAAAATAGGGGAAAATCTTTAAAGAATAAAAAGGCGGAAATATTAAAGAAATAAACAGGATAATTCATCGAAA
This sequence comes from Zizania palustris, assembly GCA_019279435.1. NCBI lineage: Eukaryota > Viridiplantae > Streptophyta > Magnoliopsida > Poales > Poaceae > Zizania > Zizania palustris. The sequence goes on along the minus strand of JAAALK010000085.1, from coordinate 16,034,800 downwards.
AAATGCCAAAAATTCAAAAAATACAGAAACGCAATTATGAAATATATAGAAAATTATAAAAAAATCATGAAAATGCTGAAAAAATTTAAGAATAGTGGTACTGAACATGATGAATCATACAAAAGTTTCCTCACATCTAAATTTACTTTATCTTAGAAATATAGAAAATTATAAAAAAATCATGAAAATGCTCAAAAAAATTAAGAATAGTGGTACTGAACATGATGAATCATACAAAAGTTTCCTCACATCTAAATTTACTTTATCTTAATTTTGGGCATTTTTCTTATTTTATAGGGAATAATAGAAATTATAAAAAACAGCTCACACAATACAGTGAACAGGTCAAAGTAACAGATAAATCAGGTTTAAACCATGCACATCATATCCTATATCAGATTCATGAAACAGATGTGCCTAAATGCTACGACATAAAAATTTGGATAAGTTGATCTCTAGGCTAGGTCTAGCAGGGTAAAGCTTAAGTCTAAAACATGGCATAGGTTCTTTAGTTGCATAAAACAGAGAGGGACATGGGGAGTGTACCTTCGATTGCGGAATTCTTAAAAAAAATAGCACATGTTTAATCAGCATAAAAATCAGTAAAATAATCTGAATTTAATAACTTAAAAAATTATTCTCCAATTTAAATAGGACGTTGGTCTTATAAAAATCAGAAAACAACATAGAAAATGCTCTAAAAATTGTCATAAAATTCAGAATAATACCACTGAATGTGATGAAATTTACAAAATTATCCCCGCATTAAAATTAATTTTATCTTATTTTTGGGCAATTTTCTTATTTTCCAGAGAATAATTAAAACAGTAAATCAAATTCTTAATTCCGAAAAATAAAAAACGGATTTCGGCCCAAACAGTGTGACGGTCCGGCCCAAAACGCGCCTTTCGGCAGGCCGACCAAGTCCTGGGCCTAGGCCAGGAATTCGGCGCGCGCGTGGGCCCGCAACATGGGCCTGGGCCGGCAAAGTCTCTCCCGCCTGGGCTCGGTTTTGATCCAATTGATCCTGGCCGTCGGATCTGATCCGACGGCCAGGCATCGGTTTCAGCCGCTTAAATACCCATACGCCCCGGAACCCTAACCCTAAAGCCATTTCACCCCCCTTCGGCCCGAGCGCGAGAGCGGCGGAGCGGCGCGCGTCGGTGAGCGGAGCGTGCGCACGGCGTGGCGGCCTGCGACGGCGACCGGCGGTCGGCCGCCCCCGGCTAGCTCGCCGGAGCACCGCGCTCACCCGAGGGTGAGCGAGGCTCCGTCGAGCTAGCCTGCGGTGGCCAAAACCATAAGAACCCGAGAGGGTTCGCCGGCCTCTTCCAGGCCTCCGGTGAGCGGCGGCGGAGCGGTCCCGGCCCCGGCGAGCGGCGGCGCGACGACCCGAGGGGCCAAGGTTAGCCTGCGGCGGAGCAGGAGAGCGGCGGCGAGCGACGGTGAGCTGCGTTAGGGTTAGGGTTTAACCCTAATCCTCAGTTTTTTTTGATTTGATCTGATTTCTTTTGATGTGGTTGTAAGCTTGAACATGGGGGCGTAGGAAACATACCAAGCTTGTCCGAGCAGTGGGAGAGAGCAGAGGGGGAGAGCAGAGAGGTAGAGCGTGTCTGAACGGAGGGGAGGGTTCTGGGTTATTAAGAGGGGCGTGCGGGTCTTGGTCCAGGCAGTTGCGCTGCCCGCGGACTTGGTCTAGGCAGTTGCGCTGCGCGCGGACGGGAGGGGGCACAGTGGCCGAGCAAGGCGGTGTGCAGGCTTATTGGGCCGGTATGGCTGCTGTGCTGGGCCGAGAGTCTGCTGCGTGGGGAGGGAGGCGCGATGCACGGGGAGGGAGGCGCGCGAGCGCTGCGGACGGACGAACAAGTCACCGCTTTATAATAGTAGAGATATATTTCTTTCGGCTAATTGGATTATTTCTGTGTGATCTGATTACATGCCGACTCCACCCCCCTTTCCACTATTAAGGGTAGTTAGAACGCGACGTCAGTGTTGTGTTATGCTTAGGCTTGTCTCTAAGTATCCGCACACTTTTGGATCATCGAACTGACCCAAGTGCGGGGCACATTTTCGTGTCAACACACTTTTTGGCGACTCCACTAGGGAGAGCTACGCCAACATGACGGGTACATCTACATCGGCCGCCGGTACATCTACGACGACTTCTACGTCTACATCGCCGATGGATTCCAAGGAGGGCGCTGATATAGACAACCACAACATCATGACACCTACCCTTGAAGATATTCTCGCAGAAGACTGAGCCGAGATCGAGGCAAAGATGAAGCCACTCTAAGACCTCATGCCTCGGAGCTATGTCAAGACACGCGCAGGTTTCATCAAGCGTGATGTCAATGTCCCCAACCTCGCTCAGACCCTGGTAACACCAGTATCGCCTCATTTATCTTCTATAGAGATTGAGCAGAAGATAGCCACATCAGTAGATCAAGATATTAGCGCTTCGCTAGCCAACCGTTTAGATTCAACAGTTAGCTCCAAGGTAGAGGTGACACTCAGAAGGTTCGGCTTTACCGAAGCCGTACCTCCAGCTCTGATTGCTAGTATATCTCTGATAAATCACATTTACAGCAGAACTGACGGTAGTATCGACAAAGCCATTATGTCTCCAGCCTCGATATATATGGCCGAGACCAGTCACCATGCTTATGGCCAGACTAGCACCGCCTACCATGCACCACCTCTGCCTACGCCGGCGCCAGCTTTTCCCACGCTGCCCACACCGCATGTAGGCCCAAACACATCATGCATCCCAATCTAGCGCACGAGGAGGAGCCCTACGGCCGACAATCTGACATACCTCCACGTGTCGTGCCCCCGCATGAGAGACGCACGCAGGCAGTAGGTCAGGATGACAATGAGGAGCGGATGCGTGCACTGTTTAGGGAGTGCACCGGCTTCATACATAGGGGTTGAGCTAGGGTTTCCCGGAAGCCGTACCCCGATCATTTCAATATGATACCTTACCCTCATGTCTGCAGAGTCCGTGAATTCACAAAGTTTGATGGTGAGGGTAACAAAACCACACTAGAGCATGTCAGTCAGTTTTTAGCACAATGTGGGGAAGCTAGTGGGTCAGATGCTTTAAAACTTAGACTATTTTCTCTCTCGCTATCCGTCACCGATTTCACTTGGTTTTCGGCGCTCCTGGCAAACTCTATCCAAACGTAGGATGAATTAGAACAGAAATTTCACGACTATTTTTACACAGGTGAGATAGAACTTAGGCTTTCACACTTGACATTGGTGAGACAGAAATCTAGCAAGGGCGTCTCTGAGTATATCAAGTGCTTTCGACATACCAAAAACTGATGTTTTAGTGTTAACATTTCGGAAAGGGATTTGGCGGATCTAGCTTTCAATGGGTTGCACTCTAAAATTAAAGAGAGACTAGACAACCAAAACTTCTTAGAAGTTAGCCAAGTCTTACAACAGGCTCTAGTCCAGGAAGGCCGAGCCAAGGATAAAAAGTTTATTAAGAAGTTTAACAAGCCTAGGGACAAAGTCCACGTCATGGAACACTCCGACGAGGAAGAATCAGAGGAGGAAGAAGATTCGGTTGACATGTACACGGTCGAATGGGTTTGGAACACTAAGAGCAAACCTATTACTTGTTCCGAGTTACGGCCGTCTCCCAACAAGAATTGACCTAGCGAAGTCAAGTACTCATTTGATATAAGTAAGTGCGATAAATATTTGACTTCCTCTTGAAGAACCAGCTTCTCAGGTTACCTAAAGGCTAAGTCAGTCCTTCTGTCGACGAGCTAAAAAACACCCATACTGTAAGTGGCATGATTCGCATACGCATTATACTAATGACTACAATGCTTTTGGTCGACAGGTTCAATCGGCCATAGAGGAAGAACGATTGAAGATAGACCCTAGTCCAAAGATGAAGCTAGACAAAGACCCCTTTCCCGTGAACACCGTCGAACTTGACGAAAAGAAAGTGTTGATTCGGCCGTAGCAGACTGAGTCAACTAAAGGGAAAGCATTCATCATTGGAGACTCACGCACACGTACACTCGTACCTAAGAACCCTAAAGTAGGAGTGTGGAAATGGAATGTTAACACGTCTCCTTTGGCTAGGGATCACAAGAAGCCGAAGGTAACATATCAGATGTTATTAAACAAACACCAAAGAAAAGCTAAGGAAATAGGCCCCCACGCAAAAAGGCTAAGTCAACCGAAGGGGCCAAAGCAGTCGGAGGGTGGCTTCAGACCACAGTGGCCGAACCCTCTGCATGATGACTTTGGGCTAAAGTGGCCAAACACTCCCAACGATTGCTTCGGACCCCAGTGGGCAAACCCTACACAGAACAGGTTCGGACCGCAATGGTCGAGCCCGGCTCCGCTCTGGACAAACCCTCTGGTGGGAGGCTTCAGCTTGTAATGGCCAAACATACCCCCGGACTGGCAAGACCCTTCGCTTATATGGTCCGAAATGGGATCGACATGGCTAAACCCCCCTCCGGACAGTGGGTTCGGCTCACAGTGTGCGAAGCCACTAGAGCCGCTGATGCCTCTGCCATACAATTGGGCAGGGACCTAATGGGCTCCGTACACATCACAACCAGAGTACCCTCCACAACTTAACACTATCCCTTGTTTTCCTTCAGAGTATTATAACTGGCAAGGACAAACAGACGCGCACATAGGGAGACATCATCCACAGGTTGTCCGTAGTACCTCCGAATCGACTCACACAAGACAGAGCCAAGGGAGATGAGCACGACGAGGTGAAGGATAGGGAGTCCGAAGCTATCACAGTCAGAGTAGGATCTTAGGAAGTCCCAATCTCGAAGGCCCCCTCGTCGAAGCCTAACAGAGGTAAGTCTCCTAGTCCAGCCAATGCCAGCGCTGGAGCCTAGTCCGACCAGCCAAATGAGGCCGGTCAGATTGGTAGGGTCTATAGCGAAGTGTGCTATGATTGTGAAGTGCGCGAGGCCGACCTTGGTAGTACCCCTTCGGCCAAAAATCACAAAGAAAGGACAATGGCGCCTGGTACCAAGCCACGACCATCTTGGGCACCTCCGGCATGCCCAAATCATAGAAAAAGGCGTCTACAACGCCTACGGGCATAGGATATGCGCGAGAAGAAAGCCGAGGATGAGCGAGCCACCATCTTTGTGGAGATCCACCCTCGGCCAATGACGAGACAGGTATGGAGGATTAAGCCAGTTGAGATAACCGACCTGGCTCCTAGCTAGAGCAATGACGAAAATGACATGCTTGACGATGACTACTCGCCTGTCTCCGAGGGACCAGCACCTCAGGCGATGGATATCAACATCGTCATGCTTATCGCCGAGTTCGCCCTACCACAAGACGAGGCCGAGGTCGCTCAGTTGAACCTCGGCCCACGCAATGCTATTTTTGAAAAACCTGAGGATACGGCTCGCCATCTAAAGCCTCTCTACGTCAGAGGACACATTGATGGGAAGCCGATCTCTCGGATGCTTGTTGACGATGATGCATCCGAAAAACCAGCTAAATCAAGAGACGATGATGCAGAATAATAAAGACCTAAATCAGGGGCATAAGTGAGATACCTGAAAATACGCTTCACAGCCTGCCGGTGAGATGCGCGTGGCGAAGACTGAAAACACGCACACACACCTATGGCAAACTGAATGTCCGGTCTCGTCGCAGTCAAGTATAGTAGCGAACTGTAACACCTCAAATTTTCAAAGGAATAAAAATATTATTTAATATATTTTCTTGGAATTAATTATTTTGGAAATACCTTTAATACACTCTTTCACCATTTTGAACTACAACCCAGATGTAATAGCCAAACCAGGAGCTGAAAATTTTTATGAATGATCCTAAGACTAAGATATATTTTTGAGAATTTTTACAAATTTTTATCAACATTGGAAGTAGCTCTAAGATTTTAATCTATTTTCTGTAATTATTTTTAATCAAAAAACGTTATAAACAGTAATGGGCCCCCTCCTCCCTTTCTCTCTCTCCCATCCGGCCCAGCCCGTTACCCTCGCCCGCCTCAGACTGACAGCCAGACCCCACCCATCAGCGAGCCCCTCTCCTCTCGCGCGCGTGCCCGGCAGTCCAACCCCACCTGTCGGCGCTAACCACCCTCTCTCGCACCAGAGCCCGACCCCACCCATCAGCCGCCTCACTCATGCGCTCACGCTCGCTGGCCAGTGGCCCCCACCTGTCGGACTCGTCATCCACCTCCCGCCACCACCCACAAACTTCGCCGGCCGAATTTAAACCCCGCGATTCGCTCGTCGCCGGGCCCCCCTCCATTTATCGCCGGCATTAACACCCCCGCGACGCGCCGACCGTTTTCCGCATTGATTTCACGCGTCATCATCCCGTTATCGCCCGCATGCAGTGAAATTGCCTCGTCGGCGTTTACTCATGGCCTCCCCGATTGCGCCCCCTCCTGCCCCCGCCGGTACCCCTATTTAAACCCCCGACCACCGCCGCGCTCAACCCCCACGTCAATTCGCTTCGAGAACGAATAGAGCGCTCGCATTTCGGTTTTTAGCGCCACTTCGCCGTCCGCACTCCAGCCATCGATCGCCGTCACCGGAGTCCCTCTCCGTCCACGCCGACCGCACCTCCGTGACCGCCAAGACCTCCTCGACCTCGGCCACCACTCCGTTGTCGACGAACCCCGCCGGATCGCCGTCGCCGCCAAGGACCCGAACGCCTTCACCGCCTCCGCTCGTCGTTGGCCTTGCTCCGTCGATCGTTCGCCACCGCAAGGGTACCCTCGTGATCCCCGTAGTGCCCTCTTTCCGTTTTAGGCCTTAGACACGACCACTGTCGCTCGCCGTGGCCTCTAGCCCGCTCGCCGTCGTTAGAGAAGATGACTGGCATGGGCTGAAAACCCGTGCCGTGTCGGATCTAACCACGGCCATGCGATCACGATCAGACGACGCCGGTATTACCACGTGCATGATCTAATCTGCATCGTCAGATCTGATCGAAGCGGTACATTTTAATCATGTGCGTCCGTTAGTTTTTAAAACCTGCATCGCATCTGGTCCGTTCATCGCGTACCGGTTCGATGTTTTAATCTCAGCCGTCCACGTTACTTTAACTCCCCCGCCTCGCCCTCGCGCGTTGGATCTGGATCCAACGGTTCAGATCGATCCGGCGCACGCGCACTGTGCGCGGGTTCACCGTGGGCCTGGCTCACCGTGGACCCGAGGTGATTTAAATTTAAAAATAAATTCCAGAAACTGTTTTAAACTTGTAAAATTCATATCTGGCGCATTTGAACTCCAAAAATTATCATTTCAATTCCAGAAATTTTGTAATTTTATCCTCTACACATTAGTTCAATAAAAACGATATGTTTACTTTCGATTTTTCATGACTAATTAAATAGGAATTCAAATGACCTTAGGGTAAAAATGTAAATTCAAATATTTACACTTCAGTAAAGTTTATATTTATTCCTTTCTGTTCATATGCTGAAAACCACTAATTTGTACATGAACCTTTCATTTTAAAATTTATTCGGAGACTTACAATGAGACTACTCACATTTAAAACTCCCTCCCCTCGCTGAACAAGGCAAGTCACCAAACAACATTTATGAGCATATTGAACCCATTTTTCATTAAACTATCGCTAAAACACATAGGCTATACATGCATTAGTCCATTGAAAACCCTTACAATATATTTATTTAGGATCCCCCGACCTTGATGTGTAACCCAAGCCATGCTATCTCACCTAACCTCCTTGTCACCACATGATTAGCATTATTAGCTAGTGTCCAACGTATTGACACGACCGCTATAGGACAAAAATGAGTCGTAGCAAAATGGTTCTACTATATGATCCCCGTTACTTCTTATCTTTGGAATTCTGTCGGTGATGAGTTGTGATTGTGAGTGAATGCATGGTGGGTTCCGGGTGCAAGTTAGGGCATTGGTCGGTAGCACCCGGGGCACTATAAGGACCAGTCTGAGGGATCCATTGCAATACACTCCCGTACTAACCACAAGTCTAATGGGTAAGTCCTAACTAAGGTATGGAGTGTTCCAAACCGAGGCCACCATTTGGAGATGGGTCAAGCAGCACCTGCGGGTGGCTTGTACCGACGTGGCGCAAAAGGGGGTGCGACGTTAGCCAGAATGCGGCCCGGCGCACCGGCGAAACCTAGAGCGGGTGGTTATCGCTTGGAGCATTTCATGCTGAGGTTTTGGCACGAGTTCCCATGGTATGGGTCATCTCGTTACACTTTGGTGTTTGGGATGAGTGTGTGCCTTGTGGGTACAGTAGTACATCTCTGATCAGAATCATAAATCTTTTCCAAAAGCTGAGCCCACGGTCAAGGGCGGGTTGCGTGACATCCCACAGTTAGTTTACTTTGAATATGTATGTGCATGATGGTTTGACATATAAGGACTGTTGTGCGAGGAGGTAAAACGTACTCCTCGAGTTAGATGATGTTATTGATGTTCATGTTTATTATTTCGCAAGAGTAAATTTGACTACATTAAATGCAATAACTGAAAATTGTACTTTTCCGCACTTTTAGCCACTATCCTTTGTTATTATCTTGCATTATTACTTGCATTCGCGGTGGCTTGTTGAGTACTTTTGTACTCATACCCATTGGACAAACACTTCAGAGGCTGCGTACTATGAGGAGGATGGTCTGGAGTAGCGACCCAGTCAAGAAAATGATCTTGAAAAGGCGTTCGTCATGCAAATTCTACTTTTATTATTGTTTTTACTAAACTCTGATGTAATAAATATGGTCTGCGTACCATGAATACTTGTCGTATGTACGATTGTCGCATGATGAATCTCTTGTATTACTGTTTTTCTTATGAAATTCAATAATGTTCCGAGTTCGATAAATCGGGGCGCCACAAGATGGTATCATAGCCGACTTGACTGTAGGAAGCCAAACAGACCCGCCTAGCCAATAGTTGCAAGAAATTATTTCTCGAAAACCTACTTTGCAATCTTTGTTCCTTCCCTCACTTTTCTTCAACTTGTTGTTTTGTAGATGCCTGTCTACCAAGTCCACAGCTACTGCCGCCACTTCGAGGGCTTCGTCAGGGAGCTCTACATGATGCTCAACTTCCTCGGGTTCCTATTCGAACCCGAATTCCAAGGAGTATACATGGAAGAGTTTGCTGGACCTTGCGACGTCTCCCTCACCGTCCACGGCTCCGGAGAGCACCTGCCACCTTACACCACCGCACTTGGGGGCCCGACTTTTGACGTCGCGTGGCAACGAGTCGCCCTCCAGGCCCTTATTGTAGGACCGAAAGTAGCGACCAGAGGGGGGTGAATGGGCGCCTTAAAAATTCTTTCGAATCAATGGCCTGTTCCCAAATACCCAACGCACCTCAAAAGACTACGCAGCAGAAAATAAACAAAAGGCCTAAGTCTAAAGGTTTCTAACCTAGAAGCAAATGATTATAACTGAGATTTATTAAATAAGTGCAACTAGGCAGATGAACATGGTGTAACAGGCCTAAACTTCTCAATGAAATGATCTAAGTATGTGGAAGATGAAAAGAGAAGTTACTGTCCAAATTTGTCTCCTGTTCGGAACTTGGCGAAGCCCCCTTCGCACGTCGAGGTCTGCTTCGGAGGTTGGCGACGGAGCCTGCTTCGGAGATCAGTTGCGAAGCATGTCGAAGAGGCCGAAGGTATTTGGTTCTAGCCTAGTTCGAAGGAGCAGGGAGCGAAGTATGCTTCGGATCAAAGTAACAGAGTCGGAGCTTGCTTCGAAGTGTGTGCTCCGAAGACAAGACTTCGAACACAACTCCGAACCGAATGCTTCGAAACAAACCTTCGAACCGAAAGCTTCGAACACAACACACAAACGGACTACCTTCGAACAAAGAAGCGAAGCTTGTCACACAACAGAAAACCAAATTCGAAGCCTAAGCTCTACCTTCGAAAGGAGTGAGCTTCGAATTGAAAGGCGAATGCTGATATGCGTTAGAGAGAATAAAACGAAGTCTATCAGAGGAACAAGCTCCGAAGACAACTTCGAAACCCGTCGAAGTGAGGACTTCGAAGGGCTCAAGTCGGAGCACCTTCGCACAGACGTTCGACGTAGAGATGCTGACAGTTTTTAAGGATACTTCGAAGCCAGACACACAAATAACAAAAATGCAGTCCAAAGTTCGAACGAAGCCTCTGAGGGTAAACGTTTGAAGCCTGCCTCACGGAGCTGAGGGGCTTCGAAACTAAGATGATGATGGCTTCGCCAGAAAACAGTCAAAAAGGCATTCAATCTAGTCTGCTTCGATCAAAAAGTTGTGCGGTAGAAGGTAAAAAGACTGGCAGCAAATACTGTAGCTACAGTAGCAGTACTACTTGCATCAGCAAGAACTAGTACTACTTCTCACGAAGAACACACGCAACAGAGACACAACCTCAGGAATAAAATCAACCAGCACAACGAACCGAAGCTTCTTGTAGCAGAGGAATCAATGCACACACCTCAACAACCAACAAAGAAATCAATCTCACGGGAGCAAAGTAAATGCAAGGCAAAAAGGGATGAACCAGTGCCTGGCGGCGCACACAGGAGAGAGAACGTGAGAGGCAAAATGACCCAATAGATTGAAAAGTGAATTCTAGAAAGGGTAGTCCAAACCCTAGGGATTGGGGTCCTATTTATAGGCAGCCCAACACTAGGAATATTCTACCAGCCCCCTTAAGGTTTTTACAGACTCAAAAATGAAGGAAAAGACTCTACTGCCCTTAGGAATTTTTACAGACACGACTGACTGACTGTGGGCCTAGAGTTACAGATGACTTATCCGGAAGCTAAGTTTTCGTAGAGACTACGGCTTCTCTTCTGGACAGTCGGATACAAGATCAACGGTTGTCAGTTTTGCGCCGAAACTGACAAAGCCTCCACCGGCTTTGCACCAGGTACCCGGATTGGGCCGGCCCGACTCCGCAGCTCTCTCAGCCCGGTAATCGCTCACCGCCCGTGTACCTGAGTCAGTCCTGGTCAACAGCCCAGTGGGTCTTCTACTGCTTCTGGCCCATGCACCCGGATTGGGTCAGCCCGACTTCGCAGCCTCCTCTGCCCGACAGTCGCTCGCTGCCCGTGTACCTGAGTCACACGCGGCCCATGAAACAGCAGATCTCTTCTCTTCTTCAGTTCTCTTTGACTATCGTTGACAATGACTCATCACTTCTGGAGCCATGAGGCCCACGCTATTCAGCATGGCTCCTCAATCTCCCCCTTGATGAGTGCATTGTCAACACTCCTCTTTTCTCGGCTCTTCAGCACCTGCGAGCAAATGTGGAAACACGAAAACAAAACACAAGAAAACAAAGAAGAAGAAAAATAAGGTAAAAGTTTAACCCTAATGACCAAAAGCCAAACAAAAGCAAGAAACGGTCATTATGGTTAACCAAAACGTAAAAGCTCAAAATGAGTGCGATTTCAGAATAACAAGGATATCAACAAAGTAAGAACTCCCCCTTAAACTCTGATCCCAAATTTTCTCCCAAGGATATCAACAGAGTAAGAACTCCCCCTTAAACTCTGGTCCCAAATTTTCTCCCCCTTGTTGACAAGTGAACTCATCAAGCACTCAAAAGAGACACAGACTCCCCCTGAAATGCAACTCCCCCTCAAAATATGCAGTGAATTCAACTGGAGTGCATAAGGAGTATAGAAAGCATGCTTCTCAAATATGATTGACTGTAATTACAACATCTAACAGATACAGCAAAAGACATACTGTAACGATACATGGCATGATCAGTGCAACAGATGATATCTAAAGAAAATCATTAGCACGCATTTTTCAGTTTTTGCAAACAAAAGTATCACCACATTTTCCAGTAAAACAAGCAAGGTAAAACATGAGATGCAAAAGCTAACTGATATCTACCAAGATAAGCTTTGTTCAGAAACAAAGTGCTTCAGCAAACTTGTTATTATCTCAATTTTCAAGCTTTTTCTTTTCCCTTTTTTATTTTTGCCAGGGGTTATTTGCATGTCAAACCTTATGCTGACCGACCAAGTCAAGCCTAGGCCAGAACTGGACCATCAGAAGCTTAAGACATTGGTCTTGGCATACACTACAGTGTCCTAGTTCATACCAAAGTGCTATGGTACGCAGTCCAGAACAATGTAATGCGACAAGACAAACCCACCTGGATCTTTTCAATTTTAAGCATAAAAAGGCATGGAATTTTCATTCATTTCTGACTGTTATAGCTCATTTTCCATGTTGAAGCAAAAAGATGTCCAAGTTGCATATCTGCATCTATGTGATGAACTAGCTACAAGGCATGTAACAGATAACAAAAGCACTCAGCCTACACATGCTAGTTACCGGAAGCAATGGTGATCATTTTTCAGGTTTAAAGCATAAAAGCCATGCATATGACAGGTATCAGACATATCAAGTGAACTGAACCAAAGCATGATCATTGACAAGTAATCAAAAGCATGTATCAGCTAGAATAAGTAAAGCAGTTCAATCATATAACAGAAGCATCTCTAAAGTGTGATATGTGAAAATGCAAGGTATGAACACACACAAAAAGACTCAAGAAAAGAGTAAAGAAGAAGGAAAACTGACTCAAAATATCCTAAAAAGGATACACAACACCCAAATCCCCTCGTAAATGCTCAAAAGTAGACTGATCTAGGGGTTTGGTGAAAATGTCTGCCAACTGATGATGGGTATCAACATGAACAAGGTCAATGATACCTTTCTCATATTGATCCCGCAGAAAGTGAAAGCGCACATCAATGTGTTTGGTTTTTGAATGAAGACATGGGTTTTTCCCTACACTAATTGCACTGGTGCTGTCGCAAAACAATGGAACCCTGGTAGGAAAGAACAACCCAAAATCTCGTAGAGTGGAAATCATCCAAACCAACTGTGAGCAGCAGCTAGCAGCAGCTACGTACTCAGCCTCTGTGGTCGAAAGAGCAACTCCAGATTGCTTTCGAGAAGACCAAGAGACAAGAGAGGAACCAAGAAACTGGCAAGTACCAGAAGTCGACTTGTGATCCAACCGGCACCCACCAAAGTCGGCATCCGAAAAGCCAGATAGATCAAGAGATGATGATGCTGAATAGTAAAGACCGAGATCGGGCGCATAAGAGAGATACCTAAAAATGCGCTTGACAGCCTGCCGGTGAGACGCGCGTGGTGAAGACTGAAAACGCGCGCAAAGTCCCACGGCGAACTGAATGTCCGGTCTTGTTGCCGTCAAGTACAACAGCGAACCAATCATCCCTCGAAACTCCCTTTCATTGACCTTGACACCGCTCTCATCCTTGTCCAGACCCCCAGAAGTGCCCATCGGGGTCATCTGCGGCTTCAATTCACCACCAAAGTCAAATTTCTTAAGCATATCACGAGTGTACTTACCTTGGTGGATGAAGGTGCCGTCCTTGGTCTGCTTGATCTGGAGCCCTAAGAAGTACTTGAGCTCACCCATGAGGCTCATCTCAAACTCACTGTGCATCTGCTCAGAAAACTTGGACACAAGATCATTAGTAGTACCGCCAAAAATAATGTCGTCCACGTAAATCTGAGCAACTAAGAAGTCTGAATCAACTCTGAGCAGAAAGAGAGTTTTGTCCACAGAACCCATCACAAAGCCCTTCCCCAACAAAAATTGCTTTAACCGGTCATATCAAGCCCTGGGGGCTTGCTTCAACCCGTATAAAGCTTTGTGCAACTTAAAAACATGTCGAGGAAACTTAGGGTTCTCAAAGCCGGGGGGTTGCCTAACATAAACCTCCTCTTCTATGTACCCATTCAGAAAAGCACTCTTAACATCCATTTGAAAAAGCTTAAAACCCTTTGAAACGGCAAAATCTAGAAGAATATGAATGGACTCAAGACGGGCAACAGGAGCGAAGGTTTCTTCAAAGTCAATACCTTCCTTCTGGCAAAAACCCTAGACAACTAGTCGTGCCTTGTTGCGCACCACAACCCCATCTTCACCTTGCTTGTTCTTGAACACCCACTTGGTGCCTATGGGGTTGCATCCTGGTGGCGGCTCAACTAATGTCCAAACCCGATTGCGAACAAAATTCTCAAGCTCTTCTTGCATAGAATTAATCCAATTAGAATCAGAAAGAGCGTGAGAAACATCTCTGGGCTCAAAAGATGCAACAAACGCAGATTCAACAAACACAGCGAGAGATGCAGAAGAACACAAAGTTCTCTCAGTCAAATCACCGATGATGAGCTCTGAGGGATGGTCACGCTGAACTGCTCGGGTTCCCTGGTTATCTGAAGTCACTTCACCAGAGTCAGCAGCTGGCACCTCTAGACTCGACTGAGGGGGCTCGATCGAAGTGGAAGAAGTGATCAGAGGTCCGCCCTCATCATCAATCGAAGTCTCAGAAGGTGTGGGCTCTGCGGGGGATGCAGAAGGCCCACCCTCATCAGCAGCTGGAGTATCCTCATCTTCCTCGAAGATGGACTCTCCGAGCTCATCATCACCAGAAAGCTCAAAAGGAGTCAAAGAAGGCAAGGACTCATCAAATGAAACCTCACAAGTCTCGACAAGCAACTGGAATTCAAGGTTCCAAACACGGAAACCTCGTGAATGCAAAGCATAACCAAGAAAAACACCATCCCAGCAACGAGACTCAAACTTGTCCAAATGCCCTCCCTTCTTGAGCACAAAGCACTTGCAGCCAAACGCTCGCAAGTGGCTCACCTTGGGCTGTCTGCCAAACCGCAGTTCATATGATGTCTTACCAAGGTAAGCTCTAAGAAAGATGCGGTTGGCCAGATAGCAAGCCGTGTTCATGGCTTCAGACCAAAAACGCCTAGGAGTCCTATGCTCATCGAGCATCGTCCTGGCCATCTCGACTAGCGTGCGGTTCTTTTGTTCCACAACGCCGTTCTGTGGGGGAGTGTAAGGAGAAGAAAACTGGTGGTCCAGACCCTGATCACTACAGAAGCTGACGAACTGAGAGTTCTTGAACTCAGAGCCGTTGTCGGAGCGAATTGCTCGCATCCGACCATTGTTCTCATTCTTCAGCTTCAAAATCAGGTCATGAACAAACTGAAATGTTTCATCCTTAGACTCCAAAAAGAAAACCCACGAGAATCGAGAAAAGTCATCAACAATCACAAGTGCATACCACTTCCCACCGACTGAACGTACTCGAGCTGGACCAACAGTGTCCAAGTGTAAAAGCTCGCCCGGATACGAAGTCATCACCTGAGTCACAGGTGAGTGAGAAGCGGCAACCATTTTCCCATGACGACAGGGATGACAAACTAGATCCTTCTCCATCTTAAGCTTGGGCAATCCTCGGATGAGGTCCATAGAGCTTAACCTGACTAGCAGATCAAAACTCAAGTGACCTAACCTCCTATGCCACTTCCAGAGCTCAGAAGAAGATCCAGCAATCAAACAGCGAGAAGGGCCAAATGAACTAGAGAAGTCAATTCGAAAAACTTTACCGAAAGGTAAAATCTGACAAACCAAAGACCCTCTAGAATCAACCACAGAAGAATTACCCTTCTTAAAACGCACATCCAAACCATCCTCAAGAAGTTGCGACACAGAAATCAAGTTGAAGTTCAAATTTTTAACCAAAGCAACATTCTTTAAAGAGAAATGATCTGAAATGCGAATTGAGCCTATGCCACTTACTTTCCCTTGACCGCTGTTCCCGAATGTGATATACTCTTTGGAGCTCGGGGGAGTGAGACTGGAGAACCATCTGCGATGTCCCGTCATGTGGCGAGAGCATCCTGAGTCCATGATCCAAACATCCTCCAGTCCCCGGTCCTGCACAATCAGTGTCTGTAAGTGGGAGCAAATGGTCCGGCACCAGGTTTAGCAAAAGAGCTAAACCAGTGTCGAGCCATCTGCTCAAAAGATGGAAAGCGAAAGCCATCAAAAGAGTTTGGACCAAAACGCGGCTCAAAGCGTGGTCCTCGGTTCTGCCTAATCCTGCGGCCACGAGGTCCTGGACCGTAGCCAACACGGTCTGGAACTCTGCCGGAACAGACACCACCAACTGGAGCACGGGCAAGAGAGCCGTCTCCTCTACCACCACCTACACGACACGGCCTGGCCTCCAGCTTCTCCCCGCGCCGAGGAACACGCAGTCTACCACCCTGCTGGTAGAACTGCTCCTGATCACTACGAGCCCTCTCTGCTCTCTCAACCCGCTTCCTTCTGAAGCAAAACTCCGCAAGATGCCCGTCTCTCTGACAGTACTCACAATGATAGGTAGGCTTCTTGGGATGTGGTTGAGGCTTGGGGTTCTTGGGCTTGGTGGTGATTGGTGTTGTCTTCTTGGGCTGAGAGGGTCCAGGAAGAGAGTCAAGAGAAGTGTGGAGATTTTTGGGCTTTGGAACCCAGATAGGTTTCTTGGGTGGAGCTTTAGGTGGTTCATGGATCACTCCATCCTTGGGCTGACAAACCTGGGAAGACTCAGTGGAGTGAGTCTTTGGATACCTCTGCTCTGGAGTCATTTTACTCCACTCCACTGCCCGGCAAATGGCACTCTCAAAGTCAGCCTTGGTGTAGGTGTAACCTACCCCAAACCCATCCTGCCTCTTGAACTGCTGGATCATCATGCCAAGCTGTGGCTCTCTGGCACTGATCCAACTCAGGATAGAACGGAGGTAAAAGTTCTCATTCTGAGAATCTGCTAGCTCCTCTCTCAAGGAAGCTAGAACCTCCACCTGAGACAAGCAGGTCTCACACTCACTCTTTACTTGGACAGACTTTTCGGCTTTAAGCTTAATCAACTCCATTCTAAGAGACAGGCAGTTCTCACAGACAGTGGGTGGAACTGACAGTGTCTCAAGCTCTAGCCTAGTCTGGGCAAGCTCAGCTCTCAACCTCTCTAAATCACCCAAATGCTCATCGCCCTTGGATTTCAGCTCAGCTAAGGCAGCTAGATGAGATGGGCAATCAACACAGGGTGCGACGACAGTGGCTTGAGCATCTTTCAGCTCCCGCTGAGCGCTTTCAAGCTCAGTGGCCAAAGCGTCCCTCTCATCAACCCTTTCTGTGTACCTGGACTTCAGAGTCGACAGGTCACACAGAAGCACCTCACAGTTCGGGCACTCACTGCTATCACCCAAGCAAGGGGAAGAAGATAGACTCTCAATTCTGCCGTTGGCTACGGCAAGCTCACTTTCTAACTCGTCTATCCTTTTCTTGGCCCCCCTAAGCAGTTTCTCCCGATACTTTAACTCCTGACGATTGCTCTCAAGTAAATGAACAATTTCTCGCTCATAAGATGATACCTTGTTGTCGTCGTCGTCGGAGTCATCGGAGGAGCTCTTTTCTTCCCTATCCCTAAGAGCCATTGAGCAGAAGCTCTTGCAGGATCTTCGGCGCTGGTGTGAGCGGCTCTTCGGCTTGTCTCCGAAGGCCATGAAGCAGAGGCCCGCCGGATCGTCCTTGTCCTTCCCCTTCTTGATGGCGATCTCCTCATCACTTGAGCTCGATGAAGAGGAAGAAGACGTGGACCGCTTGGAGTAGCTTTTCTCCATCTCGGCGAAGAAGGCCTTGTCGCGCTTCTTGTTTTCTCGCCGGTAGTCCTTCAGGGCCTTTCTGAAGAATCTGGTCTTTGGCTTGCCCTTGATGAAGGATGAGCTCTCGTGCTTGCCGGAGTCATGGAAGCCACCACCGATGCCCTTCTTGTATCCATTGCGCTTGGGGCAGTCGGCGATGAAGTGTCCTGGATCACCACACTCAAAGCATCCGGATTTTGTGCCATGTCTTTTGAACATTCTCTTATCATAGACACGACGCACCCGGTTGTTAAAAAGACACAAATCATCATCTCCCAACAACTCAAGCTGGTCCTCAGTGATAGACATCAAGGAGAACCCAGCACAGCTCACAGCAGAGGGATCAACAGAAGGTGTAGCAAGGGCCAGGGATTTTGATCCAGAACCAGTGAGATTTGATCTCAACTGGATATCTACCTCAGTGGCCTTCAGCTTGCTAAATAACTCAGAAATGGTCAAGGTATCGTAAGAAGTACTCTCAACGATAGAGGATACCTTGATCTCCCAGATCTTTGGGTCCAAGGTATGGAGAACCTTGAGCGCCTACTCGTGATCTGAGACTAACTGAGCACCCTCAGCCTTGTTGTCCCGAAGCTTGTTAATGATCGACTGAAAACGACCAAACAAAGCCTCAATAGATTCATCCGGCTTCTGGGTGAAATTCTCATATTCACGCCGGTAGGTCTGATAGAGCCGAGCCTTGACCTGTGCTGTTCCCTCATGGTGTGCCTTGAGGGTAGCCCAGATCTCTCTCGCAGTGGAGAGATGACTCACACGCTCAAACTCAGTGGGACCTAAGCTAGAAAATAGAATGTTCACAGCCTTACTGTTGCTCAGATGCTGAGCAATGATACCAGCAGTACCTTGCTCAGTAACTGGCAAAATGACAAACGTGGTGTGAACGCAAATGTCCCATATGTCCGAACCCTGGCTCATGAGATAGGCTCGCATGCGAGTCTTCCAATAATTATAGCCATAGGCTTCCAAGGACGGGACCTTGCCAGGAGACGTCATGGTCACTACTGGGGTTTAGAACCGGTTAAGGTATGGAAAAACCCTAACCTTGCTCTGATACCACTTGTAGGACCGAAAGTAGCGACCAGAGGGGGGGTGAATGGGCGCCTTAAAAATTCTTTCAAATCAATGGCCTGTTCCCAAATACCCAACTCACCTCAAAAGACTACGCAGCAGAAAATAAACAAAAGGCCTAAGTCTAAAGGTTTCTAACCTAGAAGCAAATGATTATAACTGAGATTTATTAAATAAGTGCAACTAGGCAGATGAACATGGTGTAACAGGCCTAAACTTCTCAATGAAATGATCTAAGTATGTGGAAGATGAAAAGAGAAGTTACTGTCCAAATTTGTCTCCTGTTCGGAACTTGGCGAAGCCCCCTTCGCACGTCGAGGTCTGCTTCGGAGGTTGGCGACGGAGCCTGCTTCGGAGATCAGTTGCGAAGCATGTCGAAGAGGCCGAAGGTATTTGGTTCTAGCCTAGTTCGAAGGAGCAGGGAGCGAAGTATGCTTCGGATCAAAGTAACAGAGTCAGAGCTTGCTTCGAAGTGTGTGCTCCGAAGACAAGACTTCGAACACAACTCCGAACCGAATGCTTCGAAACAAACCTTCGAACCGAAAGCTTCGAACACAACACACAAAAGGACTACCTTCGAACAAAGAAGCGAAGCTTGTCACACAACAGAAAACCAAATTTGAAGCCTAAGCTCTACCTTCGAAAGGAGTGAGCTTCGAATTGAAAGGCGAAGGCTGATATGCGTCAGAGAGAATAAAACGAAGTCTATCAGAGGAACAAGCTCCGAAGACAACTTCGAAACCCGTCGAAGTGAGGACTTCGAAGGGCTCAAGTCGGAGCACCTTCGCACAGACGTTCGACGTAGAGATGCTGACAGTTTTTAAGGATACTTCGAAGCCATACACACAAATAACAAAAATGCAGTCCGAACTTTGAACGAAGCCTCTGAGGGTAAACGTTCGAAGCCTGCCTCACGGAGCTGAGGGGCTTCGAAACTAAGATGATGATGGCTTCGCCAGAAAACAGTCAAAAAGGCATTCAATCCAGTCTGCTTCGATCAAAAAGTTGTGCGGTAGAAGGTAAAAAGACTGGCAGCAAATACTGTAGCTACAGTAGCAGTACTACTTGCATCAGCAAGAACTAGTACTACTTCTCACGAAGAACACACGCAACAGAGACACAACCTTAGGAATAAAATCAACCAGCACAACGAACCGAAGCTTCTTGTAGCAGAGGAATCAATGCACACACCTCAACAACCAACAAAGAAATCAATCTCACAGGAGCAAAGTAAATGCAAGGCAAAAAGGGATGAACCAGTGCCTGGCGGCGCACACAGGAGAGAGAACATGAGAGGCAAAATGACCCAATAGATTGAAAAGTGAATTCTAGAAAGGGTAGTCCAAACCCTAGGGATTGGGGTCCTATTTATAGGCAGCCCAACACTAGGAATATTCTACCAGCCCCCTTAGGGTTTTTACAGACTCAAAAATAAAGGAAAAGACTCTACTGCCCTTAGGAATTTTTACAGACACGACTGACTGACTGTGGGCCTAGAGTTACAGATGACTTATCCGGAAGCTAAGTTTTCGTAGCGACTACGGCTTCTCTTCTGGACAGTCGGATACAAGATCAACGGTTGTCAGTTTTGCGCCGAAACTGACAAAGCCTCCACCGGCTTTGCACCAGGTACCCGGATTGGGCCGGCCCGACTCCGCAGCTCTCTCATCCCGGCAATCGCTCACCGCCCGTGTACCTGAGTCAGTCCTGGTCAATAGCCCAGTGGGTCTTCTACTGCTTCTGGCCCATGCACCCGGATTGGGCCAGCCCGACTTCGTAGCCTCCTCTGCCCGACAGTCGCTCGCTGCCCGTGTACCTGAGTCACACGCGGCCCATGAAACAGCAGATCTCCTCTCTTCTTCAGTTCTCTTTGACTATCGTTGACAATGACTCATCACTTCTGGAGCCATGAGGCCCACGCTATTCAGCATGGCTCCTCACTTATGGAGTTGAGGATGATCTATGATGATCGTCTTCAGAACTCGTCCTTCTGGCTTGTGTCGAAGCGCACTCTCGGTGCCTACCGTAGCATCTACCTCGGAGTTCACTCCGTGCGTGATCCGGTCATGGCCCGGCAGTCGCGTCTACTTCAAGCCATGGATGACCTCCATACTGAGGCGGTGCTCGACGCCGATGAGCACCATGAGGTGGTTGAGTTCCTTCATGAGGAGACGAAGAACTTGATCCAGCAGAACGGCGAGCTACAGCGCAAGATTATGCAGCTGCAGAAGGATATTGCGGAGATGGTTCCCCTCCTCCCGAGGAAGAGGAAGCCCATCGGTGAGCCCGCCCCTCGCCCCAAGAGGATCCCGCCACACCCCTCCACCGTCGGACCGTCCACCGCCAGCGCCCCTGCACCGCGCACCGGCCTCGTCTTCGACCCAATCATCGAGAACTTTCTCGAGCCCACCATCCCTCGGGAGCCGCATACTCGTGGTTCCGAGAGCACGGAGACCGCCTCTGGTGGCGAGTAGGCGCTAGATACCGCTTTTCTAATATAATAATTTTTGTATGTGGTGCTATCTACAACAACTTGTGTTGTAGGTAGAATAAGAGCTTGATTGTAATGAACACTTTTTACCACTTGGTTTATATGCATGAGCCTTATGAGCTATTTTTTTATTGTATTGTTGTTTCATCATCTTTCTGCCTTATAACATCGTATATTCAGAAGATGGCCGACCACCAGAACACCGGCTCCAACAACGGAGAAGGAGGAAGCCGTGACGTGCCCGAGGGTGTTGTACCCAACTGGGGTGCAACGGGCCCATGACAGTCTGGGTCGCCATCCGCCAACCATCCCACCTTGGCGGAAATGATGGCGAACCAGAACCAACTAATCATCGCCCTCCTCACTCAAATGCAGCACCAACAAGCTCAGTTGGACCGTCTGCAAAATGGGGAGCTTGCCCCTCGCGCACCAGCACCCGCACCCGCTCCCCAACTCTCGGAGTTCCTGCGTGTGCGCCCGCCCATCTTCTCTAGCACCACCAACCCCATGGAGGCCGGTGATTGGCTCCGCACCATTGGGAAGAAGCTGGACCTCCTCCCTGCATTGACCGGGAGAGAGTGGCCTTCGCCACTCATCAGCTCCAAGGTCCCGCCGTGGAATGGTGGGACAACTACCGCGAGTCCCAGCCCGAGAACCATGTGGTGACATGGGCGGAGTTTACCATCGCCTTTCATGCCGCCCACATCCCCGCCGGAGTTATTGCGGTCAAATGGCAGGAGTTCCGCGACCTGCAACAGGGCAACTGGACCGTCATGGGGTATCTCCATGAATTCAACCGTCTGGCACGCTACGCGCCAAAAGAGGTGTGGACCGACGCCCTCCGCCAGGCTAAGTTCCTCCGGGGACTTAAGGATGAGCTGTCCATCCAGCTCATCGCCACCGACTACGCCGACTTCCAACAGCTAGTAAATAAAGCACTCATCCAAGAGACCGAGCAGAACAAGTTGGACCTCAAGAAGAGGAAGATGATTGCCTTCAAGCATCAGCAGGCGAATTCCCAGAGGCCCCGCTTCGTTCCTCCACCACCAGCGCCCGCCTACCATCCATGGCCCGCCTACAGGCTACCTCACGCCGCTGGTGGATCCAACGCTAGGCATCCCCGCCCCGCTCCACCTGCTCCGGCCGCTCAGCCGACGCCCACCGCCAAGGCCCCGATCTTGAAGGATCACCAAGGGAGGCCGGTCGTCTGCTTCAACTGCCGGAAGGAAGGGCACTATTCGCACCAGTGTCCTCACCCCAAGCAGCCCCAAGGCGCGGCACCCAACCAGGCGGTTCGTGCCCGCGTCAACCACATCAGCGCGGAGGAAGCTCAGGAGGCTCCCGAAGTCATGATCGGTACGTTTACTGCAAATTCCGTACCGGCTATGATATTATTTGACTCTGGAGCAACACACTCTATCATCTCAGAAGATTTTGTGAAGGCCCACAACTTGGACGTGCTCCCTCTATCCGTCCCCATGATGATTGCCACTCCAGGCAATAAAACCTTAGCCCACCTATACAGTCCTAAGGAAAAGATAGAGATCCAAGGAGTATTGTTCCGAGCCGAGCCAGTCCTCATAAAGTGCACCGGACTCGACCTCATCCTAGGGATGGATTGGTTGATGAAGCAGGGGTGTGATCAACTGTGCCAGCAAGTCCGTCACAGTGACCCACCCTGAAGGCGAAGCCGCCACTTTTCGAATGACCAGCCGCAAACCACTTGAGATGTCCCTCCATTCGCTAGCTCTTGAAGAAGTGCCCATAGTCAAGGAGTTCATGGACGTCTTCCCTGAGGACCTACCAGGAATGCCTCCCAAGCGAGACATTGAATTCAGAATCGAACTTGTCCCCGGGACCACTCCAATCTCCAAGCGCCCATACCGGATGGCCGCCAACGAACTAGCCGAAGTCAAGAGCAACATCGAAGACCTAGAGCAGAAATGGTACATCCGACCGAGTACCTCACCCTGGGGTGCACCGGTCATCTTTGCCATGAAAAAGGACAAGACCAAAAGGATGTGCGTGGACTATAGAGCCTTGAACGACGTAACCATCAAGAACAAGTACCCATTGCCTCGGATCAACGACCTGTTCGATCAACTGAAGGGATCCTCGGTGTTTTCCAAGATTGACCTCAGGTCAGGTTATCACCAATTGAGGATTAGAGAAGAGGACATACCCAAGACCGCTTTCACCTCCCGCTATGGACTCTACGAGTATGTTGTGATGTCGTTCGGACTCACGAATGCCCCGGCCTTTTTCATGAACATGATGAACAATGTATTCATGGAGTTCTTGGATAAGTTCATCGTGGTATTCATCGATGATATTCTCGTTTACTCCTAGACCAAGGAATAACATGAAACTCACCTTCGTCTAACCCTCGGAAAGCTAAGGGAACAGCAACTATACGCCAAATACAGCAAGTGCGAGTTTTGGTCGTCTGTGGTGAAGTTCCTCGGTCATGTCATATCTACTGGAGGAATAGCTGTGGACCCTACCACCGTGGAAGCAGTAACCAACTGGTTGCAGCCCACGAGCGTGACCGAGATCCGGAGTTTTCTCGGATTGGCCGGATACTACCGCCGGTTCATCGAGAATTTTTCAAAGATCGCCAAACCTATGACCAGACTATTGCAAAAGGAAGTAAAGTTTGAATGGACCCCGGATTGTGAAGAAAGCTTTCAAACCCTCAAGAAGAAGCTCGTGTCAGCCCCAATCCTGACCCTACCAGACATCCAGAAAGACTTCCACGTCTACTGCGATGCTTCTCGCCTAGGTTTGGGATGTGTCTTGATGCAAGATGGGAAGGTGATATCCTACGCCTCCCGACAGCTGAGACCGCATGAGCTGAACTACCCAACCCATGACCTGGAGTTAGTGTAACACCCCAGAAATTAAAAAGGATTAAAATAAAAGAAAAATATTATTTAAATCATTTCTGGATTTATTATTAAAGGAAAAATCACAAAAGAACCCAAATAAAGCCAAACAGGGAGAAATACTCAAAATCTGGACTTGAAAATTTTATGAGATGAACTAGAGGCCAAGATATAATTTTAGAAATTTTTACAAATTTTTATCAATAGTGATTCAACCCTTAATCAAATATTTGATTTTCTGGAATTAAAGTTAATCAGAAAACAATTTATAATCTTATTGGGCCGAAACCCTGAAACTCCCTCCAAAGGCCTTTTGGCCCAGCCCATTACCGCCCTCCCAATGACAGGCGGGGCCCGCCTGTCGGCGCTCGCCTCCCCTCTCTCCTCCCGTCCGCGCCCCGCCTGGCCCCGCGTGTCAGCCTCCACGCGCTCCCCTTCGCCCACTGACAACCGTGGCCCGCCTGCCGTGTTTTCCTTTTCTGTTGCGCCCGCTGACAGGTGGGGGCCACCTATCAGATCCTTCGTCTTCGATGGAAGGGGATCGCTCCCCTTCCCTTCCCCGGCGATTGCTTTCTGCTTCCACACCGCCGGCCACCGGATCGCCTCGGATTCGTCTCGGATCTCCTTCCCCGACCGCCCCGACCTCCTTCCATCAAAACTCGACGCGTTTTTGCGCTTATAGAAGCCAATCCGAGGTAAAAGGGAACCTCGCCAGAGTTAGGAAATAAACCCTCGGGTTCCCCGGCTTGGCTTGCCATCTAGACACCGACGACCCCCCTATTTAAACCACCAGCGACCACCGCCCTCAGCCACACCGTAGCAGCACGAGCCGAGCAAGAACAGAGTGCATATTTCCCGTTTTTCGGGTTTCCCCTCTGCTCCACCTCCGGCGAGCAATCGCCGCCGCCTCCGGCCTCCCCTGCCCTAGCCACCGCCCCCATCTGGTCCGCCGTCATCCACCCGTCCCCGGCCACGCCTCCATCGGTCGTGCAGACCACCGGATCGACGTCGCCGACGACCACCCGAACGACTCCTCGCCGTCTACCCTCGCCGCCGTCGCCGTCCGTCGCCCGTCGTCGCCTCCGAAGGTATGGCCAAGACCGTCTTGACCTCCGCGTTCCATTTTTGGCCGTAGCATCACCGCTCCACCTCCGCCGTCGCCGGAATTCCTCGCCGTTGGACCGCCGGGGCCGAGAACGAAGGGGTAATCGCCCCTTAGCTCGTGCCGTGCCGGACGAACCCCTGGCTGTCCGATCCAGATCGGAGGGCTAAGATGAAATCCCTTCGGGATCTAATCCAGGCGCTCGGATCCGGTCAAAACGGTACCACGTGATCTCGGCCGTCGGATTTAACTTAAAAACATGACTTAATCCCGTGCGTCCACGTATACCCTTTCGCCACGTTTTAATCTGGACCGTCCATCTTCACTTAAGGGATCCCGCCCCGCGCCCGGCCGCTCGATCTGGATCGGACGATCCAGATCGGTTCGGTCCACGCGCACAGTAGCGCGGTCCGCCGTGGGCCTGGCTCAACGTGGACCAGAGCCCATTTTCCAGTTAAATAAAATTCAGAAAATTGTTCAAACTTTGAAAATTCATATCTTGCTCAATTTAACTCCAAATTTCACCATTCAAATTTTGTTAAATCCGGGATATTTTTCTCTACACATTAAAGCCATAAAAACAGTATGTTACTGTTACCCAAAATATTTTAGCAAATAAAAGAATAGAAACCCCTTAGGGATAAATCATTAATTCAGCAAAATAAATTAGGAAAAATCCTAAAAAGCTAAACTTTACTGTTTTATGCAAAAACTCAGAATATTAAAATATTACTTCACATAAAAACACCCACAACTATGTATGTTCTTTTATTTGGTGGATTTTATCTGTTTATTGAATGTATTATTTATTTTTCCGTATCGAGAAGACTACGAGTTCATCGAGGAGCAGGAGTTCTACCCCGAGGTTCCTCCATCCCCATTTGCTGATCAAGGCAAGTCATCGACCATCTCTGTGGAAACAGTTGATCATAATTGAGCCCATGTTTTAATAAGTTATCGCTATAACCCATAGGTTAATATTGCATTAGTCAAATCTTCAAGCCTTACAATTATATTTATTAGATCCCCGTCCTTGTGTGCAAACCCAAGCCATGCTTATTGAGCCTTAACTCCTTGTCACTCTACTATAAAAATAATAGCTAGTGCCCAATGTACCGGCACAACTGCTATAGGTTAAAAAGTACAAGTCGTAGATAGCTGGATTCTGTATATGAATTTCCCTGTTATTCTCGTCTCTGGACTCTGTTGGAGTTGGCTAGGTTATAAGTATGGTGGGTTCCGGGTGCAAGCTCGGGCACTGGTTTGTCGCACCCGGGGCACTATAAGGACCGGTCTGCGGGATCTGTTGCAAAGCACTTCCGTACCAACCACAAGTCTAATGGGTAAGTCCTAACTGGAAGTATGGAATACTCCGGCTCGATGCACCATAGAGGAGGGGGCAAGGGGCTAGCCTGCGGGCGACTTGTACCGACGAGGCTCAAGGGGGGGTATGGTGGGGCTCCGATGCGTCGGGACACCATATGAAACCCATAAGAGGGTGCTATTGGGTCGGGGAGGACTATATGGAAGGTTTTGGCATGAGTTCCCGTGTGATGGGTCATCTCGTTACACTTCGGTGTAAGTGATGAGTGTGTGCCTTGTGGGTACAGTGGTACATCTCTGATCCGAGTAATTAAATCTTTTCGAAAAGCCGAGCCCACGGTCAAGGGCGGGTTGTGTGACTACTCGCAGTTAGTTTACAATTGTTTGAATGGTCGAGTTATTCATGACACGTAAGGACTGTTGAGCGAGGTGGGGCTGACTGTACCCCTCGAGTTAGAAGATGATGATGCACACACACATGTTTACTTTTCCGTACTAATAAATTGATCACATTTAAGCTTTACAATTATGCTGCTTCCGCAAAACCAGCCACTATCTCCCTTGTTATTACCTTGCATTATATTTGCATTCGGTGGCTTGCTGAGTACATCTGTACTCACCCCGTTGACTTACACCATCAGAGCCAGTCTACTACGAGGAGGATGAAGGTCTGGAGTAGCGACCCAGTCAAGGCGAGACTGGAAGGAGGCGTTCATCTAGGACCCTTATTTTATTAGTTTCTCTTCACCTTTATTCACTTTTGTATTAATGCGGTCTACGAACCGTGAATGATTGTCCGTATTGTACGTGGTCGCATGATGAACGTCTTGTTTTATTGATTTTCTATGGAATTTCAATAAAGTCCTGATTTATTAAATCGGGGCGCGACAGTTAGCAGCCGTGGTTCATGCCTTGAAGATATGGAGACATTACCTTGTGGGGAATCGGTGTGAGGTCTTCACCAACCACAAGAGTCTCAAGTACATATTCACTCAACCGGACCTGAACCTCAGGCAAAGGAGATGGTTGGAACTGATAAAGGATTATGACTTGGGCATCCATTATCATCCAGGCATGGCAAATGTGGTGGCAGACGCCCTTAGTCGAAAGGGGTACTACAATGCCATCATGATACAGGACCAGGCCCCTTTGATTTATAAGGAAATGGAAAGGCTAAATTTAGGGATGACCACCCGAGCGTACCTCGCTGCTTTGGAGTCTAGGCTCGTCTTGATAGACCAGATCTGAGAAAAGCAGAAGGAAGACCCGGACATCCTAGAGATCAAACAGAACATGCGGAAGGGTAAAGCCCCCAGATTCTCCGAGGACGAGCATGATACCATCTGGTTCAGGAACCGAATATGCGTACCCGACAAGCCTGAGTTGAAGACCCTCATCCTTCAAGAAGCCCACGATACTCTATACTCCATTCATCCCGGTAGTACAAAGATGTATCAAGACCTGAAGGAGAAATATTGGTGGGTCAGCATGAAGAGAGAAATAGCTGAGTATGTGGCCAAGTGCGACACATGCCAGCGAGTCAAAGCAGAGCATCATAGACCTGTTGGACTATTACAACCTCTCAAGGTCCCTGAATGGAAGTGGGAAGAGATAGGAATGGACTTCATCACGGGACTGCCTAGGACCCAAGCTAGTCATGATTCCATCTAGGTGATCGTCGATCGGCTCACCAAGGTGGCTCACTCATCCCCGTCAAGATGACTTACACTGTCGCCAAATTGGTCGACTTGTATATGACCTGGATCGTGTGCCTTCATGGAGTTCCTAAGAAGATCGTATTTGACCGCGGGAGTCAGTTTACCTCCAAGTTTTGGAAGAACCTTCAAGAAGAACTCAGCACACGGCTGAACTTTAGCACCGCCTATCATCCACTGACCGACGGTCAAAATGAAAGGGTCAACCAAATACTGGAGGATATGCTTAGAGCTTGCGCTCTAGACTTTGGTGGAATGTGGGACAAGAACTTGCCCTATGCGGAGTTCTCCTACAACAATGGCTATCAAGCCAGCCTGCAAATGTCCCCGTTCAAAGCACTTTATGGGCGTAAGTGCAGAACGCCGCTGCTCTGGGATCAAACCGGAGAGTCGCAACTGTTTGGGATGGATATACAAAGAGAAGCTGAAGAGAAGGTCAAGATCATCAGGGACAGAATGAAGATAGCCCAGTCCCGATAGAAGAGCTACGCCGATAACCGTCGAAGAGACCTAACCTTTGAGGAGGGCGATTATGTCTATCTCCAAGTCACTCCCCTCCGTGGCACTCAAAGGTTCAACATGAAAGGCAAGCTAGCACCCCGTTACGTCGGACCCTTTTAGATCCTCCGACGGCAAGGAGAAGTGGCATATCAACTTGAGCTGCCTCCATCATTGGCAGGAGTTCACGATGTGTTCCATGTCTCTCAGTTGAAGAAGTGTCTTCGCGTGCCCACTGAGCAAGCCGATCTTCAACAACTCAACGTCGAAGAAGATTTGACCTACATCGAGAAACCCATCAAGATCTTGGAGACCAAGGAAAGGGTAACCAGGAGCCGTGTAGTTCGCTTCTGCAAGGTTCAGTGGGACAACCACCCCGCCGAAGAAGCTACATGGGAAAAAGAAGAAGAGCTGAAAGCCTAGTACCCCGAGCTATTCGAGTAACGTTCCAATCTCGAGGACGAGATTCTTTGTAAGGGGGATAGGTTTGTAACACCTCAAATTTTCAAAGGAATAAAAATATTATTTAATATATTTTCCTGGAATTAATTATTTTGGAAATACCTTTAATACACTCTTTCACCATTTTGAACTACAACCCAGATGTAATGGCCAAACCAGGAGCTGCAAATTTTTATGAATGATCGTAAGACTAAGATATATTTTTGAGAATTTTTACAAATTTTTATCAACCTTGGAAGTAGCTCTAAGATTTTAATCTATTTTCTGTAATTATTTTTAATCAGAAAACGTTTTAAACAGTAATGGCCCCCCTCCTCCCTTTCTCTCTCTCCCGGCCAGCCCATCCCGTTACCCTCGCCCGCCTCGGACTGATAGCCTGACCCCACCCATCAGCGAGCCCCTCTCCTCTCGCGCGCGTGCCCGACAGTCCGACCCCACCTGTCAGCGCCAACCGCCCTCTCTCGCGCCCGAGCCCGACCCCACCCGTCAGCCGCCTCACTCATGTTCTCACGCCCGCTGGCCAGTGGCCCCCACTTGTCGGACTCGTCATCCACCTCCCACCACCGCCCCCAAACTTCGCCGGCCGAATTTAAACCCCGCGATTCGCTCGTCGTCGCCCCCCTCCCCTCCATTTATCGTCGGCATTAACACCCCCGCGACGCGCCGACCGTTTTCCCCATTGATTTCACGCGTCATCGTCAAGTTATCTCCAGCATGCAGTGAAATCACCTCGCCGGCGTTTACTCACGGCCTCCCCCGATTGCGCCCCCTGCCGCCGCCGGTACCCCTATTTAAACCCCCGACCAATGTCGCGCTCAACCCCCACGTCAATTCGCTTCCAGAACGAATAGAGCGCTCGCATTTCCGTTTTTTGCGCCACTCCGCCATCCGCACTCCAGTCGTCGATCGCCGTCACCGGAGTCCCTCTCCATCCACGCCGACCGCACCTCCGTGACCACCAAGACCTCCTCGACCTCGGCCACCACTCCATCGTCGAAGAACCCCGCTGGATCGTAGTCGCCGCCAAGGACCCGAACGCCTTCGCCGCTTTCGCTCGTCGCCGGCCTTGCTCCGTCGATCGTTCGCCACTGCAAGGGTACCGTCGTGATACCCGTAGTGCCCTCTTTCCATTTTAGGCCTTAGACACGACCGCTGTCGCTCGCCGTGGCCTCTGGCCCACTCGCCGTCGTCAGAGAAGATGACCGGCACGGGCTGAATACCCGTGCCCTGTCGGATCTAACCACGGTCGTGCGATCGCGATCGGACGACGCCGGTATTACCACGTGCGCGATCTAATCCACACCGTCAGATCTGATCGAAGCGGTACATTTTAATCTCGTGCGTCCGTTAGTTTTTAAAACCCGCATCGCATCTGGTCCGTTCATCGCGTACCGGTTCGATGTTTTAATCTTAGCCGTCCACGTTACTTTAACTCCCCCGCCTCGCCCTCGCGCGTTGGATTTGGATCCAACGGTCCAGATCGATCCGGCGCACGCGCACAGTGCGCGGGTTCACCGTGGGCCTGGCTCACCGTGGACCCGAGGTGATTTAAATTTAAAAATAAAATGCAGAAACTATTTTAAACTTGTAAAATTCATATCTGGCGCATTTGAACTCCAAAAATTATCATTTCTATTCCAGAAATTTTGTAATTTTATCCTCTACACATTAGTTCAATAAAAACGATATGTTTACTTTGGATTTTTCATGACTAATTAAATAGGAATTCAAATGACCTTAGGGTAAAAATGTAAATTCAAATATTTAAACTTCAGTAAAGTTTATATTTATTCCTTTCTGTTCATATACTGAAAACCACTAATTTGTACATGAACCTTTCATTTTAAAATTTATTAGGAGACTTACAATGAGACTACTCACATTTAAAACACTCTCCCCTCGCTGAACAAGGCAAGTCACCAAACAACATTTTTGAGCATATTGAACCCATGTTTCATTAAACTATCACTAAAACACATAGGCTATACATGCATTAGTCCAATGAAAACTCTTACAATATATTTATTTAGGATCCCCCGACCTTGATGTGTAACACAAGCCATGCTATCTCGCCTAACCTCCTTGTCACCACATGATTAGCATTATTAGCTAGTGTCCAACGTATTGACACGACCGCTATAGGACAAAAATGAGTCGTAGCAAAATGATTCTACTATATGATCCCCATTACTTCTTATCTTTGGAATTCTGTCGGTGATGAGTTGTGGTTGTGAGTGAATGCATGGTGGGTTCCGGGTGTGTAACGCCTGATTTTTGTCAGGCGTTAAAAATAAAATAAAGTAATTAATAAATGAATTTCAAGAAAAGGATTCAGTATAAATCGATAAATAAGAAATATAAAATCTGAGCTTAAAAATTTCATTTAAAAATAAATCGCGACTAGTGTAATTTCCCCAAATTTTGTTTTCGGGATTTTTGGTGCAAATGAATTAATTAAGATATAATCGATATCATTTTATCGCAAAACTCTAACACTAATTATTAAAATATATTTCAACACAAATGTTGTGTGAATAAAATATATGATATTTCAATTAAAAATAATATAAAACCAAATAAAATTTGGCAAGAGAAATTTCTAATAAATTTCTCCCACCTCAACTATATTTAGGTTTTTATTAAGAATTTTGAAACTAGAATAGTAATCCATAATATTTCAATGAATAAATTTAATAAAAAAATAATAATTGAATCACTCTCTTTCCAATATAATTTAAATCATCATTTCTGACTATCTATATCTTTTCCCAATCAAAAATCCGTAGGAATCAACGTTCTATTTTCGGTCGCGAAATTAAAATCCCATTTTAACTGCGTGTTTAAATTCCATTAAAAATCACATTAAAATTATTTTTATATTCCCAAAAATGAATTAAAAACCTTGGTTTGGTGTTCATGTTTGGAATTTATAATTTCGATGTGAATACAAAATTTATTAATTTTCCAAACCGTCGTTTATTCGCGCGTTATTTCTTTAAAATCCAAGATTTCGAAATTTATTTTAAATTTCAAACTTTCCAAAAACTTTTTAATTTTTCTAAAAAATCCAAATTTGAATTCTCAGAAAAATATTTTCCTATTTTTTCCTCCTTTCCTTTCTTTTCTTTCCTTTTTTCCTTTTCTCTTTCCTTCTTTTCCCTTTCCCTTCTCTCCCTTGCTTTCTTTTTCCTGCGCACCTCCCATCTTGGCTGCACGCAGCCACCTCCACTCGCTCCTCCTTCCATTTCTCCATTCCTCTTCCTTTTTTCCTCTTTCCTTCTTCTCACTCTATTTTCCTTCCTTTCTCTTTCAATTTCTCTCTCTTTCTATTTCTCCCTCCTCCTTCCATTTCTCCATGCCCCTTCATTTTTTTCTCTTTCCTTCTTCTCCCTCTATTTTCCTTTGTTTCTCTTTCCATTTATCTCTCTTTCTATTTCTCCCTCCTCTTTCCATTTCTCACTCCTCTTTCCATTTCTCCCATAGCCCTTCTCCCCCCTATAAAAACCATGCCACCCTCTCATTATCCCCACACCAGCCTCTCCTTCTCCCTTTGCCACCCTCTCCAAAACCATCCACGTCGGCTGCGCAGTCATGCTGTCCTGCGCCCCGTGCGCCATCCGTTGTATAGCGCCAAGCCGATACTCCGCATCATCGTCTTTTGTTCCCTCCCGGTGAGAACACATTTTCTTTTGATTCACTTGCTCCTATCAATTAAATTGTTCCATGTCTAATTATCGCATCATAATTGTTTCTATTCCGCTATGTCATCTTGTTCATCGATACATTTCAACTATTAATTAATATTGATCCTAAAATATCATTATCAAAACCGGATGATCCCGCTTTGATTATAATATATATAATGAGTTATTCCCGTATCGTCCCTTAATCCTTGATAATCTATTTAATCTAATTTATTCGTTATTTTTACTTGATCCTTTATCATCAAATTAATAATATTTATCTCGATTTATTAGGTCAAAATCTCATTTCTACGTATTTAAATTTTGTTAAAAATCCTTTTTAAAAAACTATTTATATATATTGAATTAAGAAGAGAAAAATAAATACAAATCATGATATATAACTCAGGATTTGAGATGAATAATTTATGTTGAGTTTCTCAAGACAAAATAATTTTTTATGAGATTTTATAAATTTTATTTTAAATTGCAGAAAATAAAATTTAAATTATATGGACCATGTATGAATAATAAAATGGTTAAAACAACGAGGAATTAAGAATCTCAAAAAGAATTCAAATTTTGGGTTTGGAAATTTTTATTAAATTCTTCAAGCTAAAAATATTTTATTAAAAATTTTTATTAAAAATTTTTATTAAATATTATTTTAATTTTTAATATTTTTATAACTATTACAATAAATACAAACATCATATAAGAAATTGATTAAAAACTTCATTTATATACTCTCCCGTTTCTCTCTTGCTCCCGCTGTAGGCCCGCCTTGCATGCTGCACAGCACACGCATGTGGACCTGCGTTTTTACGGTTCAAAAATAATTCCAGAATTCATTTTAAACTCCAAAAATTCATAACTTGCTCATTTTAGCTCCGAATTTCACCATTCAAATTTTGTTAAATTCAGCATTTTATTCTCTACATATTAATGCCATAAAAACAGTATGTTACTTTATCATAAAATAATCTTATGAATTAAATAAATAAAAACCCCTTAGGGATAAATTAATAATTCATGAAATAAATTAGGAAAAACCCCAAAACTTTAACCTTTGATATTATTAATATAACTTCAGTACAATAAAGCTCAATTCACATATTTAAATCATAAAAATTGTATGCTTATGTTTTGTGATGCTTTATTGAATGTATTGTTTACTTTTCCGTATCAAGAAGACTACGAGTTCGTCGAGGAGCCGGAGTTCTATCCCGAGGTTCCACCTTCAACCTTTGCTTAGCAAGGCAAGTCATTGACCACCCCTGTGGAAACAGTTGATCATTATTGAGCCCATGTTTTAATAAATTATCGCTATAACTCATAGGTTAATATTGCATTAGTCCAATATCAAGCCTTACACTTATATTTATTAGATCCCCGTCCTTGTGTGCAAACCCAAGCCATGCTTATTGAGCCTTAACTCCTTGTCACTCTACTATAAAATTATTAGCTGGTGCCCAATGTACCGGCACAACTGCTATAGGATAAAAAGAATGAGTCATAGATAGCTGGATTCTGAATTATAATTTTTCCCCGTTATTCTCGTCTCTGGACTCTATTGGAGTTGGCTAAGTTATAAGTATGGTGGGTTCCGGGTGCAAGCTCGGGCATTGGTTTGTCGCACCCGGGGCACTATAAGGACCGGTCTGCGAGATCTGTTGCAAAGCACTTCCGTACCAACCACAAGTCTAATGGGTAAGTCCTAACTGGAAGTATGGAATACTCCGACTCGATGCACCATAGTGGAGGGGGCAAGGAGCAAGCCTGCGGGCGACTTGTACCGACGAGGCTCAAGGGGGGGTATGGTGGTGCTCCGACGTGTCGGGACACCATATGAAACCTATAAGAGGGTGCTGTTGAGTCGGGGAGGACTATATGGAAGGTTTTGGCATGAGTTCCCGTGAAATGGGTCATCTCGTTACACTTTGGTGTAGGTGATGAGTGCATGCCTTGTGGGTACAGTGGTACATCTCTGATCAGAGTAATTTAATCTTTTCGAAAAGCCGAGCCCACGGTCAAGGGCGGGTTGTGTGACTACTCGCAGTTAGTTTACAACTGTTTGCATGGTTGAGTTATTCATGGCATGTAAGGACTGTTGAGCGAGTTGGGGCTGACTGTACCCCTCGAGTTAGAAGATGATGATGCATACACATGTTTACATTTCAGTACTAATAAATTGATCACATTTAATGCTTTACAATTATGCTTCTTCCGCAAAATTAGCCACTATCTCTCTTGTTATTATCTTGCATTATATTTGCATTCGGTGGCTTGCTGAGTACGTCTGTACTCACCCCGTTGACTTACACCATCAGAGCCCGTCTACTACGAGGAGGATGTAGGTCTAGAGTAGCGACCCAGTCAAGGCGAGACTGGAAGAAGGCGTTCATCTAGGACCCTTGATTTTATTAGTTTCTCTTCACTTTCATTCACTTTTGTAATAATGCGGTCTACGAACCGTGGATGTTTGCCCGTATTGTTCGTGGTCGCTTGATGAACGTCTTGGTTTATTGACTTTCTTTGGAATTTCAATAAAAGTCCTGATTTATTAAATCGGGGCGCGACAGGGTGCAAGCTAGGGCATTGGTCGGTAGCACCCGGGGCACTATAAGGACCGGTCTGAGGGATCCATTGCAATACACTCCCGTACTAACCACAAGTCTAATGGGTAAGTCCTAACTAAGGTATGGAGTGTTCCAAACCGAGGCCACCATTTGGAGATGGGTCAAGCAGCACCTGCGGGTGGCTTGTATCGACATGGCGCAAAAGGGGGTGCGACGTTAGCCAGGATGCGGCCCGGCACACCGGCAAAACCTAGAGCGGGTGGTTATCGCTTGGAGCATTTCATGCTGAGGTTTTGGCACGAGTTCCCGTGGTATGGGTCATCTCGTTACACTTTGGTGTTTGGGATGAGTGCGTGCCTTGTGGGTACAGTAGTACATCTCTGATCAGAGTCATAAATCTTTTCGAAAAGCCGAGCCCACGGTCAAGGGCGGGTTGCGTGACATCCCACAGTTAGTTTACTTTTAATATGTATGTGCATGATGGTTTGACATATAAGGACTGTTGTGCGAGGAGGTAAAACGTACTCCTCGAGTTAGATGATGTTATTGATGTTCATGTTTATTATTTCACAAGAGTAAATTTGACTACATTAAATGCAATAACTGAAAATTGTACTTTTCTGCACTTTTAGCCACTGTCCTTTCTTTGTTATTATCTTGCATTATTACTTGCATTCACGGTGGCTTGTTGAGTACTTTTGTACTCATACCCGTTGGACAAACACTTCAGAGGCTGCGTACTACGAGGAGGATGGTCTGGATTAGCGACCCAGTCAAGAAAACGATCTTGAAGAAGGTGTTCGTCATGCAAATTCTACTTTTATTATTGTTTTTACTAAACTCTGATGTAATAAATATGGTATGCGTACCATGAATACTTGTCGTATGTACGATTGTCGCATGATGAACCTCTTGTATTATTATTTTTCTTATGAAATTCAATAATTTTCCGATCATCCTCGATACTCTCTCTCGTTTACCTTGACGCCATCCTCGTCCTTGTCTAGACCTCCAGATGTGCCCATTGGGGTCATTTGTGGCTTTAGCTCTCCACCAAAATCAAATTTCTTTAGCCCTGGTGGATGAAAATGTCGTCCTTGGTATGCTTGATCTGGAGCCCTAAAAAGTACTTGAGTTCTCCCATGAGGCTCATCTCAAACTCGCTATGCATCTGCTCAAAAAACTTGGATACAATCTCATTAGTAGAACCACCAAAAATAATATCGTCCACATAAATCTGAGCAACCAATAAGTCTACGCCATCTCTAAGCAATAAAAGAGTTTTGTCCACATAACCCATCACAAAACCTTTCTGCAACAAGAACTGCTTTAGGCGATCATACCAAGCCCTAGGGGACTGCTTTAGATTGTATAAAGCCTTCTGCAACTTGTAAACATGTCGTGGAAATTTAGGGTTCTCGAAACCGGGGGGTTGCTTAACATAGACCTCCTCCTCCTCTATATACCCATTTAGAAAAGCACTCTTGACATCCATTTGATGATGCTTAAAACCTTTAGAAGCAGCAAAGGCCAAAAGAATACGAATAGACTCAAGACGAGCAACAGGGGCGAATGTCTCTTCAAAATCAATGCCTTCTTTTTGATAAAAACCCTGTGCCACTAATCGAGCTTTGTTGCGCACCACAACACCATCTTCTCCTTGTTTGTTCTTAAACACCCACTTGGTGCCTATGGTGTTGCATCCAGGTGGCAGCTCAACTAGTGTCCAAACCTGATTGCGAACAAAATTTTCAAGCTCTTCTTGCATGGCGTTTATCCAATTTGAATCAGAAAGAGCACGAGAAACGTCTCGGGGCTCAAAAATAGCAACAAAAGCAGACTCAGCAAACATAGAAAGAGAACCAGCTGTTGAACATAAAGATCTCTATGTAAGATCACCTATGATGAGCTCTGAAGGGTGATCATGCTGAACTGCTCAGGATCCTAGGTGATCTGAAGTCACCTCACCAGAGTCAGCAACTGGCTCCTCCGGACTCGGCTGAGAAGTCATCTCACCGGAGTCAGCACCTGGCACCTCTGGACTGGGCTCAAGAGGCTCGATCGAAGTAGAAGGAGTAATTATAGGTCCGTCCTCATCCTCAGTCGAAGTCTCAGAACGTGTGGGGTCTGCAGGCGGTGCAGAGGGCCCACCCTCATCATCAGTAGGAGGGTCATCATCTTCCTCGAAGATGGACTCTCCAAGCTCATCATCTC
This sequence comes from Zizania palustris, assembly GCA_019279435.1. Taxonomy (NCBI): domain Eukaryota; kingdom Viridiplantae; phylum Streptophyta; class Magnoliopsida; order Poales; family Poaceae; genus Zizania; species Zizania palustris. The sequence goes on along the minus strand of JAAALK010000085.1, from coordinate 15,997,234 downwards.
CAGAAAGTTCAAAAGGAGTCGACGAAGGCAAAGACTCATCAAAAGAAACCTCGCAAGTCTCGACAAGCATCTGAGAGTCTAGGTTCCAAACATGAAAGCCTCGTGAATGCAAAGCATAACCAAGAAAGACTCCATCCCAACAACGAGACTCAAACTTGTCCAAATGCCCTCCCTTCTTAAGCACAAAGCACTTACATCCAAAAGCTCGCAAGTGGCTAACCTTGGGTTGTCTACCAAAATGCAACTCATATGACGTCTTACCTAAGTAAGCTCTAAGAAAAATGCGATTGGCAAGATAGCAAGCTGTGTTCATTGCTTCAGCCCAAAAACGCCTAGGAGTCCTATGCTCATCAAGCATCGTCCTATCCATCTTGACAAGCGTGCGGTTCTTTCGTTCCACAACGCCATTCTGTGGGGGAGTGTAAGGAGTAGAGAACTGATGATCAAGACCCTGATCACTACAAAAACTGACGAACTAAGAGTTCTTAAACTCAGATCCATTGTCTGAACGAATTGCTCGCATCAGACCATTGTTCTCATTCTTCAGCTTCAGAATCAGGTCAAGAACATACTGAAAAGTCTCATCCTTAGACTCTAGAAAGTAAACCCACGAGAATCGAGAAAAATCATCAACTATTAAAAGGGCGTACCACTTCCCACCGACTGAGCGTACTCGAGCTGGACCTACTGTATCCATGTGCAACAGCTCTCTCGGGTATGAAGTCATCACCTGAGTCACAGGTGCGTGAGAAGCGGCAACCATTTTCCCATGACGACATGGATGATAAATTAGATCCTTCTCCATCTTAAGCTTAGGCAATCCTCGAATAAGATCCATAGAACTCAATCTGACAAGCAGATCAAAGCTCAAATGGCCTAACCTTCTATGCCACTAACATAGCTCAGAGGAGGATCCGTCCATCAGACGGCGAGAAGGGCCAAAAGAACTAGAGAAATCAATACGAAAAACCTTACCAAAAGGTAAGATCCGGCAAACTAAAGATCCTTTAGAATCGACAACAGAAGACATGCCCTTCTTAAAACGCACTTCTAAACCATCCTCAAGCAGTTGTGAAACATAAATTAGATTAAAGTTCAGATTTCCAACTAAAGCAACATTCTTCAAAGAGAAATAATCAGAAATATGAATCGACCCAATACCTTGTACCTTCCCTTGACCACTATTCCCAAAAGTGATGTATTCCTTAGAGCTCGGGGGAGTGAGGCTCGAGAACCATCTACGGTGTCCCGTCATATGGCGAGAACATCCTGAATCCATGATCCATACGTCCTCGAGTCCTCGATCCTGCAAGATCAGTGGTCATGAGTGGGAGCAAATGGTCGACCACTAGGTCTAGCAAAAGTACTAAACTAGTGTCGAGCCATTTGCTCGTATGTAGGAAAGCAGAAGGAATTATATGAGTCTAGACCAAAACGCGGCTCAAAGCGCGGTCCTCTGTTCTGCCTAAAATCACGGTCACGAGGTCCAAAACCGTATCCATAACGATCTGGAACTCTGCCGGAACTGAAACCACCCTCCGGAGCACGGTCATAAAAACCGTCTCCTCTACCACCACCTACATGACGTGGCCTGGCCTCTAGCCTCTCTCTATGTCGAGGAACTCTCTGTCTCCCACCCTGCTGGTAGAACTGCTCCTACCCACCTCGAGCTCTCTCTACTCGATCAACCCGCTTCCTCCTGAAGCAAAACTCCTCAAGATGCCCGTCTCTCTGACAAAACTCACAATGATAGGAAGGCTTCTTGGGATGTTGTTGTGGTTTAGGATTCTTAGGCTTGGTGGTGTTGGGTGTAGCATCTTTGGTGTGAGAGGGTCCAGATAAAGAATCAAGAGAAGTGTGGAGAGTTTTAGGCTTTGGAACCCAGATCTTCTTCTTAGGTGGAGCTTTAGGTTGTTCTTGGATCACTCCATCCTTGGGCTGACTATCCTTAAAGAACTTAGTGGAGTGAGTCTTGGGATATCTCTGTTCGGGAGTCATCTTACTCCACTCCACTGCACGGCTAATGGCACTCTCAAAATCAGCCTTGGTATAGGTGTAACCTACCCCAAACCCATCCTGTCTCTTGAACTGCTGGATCATCATGCCGAGCTGTTGCTCTCTGGCACTAATCCAACTCAGGTTCTGACGGAGGTAAAAGTTCTCGTTCTGAACATCAGCTAGCTCCTCTCTCAAAGAAGCTAACACCTCCACCTGAGACAAGCAGGTCTCACACTCTTTATCAACTTCAACAGACTTCTCAGCTTTTAGCTTGATCAACTCCATTCTAATGGACAGATAGTTCTCACAAACAGTGGGTGGAACTGACAAGGTCTCAAGCTCTAGTTTAGTCTGCTCCAACTCAGCTCTCACTCCAGCTAACTCGCTCAACTACTCATCACTCTTGGCACTCAGCTCAGCTATACTAGCTAAATGAGATGGACAGTCTACACAAGGTGCGACGACAGTGGCATGAGCATCTTTTAGCTCATGTTGAGTGCTTTCAAGCTCAGTGGCCAAGGCGTCTCTCTCATCTACTCTCTCTATACAAGAAAAGCCAATGTTTGGTCTTACTGCCGAAGCCAGAAGCTTCAAGTAGGCGCGGGGTGTGTAGAACCCTACGGGTCGGACCCCTCCGACCACTGGAGGGTGTCATGTGCCGAAGCCCTCGTTCCGGAACACTCCATCCGCCAAAGGGCCTGGCACGCCGGAGCCCCTGTGCTGAAGCCCACTAGGCATAGGAGGTCTTCGGGAGCCAGAACCCTCCGGTGGAAGGCTTCTGCCTAGTCGGCTCTGCACGGCTTACCCAGTTAGCCTTCAGCTAGAATGGGAAAGGCCCCATGGGCACTTCGAAGTTAGTAGTTTGGACATCACTCTATGAAAGGAGTCAGTAAACCCTCCAGAGGTCCATAAGGACGATTGGAGAATTCCAATCGTCCAGTATTTGAGAAACCCTAGTCAAAGGGTTGATCGGAAAGTTCGGCGACAAGCGTTTAAATTTATGTTGCTAGATGATGTATTGTATCACCGAACTATTGACGAAGTACTTTTAAGGAGTTTAGATGATGAACAATCCGAGGTAGCTACGGGAGAAGTCCATGAAGGGCTTTGTGGCACTCATCAGTCAGCCTAGAAAATAAGTTGGATGCTCAAAAGAGTAGGTTTCTACTGGCCGACTATGACTGAGGATTGTTTCATATATTATAGAGGGTGTGAAGGATGCCAGAAGTTTGGAAATATTCAGCTAACTCCTGCTTCATTGCTTAACCCTATTATCAAGCCATGGCTGTTCCGAGGTTGGGGTTTAGACTTCATCGGGCAGATCTATCCTCCTTCTTCAAAAGGGCATCGGTTCTTATTGATGGAAACATACTACTTCACCAAATGGACCTAAGTCGTGTCTCTCAAGAATATGACTCACAACGAGGTAATTGATTTTATCTTGAAGCACATTATACATAGATTCGGTATTCCCCAAACTCTCACTACAAATCAAGGTACTTCGTTTGTTTCTAAAGAAGTGAGAGACTTTGCCAAATTTTATGGTATTAAGCTAATAAACTCTTCACCATATTATGCTCAGTACAATGGTCAGGCCAAGTCTAGTAATAAAACTGTGATTAAGTTCATTAAAAGGAAAATCGAAGATTTCCCTAAGAGGTGGTATGAAGTGCTTTCCAAGGTGCTATGGGCTTGTAGAATTGCAAAGCACGGTGCTACTAAAGTTAGTCCATATGAACTAGTCTACTAGACAAGAAGTTGTTCTATCTGTAGAAGTAGATCTTGGATCTTTAAGAGTTCTAAAGCAAGAGGACTTATCGGTCAATGAATATGAGACTCTTTTGAAGGATAATCTAGATGATGTGATAGATAAGAGGCTAAGGGCTTTAGAAGATATAGAGATAGACAAGAGGAGAGTGGCTAAAGCCTACAATAAGAAGGTTAAACCAAAATCGTTTCAAGTGGGTGACTTGGTTTGGAAGACAATTTTGCCCTTAGGCACTAAGAGCCCTAAATTTGGTAAATGGTCACCTAGTTGGGAAGGACATTTCAAAATAGCTGAAATCGCTCCAGGTAATGTATGTGTTAGAATCTCTACAAGGAGAGCGGTTTCGAAGAGCTTTGAATGGCAGGTACTTGAAAAGGTGTTTCCTGAGTGTGTGGCAAACGGCTTGAAAGTGTCGAAAGGTCGATATGAGAGGTATCTTCCTTAGCCCGTTATGCTTTTAGTTCACTTAGTTCACTAAAAGGCAGGGGGGCATGTGTTGATAGCAAAAATTGGCATTAAATGGTTACGATTGTCAACATATCATTTTTGGTAATTTGGGCCAAAAATACACATAACCTGGATTGGGCCGAAGCCCTACAGAGCCGAAGGCCCATTGAAGCTATGGGCTTCAGAAGCTTCCAGAAGGCCTGCTAGCTTTGGCCAGAAGGCCTTTAGAGGCCTGCCTCGCCGAAGTTTCGGCCTGAGGAGCAGGCTTTCGCGGGCCTGGCCGAAGGCCCACTTCGAGCTGAATTCCAGAGATGGAGTTTGAGTCTGATTTTGGCTAATTTTATCCCTATGCATGATTAGGCCGAATCTTAATAGATTAATCTTAGAGATTAGAATACTAGCCCCTATAAATATAGGGGTGAGGATGGTTCATTAACCCCCCCAACAAATCAAACACAAAGCCCTAGCTTTGAACCGTTCCTTTACTTTTACCTTTATTTTTACCTTTACTTTTCTACAACCTTCGTGGGTTTTCCTGGAAGTCCTCCATCGGCCACTTCGGAACAGTGGTAATCCTTGTTACTTCGGCCATGAAGTACCCATTAATCTATGTAACAGATTGCTATCACCTTGTTACTTCGCCTGTGAAGTATCTGTTAATCTACGTAAAAGATTGCTACCTTCGTTCCCCTACTTCAACACTTAGCAGATTCAGTCCCTAGGCTGAATTGGCACTTGATCTCTGTTCTATTGCAGGTTTTCAAGCTCGGAGCCACTTCGACGGAGGTATTCGAAACTAGGAGACTGGTTTCAGAGACTGCCAGAACACCCATCGGCGGGAGTACTACTTCGACTACCCGTGCCGGACCATCACAGTATTGTTGGTTTGATCAAGTCCCACATGCCAAACACGCTTCGCAACAGGCTTCGTCGAGATAGGCTTCGCCATGTTTGTACTCCACACCAGACGAAGTCATGCCCATGCGTCGCGTTGGAGATATTTTGTGGTAACAGAGACTTCACGCCGAACCCCGCTGTTCAGAGGCCATTGTCATGTCGAGATCTGTTCGGAGCCTGCCTTCGGCCAGATCAGTCCGAACGCCGAAGGTACCCTTCGGCGAGACCCTTCGCATCGGACGGTGAAGGTACCCTTCAGTGATACCCTTCACACGATACTCTTCGAATCAGTCAGGCTCCGGTCAGCTTGCTGATTTATTTTATTTAATATATTTATTTTGGCCAATTGGATTATTTATGTGTGATCTGATTACCTGGAGACTCCAGCCGTCCTTGCCACTATTAAGGGTAGTCGGAATACGATGTCATTGTTGTGTTACGCTTAGGCTTGTCCCTAAGTATCCACACACTTTTGGATCATCGAACTGACCCAAGTGCGGGGGCACGTTTTCGTGTCAACAACCGCTCTGGCTCATAACCCATTGTCATCGGCTTCTAGTGCTCTCTGATCATCGCCCTCTTGCCACCTTCTTCTTTGTGACACCTACACTGAAAGGGTAGCGAAATGGCTGATATAGACACGATCCCCTTGGTAAGTCTCTGCTCCTTTGTTTGGCCTTTTTCTTCTCCTTTTCTTAATGGTTTTCATCCTTTTTCTGAATCATTTTCTCACAAACAGGCCCTTCGAAACCAGGTCTTTATCCCGATAGTTTCCCACCCGTGCAGTTTCTTTTTGGGTCCCCTGGGTAACCCAGATCCTGTTGACCTTATAAACGCCGAGACCAACAGAATCCCTTTTAAATGTTCTCCCATGCATCCCTACGACTGGCGTGACTGGTACCTCAGGGTATCGGCCACTTAGAGCGCTTTCTAGGATGAGATTGATGTCGGTCACTACATCGGACTCTCTCTTGTCGCGCCGTTCCAAAATGAACCGATGGTTGTCGCATTATGTTACTTTTGGTCCGATGCTCTCAATGCTTTTCTCTTTGTTCATGAACCGATGAGCCCCACCTTGCTTGACGTCTACTTCTTGACTTGCCTCGACATCAGTTCACCGGTCCACTATTTCTCCCTTCGTTTCTAGCCATCACTGGGCCGATACATCAAGTGGCACAACAAAAAAGTTAGCCTAGTAGGCACTCGTGAACACATTTCTTTCCTCACCCTTTGTCTAGAGGAATTTGTCTTCTGCGTGTTGGCCCCAACCCCAACCATTCAATTCAAGTACCTGGCCGAACAGCTTGCCGCCCATGCGTGGATCCCCTTTGGTTGTTATCTTCTTGGAGCCACCTACCATCTCCTCCACCTTGTATCGGTTGACTTATCGGATGGCAACTTCATTGGCCGTTATCAGGGTCCCCTTTTTCCCAATTACTCTTTCCCATAACCTTTCAGGAGTCGGCCGCTCCTACTTTTTGTTGGTGTCATTCCTTGGGCGAAGTGGCCTCATATCATCCTCGCATTCCTATCACCACTGTGTCTTTGGCCACATCCTTCAAAGGCTTTTATCTTGGATTCTCTAGTCAGACCATCTGGTTTACTTTTGGCTTCCACTCGGAGAATGTGCTCCATGACCGATTGGTTATTCCCAATGTATTCTGGGACGTAGAGTCCTTTCGTATCTTCTCTGCAGCCACCTTTCCTTCCTTGCTGCCGGTCAATTTTATCGATGACCATTCCCAGCGATGCTCTTATGAGTTTTATCACATGTCGGCGTTCTCAAGGCAGTTGGGCTTCGGCCAGCTTCCTCATCACCTTTTCTTAGTCGGACAGATTTAGGCCTGTGGGAGGGTCATGAGCGCTTTGGAATGGGATCATCTCTCCCATATGACCGATGGGATACCCTCTAGAAGAGTTGCTACCTAGATGACTTGTCGGGTGACATCTTCTGCCTTCCGTGAGTGGGGGGCGAGTTGAAGCTTCACATCTTCAACTGATGCGCGTTGGTCTACTAGGAACGGCTTCATCCAACTGGCGCCGAGGAAGATCCCGATGTGAGTATTCCAGCATTCTCTTTTTCCTTTTGTTGTTTCTATGTCTTCTCATCTGATTGGGGCTTGTCTTTTTCAGGATGTTGATGAGGACGACCAATCCGTGAGCTTTAGCGGTTGGCCGATACGATACGAACCAGTATCAGCCACCATGAACCTTGGCACCGGCGCCCCCACTCCTACGGTGTGGGAGAATGGGAGGCGGTCCTAGTCGGCTCGTGCTCCGGATAAGGGTGTTCTTTCGAAGTGAAGCCACTAAGGGTCCATTGGATGTCGATCAGAGATCTTGTAGTATATCCCCCTATAATCTGAGACATCATGAATACATATATCAATGATTCCTCATATCTTGTATTGTTTCCTGTTGGGTCTTCTGTGTTATGTCTCTTTTGGTGATTTTGTCTGAGGGTGGTGCCTTCGCACCAGCCATCTCAAGGCGTTGCCATAGGCAATGGCTGACTGTGATTCGTCCAAGCACTTATAATATTCTTCCTTAGTTGCTTCGCTCAGTTTTCTTTTCCTCGAAGTCTTCTTGTTGTATTTAGGGGCTAAAGGTGATTCCTTTTGCATCGGCTATCTCAAGGCGACAACATAGGCATTGGTTGTGTACCTCGTCCAAACGACTAGAAAATATTTCCTTAGTTTTATCGTTCAACCTCTTTTTTCTTGATGTGGCAACCTTTTAACTCGCTATCATTTCATTGGACGTGTGGTGCCTCGTGGAGGATAACCTCGGTCCGCTTCCTAGCCCGACACCCACACCATAGTGGTTTATTAGTCACGGCATCGTCTAGCCTAAGTCGCCTTTGGCATCGTCCTTATAGCATAAGCTTGGGTGGTTCTTCGCTAACTGGCATGATACCATTGTTTGACACTTGCAGGAAATTCCCATCCCAAGCCTTTCCTCACAAACAGATGACTCCTTCTACCTCCCATATTGATAAATCGGTTGTAGATATGTTAACCGATTTATTGACGGGAATCACCTCCACTGGGTCTGTGGGATCGAAATGGTGACTAGAGGGGGGTGAATAGGTGCCTTGACTAATTCTCATGAATCAAATGGCCTTTTCAAATCACCCAACACACCTCCAAAATTTTTGATTCAATTTTAAGCCAACTAGCACAAAACAGATCAGAGATTCAGACAACTCCTTTGCCAATTTTACTTGCTACTTTGATACTTTCTTGATACAATTGAATTAACTATTTTAGCTCTAATCGATCAAGATCATGGACTATGTGATAAACTTGCTATTAGAGTACTAACACAAATTTAGCAATTAACAGGAAATATACTCAGTCACAAAACAGAATTTCAGCACATTCACAAATGAGCTCAATACCTAATATATCCCTAACAATAGAAATCTGAAGATGAACAGTGTTGTCAGAAAGATTATGAACTGAATCATTTTCAAACAATTCAGGAATAAGAGATGGACAAAGTCAATTTAACTCAAATCTGAAAATAGATTGCAGTTTACTATTCACTTCAATTTAGAATTTTAGAGGATAAAACAAATTATCTCTAAGTGATCAAAATTATGAATTATAGAGATACTTCCTATTTGAAAAACAATTCAGATTAAAAACTGAAGTATGAAAATATTCAGTACATTCAGAATGTCTTTTGGTAATTTCTTCAATTCAGAAATCTAATTCAAGCAATCAAATATTACTCATTGTTAACTGATTTTGAAAGATTAACCAATGTATATCTATTTGGAATGGCACAGGACTGATTACAAGACTAGCTCAGATCAGATTCAAACAAGAATTCAAATTGAAGTTTAATTGTACTCAACTTCAAACATCAAAATTGCAATATGCTGAAATACTGTTCAAGAAAAGTGTTGAGACTGAATACATCAAACTGAGTTGAGCAGTATTTTCAAGAATTTTGAACTGAATGCAATCTACAATATTGAGAGAAAAACTGTAGTAGACTATTCTCTGAATTGCAGCAAAACAGGTACAACAATCTGACACACCTCTTGCTGAAAACTAGATGAAAAACAGTAACAATCTTGAAACTGAATACTAGAGCTGATACACAGAATTTTGAATGAAGATGATTCACAATAAGCTATGTTAAAACTAAATATCAATTGAAAAGGTGCAGATTCAGTTCTAGCTCATAAAAATATTTGTAGTACTGTATTAGATCACCAAATCACATACTTCAGAAAATTTAGCGCACACAGGAATAAATTCAGTAGTTAAGTTCAGTCAAGGTTCAATAATTCAGATTTGTGTTCTTCAGACATAACCAAACTCATATCTATTTTTAACAATTTTCTGCAGTACTATTCAGCAACAAATTCATGATTCTGAATAGTATACTTTTAATCACAACAGAATTCTCAGCACCTTTCAACAATTTTTTCAGTCAAAAATTAAAGATCATTTTCAATTCAGACAGTTTGCACTTGATCTGTTTAAGACAACACTGTAGATCATCTGAAATCCTAACTCCGAAGAATATAAGCACATCAGCTGATACTTGTTAAATAAAAGAGGAATTTAAAAATTCAAGATAGCTGGTATGGAATTGATGTTTCTATGTGATACTCAACCCTCAAAACTTGACCAAGATTCCTCAAAACTGAATTACTCACAGAACTGATTCAATTTAGTACATTGAAGAGATGACCAATATCACTCAAGCCAAAAACAGATTATAATAACACTTGAAAAACAATGTTGTTGGGGGAAAATATTCCATCTTCAGGGTTATTGCAGTGACAAGATAAAGACTCGTGATTAAGCCGAGGATTTCCAGCATATAACTTCGGAGATACATTGAATCAAGTTCGAAGTATGATGACGAACTCTAGTTCGGAGTATATCTTCGAACTTGGACTCTTCCGAGAGCTTCGTTGCCAGCTAAGATGGAAGACTTATCTTCTTTCTCATTAGATTAGTCTTTTACCATTTTAGCCCTATTAAGGGTACCGAATAGTTTCCACTATGTCGGTTGTATTAGAGGGGTAAAAAGGTCTTTTCCTTAATGTTTAGGCCTATAAATACCCCTCATTTTACCCTGTAATAAGGACCGAATACAAGTTATTCAATACACACTTTCGAACTATTCTAAGTTATTATCTTTTCGGAGGCTTGGAATAGTTTCCTTCGCAAACACTTCGTTTGTTAGTTATTAACCTTCAGAAACCTGTTAGCGTAATCTTTTACACCAACAAATGTGACACCTCAAATCAGCAAACCTTGATTGAATTCAAGGACACCAGATTAATGGCCTGTAAAGTTTGTATGACCAAGTTCATAAAAAGTGTATCAACTGAATTATATATGATCCACACAAACAAATACTCAACCAAAAACTCAGATGAGCAAATATTTCACATCCACTAAGCATAATTTTGTGACATGATAAACCCTCTTCAGGAAACACATGGTCTGATTTTAATGATTGTCAAAGAAGGTATTCACACCCCAACTACTTTCCATGCACATCAAGAAGAAATCAGATAAAACAGAATAAACTCAAACACATGGATAGTTCATCAGATCCGAACAAAAGAACACAGCAATTCAAGCAATAATCATAAACAAAGTATTAGATGCACATGTACTCACTTGCTGGTTGCTGATTATCCCTGAGACGAATCCCTGATGTAGCTGATCAAATCTTCCGAGTGATTCCAGCAGAGAAAGGAGATGAATCATGCCCCATCAGCAGCGCACAAAAACAAACTCAGATGCTAAGCTTCAGTACCCAAAAACACTATTGCAGATCAGGATTTCATTTCAGATTGGTATCTCTTCAAGAATAGATTGAAAGTTTTCTCCAAAATGTCACAGCCAAACATAGGGATAAGGACCCTTAAGTAGGTACATTCTAGAAAACACTTTTACAAAAAGACCCATAGGCAATTTCAGAATAACACACCTTGAAAATTACCCCTCTTGACTAAAAAAACAACTAGACTCAACATTCTAATATATTTCCAAAACTTGACAATTCTAAAAATATACCAAGAGTTTACACTATTAGACTGAAATACTCAAATAAAACTAAACTCCTATTTATTGAATTTAAAACATTTAGTGATTTGACATATTTCCGGCCTCCGGGTTCAAAGTATCTGTAAAAGAGCCGAAGGTGACCAGCCTACGGATTCCAGGCTCTAGCTTGTTAGGATCCGTAGAAGAGTCTAAGGACTTTAAATGAACAGATTTCTGGCCTCCGGGTTCGAAGTATCTGTAAAAGAGCCATAGGTGGCCAGCCTATGGATTCCAGGCTCCGGCTTGTTAGGATCCGTAGAAGAGTCTAAGGACTTTAAAAGAACAGATTTCTGGCCTCCGGGTTCGAAGCATCTGTAAAAGAGTCGTAGGCGACCAAGCAATAAGGTTTCAAGGCTCCGGCCCAACGAAACACTTTTTAAAGTCCTAAGTGACTAGTATCAGAGCTTGCAAGTATATAACTTAGTTCCAAAACTTATAAACATTATAATATGAACTTATAGTTCGAAGAACTCTATGAAAGAGTAAAATACTATTACCAAGTGTTATGTGAAGCATCATTTTGTTATATGAATCATTGTGTCCGATGGACTCTATCGCAATGCGTATGGTCCCCCACCCATAAGGAGGGGCAGGAGAATAAGGAACTGTCAAGTGATGCTTCCAAAATAGGTTATATTAATCAGGTAATCATATTACATTAAGAGAAATTTCGGTCTAAGACTAAATAAAAGCGAAGACCCCTCCGACCTCTAGAACTACTTCTAGGACCGCTTCAGTCTTTAGAGCCCTGAGTTCTTAAGACTTTTCTCTTAGTCCGAGCGCCTTTCCTCTTCGAAGCTCGCAGCTTTTTCTGCTCTTCTTGAAGTTCAGCCCAGGACAGAAGTCTTTCGAAGCTATCCTCCGTTGCGTCTTTGTCTTGGTACTCTGAGTCAGACCAATCTACATATTCTGAAGACGAAGATACTTCTTTATCTTCTTCTTTAATATAAGCTAGGACTTCGTGTTGAACTTCGGCTATTATTCCCCCTTGCTCCCCTTGAGGAACAGAGAAACACAGACGTCGGTAAGGCCTTAAGCTCTCGAGGATAGCTCAATATTGACGAAACCCTTTGTTAGGTTCCAATACTTCGAAGTCAGGTTCCGAAGTGCGTAACAGAACGTAAAAATAAGCATCCAAACAAAGACTCCCCGTTTATAAACTTTTCGTTCATTAAAATAAAGGGCTTTACAAGATTTCTTGTACATGCTTAAGCGCCCTACGAAGCTAAACCTACGGGTCAGTTGGTGGATCAGGAGGGGTCAGAGCCAGCGAAGTCGGAGATAGAGGCTTCGTATGAGCTTTCTTCTGCCGGTGAGCCTCATCAATCTAGGCCTTGGCTACAGCTTTGTGATCTGTTTTCTAGGTCGCATGAAAGGCTTCCCAGGCAAAAGCCACATCCAAGGAGGGACACAATAAGTATTCGTCAACGAAGCCTTCAGGCGTCGAACCCCCCCCATAGGAGCAACAGAAATCCTGAGGGTTTCGATATGTCAAAGGACTTCAATTCTAGCTACCTGCCCGGAGATTTCTCCGTAGAGAATCCCGGAGCCCTTCATCATCTTCATTGCCGCGTGGATCATCTTCAGCTTTCGCTCAAGGGGCTCGCTCGCCGCAGCCGAAGATGAAGGGCACATTGTACCAAAGTATTCTAGGGTACCCCAGAGGGTATCCATAGTCTGATCAGCAACGGTGGCATTCTTCGTCTCAGCCTCCGTTAGCTCCAAAGCAAAGGCATATACCTCGGCTATCCTTGATAGTAGAGTACTCTTCTTGGCCAGCCCTTGTTTGAGTGAATCTTGAAGCTCTACAAGCTGTGCGCTAGACTTTGCCTCTTCTCGTCGAAGCCTCTCAACCTCGGCCCTAAGCAACACATGCTCGGCTTCGATTTCTTGGACAAAAGCCTTGAGTGTAGCGCTGCTCTGTTGTTCGACCCGGAGTGCTTAGTCAATAAGGGCCTTGGCCCTCCGCTCCTCGAGGAGCTCCTCCTCCAGTTGCAATGTTTTTCCTTTGGAGCGTTTGAGGGCTGACTGGAGGGTGGTAACCTTCCTCTTGAGCCGATTAGTTTCGAGCTCATTGGAAGTCGTTGCCGCTCTAGCAAGGACGAATTGCTGCAAAAAAGCAGAGTGAGTATAAAGCAATTTTGTTAATTAAATAAATTTGTTGTCTGATTGCATACCTGAAGGGAAGCCCTTTCGAGGGCCAAATCGAGCTCTGGTGCCCTGGCTTCGCTCAAGACGGAGACCAGTTCGGAGCTCCCAACCTCTTGGCACTTATCTGCCAAGGGTTCCAGGAGCGCTCGAAGCCCCGTCCGCTGCACCAAGAATGGAGTCAGCAAAGGAAGCCAGGACAGGGCCCGTCGGTCATCCACGGCTAGGTCTTCCTCCGAACCGCTCACTGAGGGGTCATTGGAGGAAGGTGTTGTCATCAAAGAGGGAAGGGGGCCGAGGCCTATCGTGCTCTTACCCCTCCCTGGTACGAAGACCAAAGCTGCTACTTCGGCCAGAGGTGATCCTACTTCAATCATTGCTACCTCGGATGGAGTCGCTCCGCCCGAGATGGCTTCAGTTGTCGGAGCCACTGCTTCGACCGGAGCATCAACTCCAAGTGAAGCCAAAGCCCCGCTAGGGGCTGGATCCATACCGCTCCTCGAAACATCTACAAAGTAAAGGTATTTGTTAAGTACTTATTACACAATAAAGTCTTTTTAGGAAGTTCGAAGGTAAGGTTTCGAGATTTACCTATGTATGCACTTTGAGGGAGAATTTCGGGGTCCCCCAGAAATTCGTACATCCAAAGATATTCTTCGAGGTCATCCACCGAAGGTTGCTCCGGAGTAGCCGCAGTTGTAGCTCTGACCTCCGCAACTACCACTCCGACCATGGGCGAGTTAGGATTTTCTAACTCTAGTTCCAAGTCACCTGCACCGGGTCCGGAGGGGGCTATTGTGTCAACTCCTACAACATCCCAGAGGGGGTCTCCAGTTGCAGCTTGGGAGTCGCCTTCATCGTCTCATAGCAGATAGTCTTCAAGGGCTTTCCCCATCTAGGCGTTTGAGTCCTTTTCTTCTGAGTCCTCCGAACAGGAGCTCTGAATGCCCAGAGAGCAAGGCAAAGATACCAGAGATGCGGGAGGAGGAGGCTTCGCTTTCTTCTTCCCCTTCTTGATGGGGGTCTTGGCGACCCTTTTGGAGGACTCGGTGGTGGTTTTCCTTTTCCGAGGAGCTACCCCCGTCGAATCGAAGTTCGGCAGGGGAGGAGGCTCCATCCCGAGAGCACTCCACACTCGGTTGGAGCATTCCCAGCTCTCAACCAGCTCCACCCTCCGCTGTTTCTCTGCCACTGTAGGGGCTTCGAGCACCCGTTCCATGGTTCTAACAATCAGCTTCGGAGCTAGTGCCAAAGAAGCCACTGAAAAAAGGTAGCATTCTTTAAGTATGCTATCTATTTTCTAATCAATGATAATGTAGAAGTGCAAAGATTTACCCAAGCTTTGAAGCTCTTCTTCCGAAGCATTTTTAAATGCTATTGGCCACTCCGCTCCGAGAGGAGGGATTCGGAGGGAGATGAATTCCTCCGCAAGGTCCCGCATGCTCATGCGGCTGGCCACCGAAGAAAGCAACCCTAGCCGTGTCGAAAGCAGGCTAGGGTCCGGAGTGGCTTTGACTTCTTTCCGGTACCAGATTTCTTGTAGAGGCCCCGCAAGGCTGGAACCTTCTCTGACTTCGGCATAGAACCATCAGAGGATCCAGTTGGTGTACCATCAATCATTGATGGCCTTCGCTGGAAAATGCTATGAGTACTCTTTCCGAAGTTGGAAGTTAACACTTCCGAAGGCTGTCAGCACCTTGGTGTCTCTAGGCCCATCATGTGGCTTCGGCTGGCAGGAGGCTTCGTGAGTAGCCCCAAAGACTTCTGACCTCCCTTCGCACCCTTATGGCGTTGGGAGACAATTGCGTGAAGGTAACGTGGAACATTTCTAGTACCTCTGCCAAGAAGTTGATTGCAGGAAGTCCTAGTCCGGCTTCGAAGAAGGCCTCGAAGACCACCACCTCTCCGCTCCGAGGCATCGGGTTGCTTCTGTACCAGGGACCCGAGTCCTCATGCCTGGGCCCAGCTTCCCGTCGACTACTTCTTCAATGGACTCTGCCATGCTTGTTGACTGCCCAAGAAGGAAGCTTTGCCCCAATGGCTTCTTGGATGGTGGGCGGAGTTCCCGAGGGTTCTTCGGCCAAGAACCCCCCGGGGCTCCCGCCATTGCTGCCACTGCTGACGCCACCCACGCCTGCCTCTGCGCCAGAGTTCCTGCCACCACCAGCACCGTCGCACTGGTCCTCACCATTGTTTGGTTGCTCAGTAGGTTGGGGAAAGTTTGAAGGTTAGAGAAAGGGGGTTTAGAACCAAGGCTCTGTAAAAAATTCTAACGAGCCTCAACTCCCCCTTTTATAGCCTTTCCGCCTCTAGTTGCCGCATTTCGAACATGTATTCACATTGCAGGTTTGGCTTCTATCGCTGACAAGTGGGACCAGAAGGTGAAAGAGGTGTGAACCCGTGGTAAAATTTTGTCCGTTACATTTTCCTAGGAGCCTAGCGGTTACTTGAAGGGTAACGACTCAAAATTAATGGCTCTTTGCGATGCTTCGCCTCCGCAACGGTTCGATTCCTTGTGAAGCATTCACACGGGAGTCCCAGTTCGAAGCTTCCATCAGACATACTCTGATGTCAAAGACACTTCGAATGGTTGTAATACCTTCAAATTTTTCAAAATCCCTGAATATGAAAATATTTCTTGCGTATACTGCTCTCCTACTATACAAGTTAAATTGGAGAAGCATATTCGAGGGGCTAATGTTGGGGGGAAATACTTCATCCCTAGGGCCTTTAAGATCAAATGGCAATGACAATTTATGCAGCTAAGACAGAAGTTCATCCCCAAGTTGATGAAGTTTCTAAGCTGAAGGGTCCTCCGAACCCAATTCAAAGATACCGTCCAGAGGCTCCATCTTCACAATGGGAAACAACAAGATTGACGGGACGTCTGCCTTATCTATCCTCTTCGGATGCATTTTACTATTTTAGCCCTATTCGAGGTACTGAATATTTTCCACTATGTCGGTTGTAATTGAGGGGTAAAAAGGTCTTTTCCTTAGAGTTTTTACCTATAAATACCCCCTTTTCTCACCTTGTAATAGGCATCAAATACTCATATATTCAGTACACAACTTCGAACTACTTCGAGCTATTATCCTATTTAGAGGCTTGAGATAGTTCACTTCACAAACTCCTTGTTTGTTAGTTCTTAATCTTAGAGAACTTGTTAGTGTAATCTTTTATGCCAACAGTTGGCACCGTCCGTGGGAAACTTAGTTCTAAAAGCTAGTTCTCCACCGCTGACAGCACTTCGAAGAACACTTGTGGCGGGAGCTTCGGAGTCTCAGGATTCTGCGCACCCTTGAGCAAGGGGCTTCCTAGTGCAGCTCGAAGGCCTTTTCTCGCCTTCCCGAGTCATTCGAAGTCTTTGGTCTTCGTTAGCCATGCCTCCCAAGCAGAGCCTAGCCATCGATCCTCCCCGAAGGTCCCCTCGGACCAACGGTGCAGGACCCTCAGTCATTCCACCAACCCCCAAAGGGGTCATCAGACCTCGAACACCCAGAGGCCCCCGAGCAGCTCCCTTGGCGCTTCAAACTAATTACCTTAGTTCCTAAGACCCGAAGATCCCCTCTGGAGGAGATGAAGACCTTCCTAAGGACACAGCTGCCTAGGTAGCACGGCTTCAGGAAGAAGTAGAAAGATAGAGGCAAGAAGCTATAGATAGACTTCGCTCTCAATCCTTCACTCATGCTCCGGAGGTGCCTCAAGATGACGGTACTTGTAATCATCCCGAAGCTCTTCAAGTCCCGAAGGAAGCTGAGAACGCATCCTTCGACGACGAGTCCCAATTACATCCGGACCTGCATAAAGTGCCCTTTGACCCTAGGTTCAAGGCCTCGAAGCTACACAAATACTCCGGTGGGTTCGACCCCAGAGAGTTCTCTTGTTCGTATGCATTGGCAATAGAAGCCAGCAGAGGGGTGTGTAACACAATGGCGAAGTGTTTCCCCCTCGCGTTGGAAGGTGTGGCTCTCTGATGGTTCTGATCTCTAAAGCCAGGATTGATCAAGTCATGGGAGCAGTTGAAGAGGAAGTTTGTGAGTAACTTCCAGGGTATGTTTGTAGCCCCGATGTCGACCGGAAGTTTGTGCCTGTGGAGAAGAAAGGAAGTGGCAAGATTCATGTATATATTGATTTCAGGGACTTGAACAAGGCCACTCCAAAGGATGAGTATCCCATGCCGATAGCTGACATGCTGATCAACGATGCTTCAGGACACAAGGTACTAAGTTTTCTTGATGGCAATGCTTGTTATAATCAAATCTTTATGGCTGAAGAGGACGTCTACAAGACATCCTTTTGATGTCCTAATTTTGTCAGCTTGTTTGAGTGGGTTGTTATGAATTTTGGTTTAACGAATGCTGACGCTACATATCAACGTGCTATGAACTTGATCTTTCATGACTTGCTAGGAGTTATGCTAGAGGTCTACATAGATGATGTTGTAGTCAAATCGGATGCTATGGGAAACCATTTAGCCGATTTGAGAGTTGCTTTTGATAGGATGTGTTAGTATGGCTTAAAAATGAACCCGCTCAAGTGTGCTTTTGGCATGTCGGAAGGCAAGTTCTTAGGATTCATGATTCATGAAAGAGGTAGTGAGATTGATCCTAAGAGGCTTGAAAAGATTAAAACTTTGAAGCGCCAACATGCAAGAGAGATGTGCACAAGTTGCTAGGCAAGGTTAATTATTTGTGCCGCTTTATATCTAACTTGTCTAGCAAGATCGACGCTTTTGTCCCCATACTTAGGCTAAAGAACGAAGCCAAATTCACTTGGGGGGCAAGTCAACAACGCGCTTTTGTGAAGATTAAAGAGTGTGTGTCATCACCACCTGTGGTAACAGCACCAAAAGTCGGGATTCCGTTTCGGCTATACGTTGCTGCATAAGATAGCATGATAGGAGCCATGCTAACTCAGGAAGTGGAGGGAAAAGAGTACATCATCACATTCTTGAGTCATCGACTACTGGATGCCGCAATGAGGTACGTGTTTTTAGAGCGTTTGTGTTTATCACTTTACTATGTATGTACCAAACTCCACCACTATCTTCTATCCAGCACATGTATTATTACTTATCAAACTGATGTTATAAAGTACATGTTGCAAAAGCCGATTCTAAGTGGAAGAATCGTAAAGTGGGCTTATGCTTTGATTGAGTATGACTTGGCTTAGGAACCTCTGAAAGCTATGAAAGGCCAAGTCATCGCAAATTTTATAGTTGATCACCATGTAGATGTCAATTGGAGTAGTGATACTACTTTGATTGAGGTAATACCATGAAAACTTTACTTTGATGGCCCGTCTTGCAAGAATGGCCAAGGTGTTGGAGTTGTGCTCATATCACCCAATGGTATGAGTTTCAAAACCTCGACCCGATTAGAATTCCCTTGTACTAATAATCAAGCTGAATATGAAGCTCTTTTGCTAGGACTTTATTTGTTAAGCTCCATGGGTGTTAAGTATGTTCATGCATATGGTGATTCACTATTAGTAGATCAACAAGTAGCTAAGGATGCTCAATGTTTTAATGGTCTGCTAAATAGCTACGTGGATAAATGTCTAGACATAATTGCTACTCTTGATGATTTTGAGATTTCACATGTGTTTAGAGAAGCCAATTCAGTAGCAAATGACTTGGCTCAGCTTGCATTTGGTACCAAATTAAAAGAAGTAAATTTTTCGCACAAGAAAAACTAATGCTTGACTTAATTTTAGTACCCGAGTCATAACACATCTGTCTGACCGACCCGACATGGCCGGTCCGACCGCAGGTGTCTGGTTGGTTTTACCGGCCTTGCCAGGCCGGTCTAACCACCCTGTTCTAGTCGTTCGACAACGGCGGATCTGACCGGCCCTCTATGGCTGGTCTGACCGCCTCGCATCAAGAAGTTTTAGGACACGGGGGGCAGGTTGATGTTTGTGATTTAAACACCAATTCGAGCGAGGATTTGGCAAGTACTTCAGGTAATTACGAGGATGATTGGAGAGCTACAATTATTCAATATTTAAGGGATCCTAGTAAGCGGGTTGATCAGAAAGTTCGGCGACAAGCGTTTAAATTTGTATTACTCGACGATGAGTTGTATCGCCGAACTGTTGATGGAGTACTTTTGAGATGTTTGAATGCCGATCAGTCTAAACTTGCTATGGGTGAAGTACATGAAGGTCTTTGTGGTGCTCATCAGTCAGCCCATAAACTGAGTTGGATGCTCAAGAGAGTGGGTTTTTATTGGCTGACTATGACTGAGGATTGTCTTAGGTATTATAGAGGATGTGAAGCTTGTCAAAGGTTAGGTAATATTCAGCTTGCTCATGCATCTTTACTTAATCCTATTATCAAACCATGGTCGTTATAAGGATGGGAATTGGACTTCATCAGCCAAATTTATCCTTCCTCTTAAAAAGGGCATCGGTTCGTGTTGATGGCTACTGATTACTTCACCAAGTGGACCAAGGTCGTGCCTCTCAAGAACATGATGCAAAACGAGGTAATCGATTTCATCTTGAAGCACATTATACATAGATTTGGTATTTCTCAAACTCTTACTACAGATCAGGGTGCTTCTTTTGTTTCTAAAGAAGTATGTGATTTTGCCGAATCTTATGGTATAAAGTTGATAAACTTTTCATCATACTATGCTCAGGCCAATGGTCAGGCCAAGTCTAGTAATAAAACTATGATTAAGCTCATTAAAAGGTGGCATGAGGTGCTTTCTGAAGCACTATAGGCATGTAGAGTTGCAAAGCATGGTGCCACCAAGGTAAGTCCATATGAGTTGGTGTATGGACAAGAAGTTGTTTTACCTGTAGAGGTGAATCTTGGCTCATTAAGGCTGCTTGAGAAAGATTGCTTATCGGTCGATGACTATGAAACTCTTTTGAAAGATAATTTGGAAGAGGTGAACGATAAGAGGTTAAGAGCTCTAGAGGCAATAGAAATAGAAAAAAGAAGAGTGGCTAGATCTTATAACAAGAAGGTGAGATCAAAATCGTTTCAAGTTGGTGACTTGGTTTGGAAGACGATTTTACCTTTAGGCACTAAGAGCCCAAAATTTTGCAAATGGTCGCCTAGTTGGGAAGATCCTTTTAGAGTTGTTGAAATCACTCCAGGTAATGCATATTTTCTTGAGTCTCTTCAAGGAGAGTGATTTCATAGAGCTTTGAATTGTAGGTATTTGAAAACGTACTTCCCAAGTGTGTGGCAAAATGCTTGAAGTGTCGAAAAGTCGATGTGAAACATATCGCCTTTAGCTCGTTGTGCTTTTGGCTCTCTAAAGTTTGCCAAAATGCAAGGGGGCATGTGTTGATAGAAAAAATGGCATTAATGGTCAAAATTATCAAAATATCACTTTTTGGTAGTTTTACCGAAAATATGTCGAGACCTGGCACGGGCTGGTTGAACCGGTCATGTAGGCCCGGTCAGACCGACCCAATTTGTATCTGATTCAGATTAGCTGATTCCGGGTCTATTTTATCTCTAATTAATTATTGACGACTTGGAACGTGTGTCCAACACAGAGAAGAGCCCAGGAACTCATGACCAACCTCTATAAATAGAGGCAAGGCCGATTCAAGGAGGCCCCCCGAAAACCCTAATAGATCCAATCTATTATCTACCTTGAATCGCATTTACATTCAATTTACTTTTCTTGCCCTAGGATGAGCCAAGTAACGTCCATCTTTGCTGGTTTGCGTTTGTAAACCATCCGTCCGTCGCGTCATAATCATGGTAAGTCCTTGTCGGTTCGCTCGTGAATCGTCTGTTTCATCCACGTAACGGAATTCTGTCGTTTTATCGGTTTTTACTAGTAATTCGGTCCCTTGGCCGAATTACCCCTGGTTTTTTGGTGTTTTTGCAGTGTGTTCTTCTTCATCTTCTTCGCCAAGAAGTTTCAGGCAAAGGCACCAATAGCAAGACGATCGCCGGAGGACCCGGGCGATCGGATCTGTTTTTGTCTCGTCTGACCGACATTGATAGGCCAGTCTAACCGGGCCGTGTCGTGCTGTAATCTCATCACCGGTGCGTGCCGGTCTGACTGTTGGCACAAGGTCGGTCTGATCGGCATTGTGCAGGCAGGCCCCGACGCATCCTTTTTGTGCTACCGGACAGACCGTTGCCCGTAGGCCGGTTTGATCACAGTCCCCTAGTTGGTCTGACCGGCAACCCTAGGTCGGTCCAACGACGTAGCCTCTGTTAGGTTTAATCGGTTTAGGCTAGACGATTAGATTTAATTGTTTCTAATTAGTTTTAATCATTTACTTTTCTATACATCAGTTAATTGAATAATTTTAGATTAATATTATTTGATTGCCTAGCGACTCCGTTATTTCCTTACCATTGTTTAAGGATCATTGGAACGCGACGTCGGTGTTTTGTTACGCTTAGGGGTTTACTCCTAAGTATCCACATGCTTTTGGATCATCCGATCGGCGTCAGTGTGTTTGGCGTGTTTTCTTGTCAACACACTCATCCATGGCGGGTGAACTCAACGACAGTAACATCATCCCGATCACCATGGACGTACTGACCGAAGAGCATTTGGCAGAGGTAATGGATCACGTGGTAAACTACAGGAAGTTGTGCATCGATGCCTTTGGCATGACTCGAGCTAGTCCTATCTAGAGGAGTCAATTGCCAAGGCCATCCACGCTCGGTGAGTATCCTCAGCAGACAGAAAGTCCGCGGGTCACATTCTAGGAAGCCATCGACAATGCTCTACATCATGCTCTTATCAATCAGTCGAGGTATTGCTTAACACCTTGCACGAGTTGATCAAGAAGACAATTGATGGAACCATTGCTCAAGAGCCGATGCAAGGCCTATTGTACTTCTCTACCAACCCTTTGTGCCTCCTGCAAAACCCTCAACACAATCGGTCGGTGCCAACACTGCTAGCACCGATAAGATAGGGTGCACCAAACACTTTGTTTGGCCGGGAGACTGGAATGATGGCTCAGTTACCTATGCCCATGCTCTAGGGGCATGCCACCATCCTAGCCTTCGGCCATACCTCAAGGGCCGATCAGGGAAGAGGTACACATCCCGTGTATGGAATCGCCAGGAACATACTGCCAAATCTTGTGCCACCAAGGGGGAACCCAATGGCATTCCTCAAGGGTACCACCATATAGTACCCCCTTCCCAGTCAACATGGTGCATGCGCACCACGCCGAGGACCAGCACTCGAAGAAAATCAGGCAGGCCAATAGTGGCGTCACCTCCTCAAGATTGATCGGAAAGTACGAAAAGAAGTCAAGAGAAAGCATGGATGGCGAGGATGATCACGAGTACTCATGATTCAACCCCCATTTGAATTTTGAGTTCTTCAGATTCTATTGGAATGAAGGGCTCCGCCTACCATCGATGGACAACTTCTCAGAATGCAGCATCGAAGATAGGTGGCAGAGCGGTCATGACCCGAGCAATAACATGGCGAGGCCACATATTCAGGAAAGGTTGTCCACCCATCGGAGGCCATCGCTACCAAGGGTGTCAGTACTCAAAAGTTGGGACCCATCAACACCAAGGAAAACGGCCAATCGACCGATGGCGGCGCCAACACAATAAAGCCACAATGGTGTCCCAGTGGGATATTCACAACGAATCAGAAGAGGAGAGTGCAGCGGTTGTGGCAGAGAGAGATGAAGGTACAAAGCCCTAAGAACGAGACTGATCTGCCCAAAGAATCAAAAGTGAATGGCGAGTGAAGGACAATGTTGATCATGATGAAAAGAAGGAGGCAGGGGTAAACATGGTTTTCTTCCTCGCTACAGAGTATCGGGGCGCCAACCTTGAGGCCGACGCTGAGAAGACCGATACCATGGCACAACTAGTACTGACCTCACAACCGGCAGTATTTGACAAGCTAGATGATCATGAGCATCGGCACCTGAGGCCCCTTTACATCAAAGGCCTAGTCAATGGAAAGATGATGTTAGATGGAGACACAGACATCAACTTGATGCCATAAGCCACCTTTCGGAAGTCGGGAAAACGGTCGGAGGACCTCATCAAAACCAATATGGTACTAAGGGACTTCGGTGGCAACTCGTCAGAGACAATGGGGGTGCTCAACGCAGAATTGACGGTTGGGACCAAGACCGTGCCAACTACCTTCTTCGTCATAGAGGGAAAAGGATCCTACAGTTTGTTGCTGTGGCGCGATTGGATTCATGCAAATTGTTGCACCCCATCGACGATGTATCAGTGCCTCATGCAGTGGGTCGGTGATGAAATAAAGAATGTACTAATTGCATTATTATGAGAATATCAGGATTGCTTCGCATGGGAATATCATGAAATGCCAGGACTAAGCGGATCAATCGTAGAACATCGTCTCCAAACAAGACAAGGGTATCGATCATTCAAGCAGTCACCTCGGCGGTTCAAGGTGGAAATATATCCAGATATCAAAGCCGAAGTAACAAGTTTCTATGATGCAGGGTTCATAAGACCTTGCTGATACGTAGAGTCGATATCCAATATTGTGCCAGTATGGAAGAAAAGTAGGAAGCTTAGAATATGCGTCGACTTTAGAGACTTGAATAAAGAAACCCCTAAAGATGAATACCCAATGACGATCATAGATTTTCTGGTGGATGCCGCATCGGGTCACAAGATTATCAGTATCATGGACCAAAATGCAAGTTATAATCAGGTTTTCATGGTTGACGAAGACATCCACAAAATGGCTTTTTGGTGCCCAAGTGCTATCGAACTTTACGAGTGGGTGGTGATGACCTTCAGTTTGAAAAAAGTGGAAATCATCCAAACCAACTGTGAGCAGCAGCTACATACCTAGCCTTTGTGGTAGAAAGCGCAACTCCAGATTGTTTTTGGGAAGACCAAGAAACAAGCAAAGAACCGAGAAACTGGCAAGTACCGAAAGTCGACTTGCGATCTAGACGGCACCCACCAAAATCAGTGTCGGAAAAGCCAGATAACTCAAGAGATGATGATGCTGAATAGTAAAGACCGAGATCAGGCGCATAGGTAAGGCAGCTGAAAATGCGCTTGACAGCTTGCCGATGAGATGCGCGTGGTGAAGACTGGAAGCACGTGCACAATCCCAGGGCAAATTGAATGTTCGGTCTCATCACCGTCAGGTACATCAGCAATCTGATCATCCCTCGATACTCTCTCATTGACCTTGACGCCGTTCTCATCCTTGTCCAAGCCCCCAGATGTACCCATGGGGATCATCTGAGGCTTCAGCTCTCCAATGAAATCGAACTTCTTTAGCATGTCCCACGTGTACTTTCTCGGGTGTATGAAGATGCCTTCCTTGGACTACTTGATCTAGAGACCTAAGAAGTACTTGAGCTCACCCATGAGGCTCATCTCGAACTCACTGTGCATCTTCTCAGAAAACTTGGACACAAGCTCATTAGTAGAACAACCAAAAATAATGTTGTCCACGTAAATCTGAGCAATCAAGAAACTAGAGCCAACTGTGAGCAAGAAAAGAGTCTTGTCCATAGGACCCATCACAAAGCCATTCCCCAACAAAAACTTCTTTAAACGATCGTACCAATCCCTAGGGGCTTGCTTCAGACCATATAAAGATTTCTGCAACTTAAAAACATGTCGAGGAAACTTAGGGTTTTCAAAACCAGGGGGCTACCTAACATAGACCTCCTCCTCTATATACCCATTCAGAAAAGGACTCTTGACATCCATTTGAAAAAACTTAAAACCTTTAGAAGCAGTGAATGCCAAAAGTATGCGAATAGACTCAAGACGGGCAATAGGGGCGAAAGTCTCCTCAAAATCAATACCCTCCTTCTGGAAAAAACCCTGGGTAACTAATCGAGCTTTGTTGCACACCACAACCCCATCTTCACCTTTCTTGTTTTTAAACACTCACTTGGTGCCTATGGGGTTGCATCCTGGTGGCATCTCAACTAGTGTCCAAACCCGATTGCGAACAAAATTTTCTTGCTCTTCTTGCATGTCATTTATCCAATTTGCATCAGATAAAGCATGAGCAACATCTCTAGGCTCAAAGGTGGCAACAAAAGTAGACTCAGCAAAAACAGTGAGTGAACGAGCCTAAGAATGCAAAGATCTCGTAGTGAGATCACCGATGATGAGCTCTGAGGGGTGATCACACTGAACTGCTCGAGATCCTTGGCGATCAGATGTCACCTCACCAGAGTCAGCAGCTTGCACCTCTAGACTCGATTGAGGGGGCTCGATTGAAGTGGAAATAGTGATTAGAGGTCCGCCCTCATCCTTAGTCGAAGTCTCAGAAGGTGTGGGATCTGCAGGCTGTGTAGAAGGCTCACCCTCATCAACAGAAGGAGTCTCATCATCTTCCTCGAAGATGGACTCTCCAAGCTCACCATCACTAGAAAGCTCAAAAGAAGGAGTAAGCAAAGGCATGGACTCATCGAAAAAACCTCGCATGTCTCGACAAGTTGCTGGGAGTCAAGGTTCCAAACACGGAATCCTCGAGAATGCAAAGAATAACCTAGAAAGACTTCATCCCAGCAACGAGACTCAAACTTGTCCAAATGCCCTCCCTTCTTGAGCAAAAAGCACTTGCAGCCAAACGCTCGCAAGTGGCTCACCTTGGGTTGTCTGCCAAACCGCATGTCATATGATGTCTTACCTAGGTAAGCTCTAAGAAAAATGCGGTTGGCAAGATAGCAAGATGTGTTAATAGCTTTAGCCCAAAAGCGCCTAGGAGTTCTATGCTCATCGAGCATCATCTTGGCCATCTCGACCATCGTGCGGTTTTTTTCGTTGCACAACATCGTTCTGTGGGGGAGTGTAAGGTGCAGAAAACTGATGATCAAGATCTTGGTCACTATAGAAGTTTACAAACTGGGAGATCTTAAATTCAAATCCATTATCAGAGTGAATGGCTCGCGTTCGACCATTGACCATTGTTCTCATTCTTCAAGCCTCATCCTTAGACTCCAGAAAGAAAACCCATGAGAATTGAGAAAAATCGTCAACAACCACAAGGGCATACCACTTCCCACCGACTGAACGTACCCGAGCTAGACCAACAGTATCCATGTGTAATAGTTCTCCCGGGTATGAAGTCATCACCTGTTTCACAAGTGCGTGAGAAGCGGCAACCATCTTCCCATGACGACAAAGATGGCAAACTAGATCCTTCTCCATCTTAAGCTTGGGCAATCCTTGGATGAGGTCCATAGAGCTTAACCTGACTAGCAGATCAAAGCTCAAATGATCTAACCTCCTATGCCACCTCCAGAGATCAGAGGAGGATCTAGCGATCAAACATCGAGAAGGGCCAAAAGAGCTAGAGAAATTAATCCGAAAAACCTTACCGAAGGGTAAGATCTAGCAAACCAAAGATCCTCTAGAATCAACAACAGACGACATGCCCTTCTTAAAACGAACCTCTAAGCCCTCCTCAAGAAGTTGTGAAACAGAAACCAAATTAAAACCCAAATTTTCAACCAAAGCAACATTATTCAAGGAGAAATGCTCAGAAATCCGAATTGAACCAAAATTGTGTACCTTCCATTGACCATTGTTCCTGAATATGATGTACTCCTTGGAGCTCGGGGAGGTGAGGCTGGAGAACCATTTGCGAAGTCCCGTCATGTGGCGAGACCATCCCGAATCCATGATCCGTATGTCATCCAGGCCTCGATCCTACAAAATCAATAGTCATAAGGGGAGCAAACGGTCCGACACTAGGTTTAGCAAAAGAGTTAAATCAGTGTCGAGCCATCTGCTCAAAAGAAGGAAAGCAGAAAGAATCATAAGAGTCTGGACCAAAACACTGCTCAAAGTACGGTCCTCTGTTCTACCTAGAGTCATGACGATGAGATCCAAAGCTGTATCCAGAATGACCTCGAACACTGCCGGAGCGAAAAACACCATCCGGAGCATGGTCACGAAAGTCGTCTCCTCTACCACCACCTACACGATGTGCCCTGGCCTCTAGCCTCTCTCCGCATCGAGTGACTCTCTGTCTACCACCCTGCTGGTAGAACTGCTCCTGCCCACCTAGAGCTTTCTCTGCTATCTCAACACGCTTCCTCCTAAAGAAAAACTCCGCAAGATACCCATCTCTCTGATAGAACTCACAATGATAGGTAGGATTCTTGGGTTCTTGGGATGTGGTTGAGACTTGGGTTTCTTGGGCTTGGTGATGTTGGGTGTATGCTCTTTGGTGTGAGAGGGTCCAAGTAGAGAGTCAAGAGGAGTGTGGAGTTTCTTGGGCTTCGGGATCCAGATAGGTTTCTTGGATGGAGCTTTAGGTTGTTCTTGGAACACTCCATCCTTGGGCTGACAGGCCTGGAAAAACTCAGTGGAGTGAGTCTTGGGATATCTCTGCTCTGGAGTCATCTTACTCCACTCCACTACATGGCTCAGGGCAATCTCAAAGTCAGCCTTGGTGTAGGTGTAACCTACTCCAAACCCATCCTGCCTCTCGAACTACTAGATCATCATGCCGAACTGAGGCTCTCTGGAACTCACCCATCAACTTGAACAAACTTCTTAGCATTCAGCTTGATCAGCTCTAACCTTAGAGACAAGCAGTTCTCACAAACAGTGGGTGGAATATACAATGTCTCAAGCTCAAGCTTAATCTGCTCTAACTCGACGCAAACTCTCTCTAGCTCGCCCGACTGCTCATCACTTTTGGCTCTTAGCTCAGCTAAAATAGCTAAATGTGATGGGCAGTCTCTATAGGGCATGACAGCAGTGGCATGAGCATCTTTCAGCTCTAGCTAAGCGCTTTAAAGCTCTGTGGCCAAAGCATCTCTCTCATCTACCCTCTTAGTGTACCTGGACTTCAGAGTCGTCAGGTCACACAACAACACCTCGCAATTTGGGCACTCACTGCTCTCACCCAGACAAGGGAAAGAAGATAGACTCTCAATCTTGCCATTGGCTATGGCAAGCTCACTCTCAAGCTCATATATCCTCTTCTTAGCCCCTTTAAGCAGTTTCTCCCGATATTTTAACTCCTGACGGTTCTCTTCAAGTAATTCAATGACTTCATGTTCATCTGAAGATACCTTCTCGTCGTCGTTGTCGTCAGAGTTGTCGGGGGAACCCTTATCTTCTTTATCCCCAAGACCCATTGAGCAGACGCTCTTGCGGAATCTTCAGCTGCAGTGCAAGCGACTCTTCGGCTTGTCCCCGAAGGCCATGAAGTAGAGGCCCGCCGGGTCATCCTTGTCCTTCCCCTTCTTGATCACGATCTCTTCATCGCTTGAGCTTGATAAAGAAGAAGAAGATGATGATCTCTTGGAGTAGCTTCTCTCCATCTCGGCGAAGAAGGTTTTGTCTCGCTTCTTGTTCTCACACTGGTAGTCCTTTAGGGCTTTTCAAAAGAACCTCGTCTTGGGCTTGCCCTTTGTGAAGGTAGAGCCGTCGTGCTTGTTGGAGTCGTAGGAGCCACCACCGGTGCCCTTATTGTGTGTGTTCTGCTTGGGACAGTCGGCGATGAAATGACTTGGATCACCACACTCAAAACAGCTATGTTTCGTGCCATGTCGTTTGAACATCCTCTTGTCATAGACACGACGAACCCGACTATTGAAAAGACACATGTCATCATCTCCTAGCAAATCCAATTGATCCTCAGAGATAGACATCAAAGAGGACAAAGCACAACTCAAAGAATCAGAATCAGCAAAAGGCAAGGCAAGGGCCAGGGTTTTTGAAACAGAACCAGTGAGATTTGATCTCAACTGGATATCAACCTCTAAGGCCTTGAGCTTACCGAAAAGCTCTGCGATAGTCAAGGTATCATAAGAAGCACTCTCAACAATAGAGGATACCTTGAACTCCCAAATCTTACGGTCCAAGGTATGAAGAACCTTGAACGCCTATTCATGATCTAAGACCAGCTGATCTCGATCGGCCTTGTTGGCCTGAAGCTTGTTAATCATCGATTGAAAGCGACCAAACAAATCCTCGAGAGTCTCTTCCGGCTTTTGTGAGAAATTTGCATACTCACGTCGGTATGTCTAATAGAGCCTAGCCTTGACCTTAGTTGTCCCCTCATGGTGTGCCTAGAGGGCAGCTCAGATCTCTCGAGCAGTGTCGAGATGGATAACGTGCTCAAACTCACTGGGACCTAAACCAGAAAATAGTATGTTCACTGCCTTGTTGTTCAGGTCATGCAAAGAGACTATCTTAGGAGAAGTACGCTCTATAGCCGGAAGCACAGTAAAAGTAGCATGAACACACATGCCCCATATCCCTAACCTCTGGCTCAATAGATAGGCTCGCATGCTAGTCTTCCAACAGTTGTAGCCAAAAACCTCAACAGATGGAACCTTGCTAGAAGATGTCATGATCACTACCTTGGGTTAGAACCGGTTAAGGTATGGAAAAACCCTAACCTCGCTCTAATACCACTTGTAGGACCGAGAGTAGCGACCAGAGGAGGGGTGAATGGGCACCTCAAAAAAAATTCAAATCAATGGCCTTCTCCCAACACCCAACGCACCTCAAAGGATAACCAGAAATTCAATCCAAAAACACAGATTGAAATAATACTATCACTATCCTATCAATTTTGAAGTGATGTGATTGAAATAATACTATCACTATCCTGTCAATTATGAAGTGATGTGACAATCTAAAAGATCATAAGCACTAAAAATAATCTAGTCTAAAAACCACCAGTGTCTTAATTAAAAAGACATCATCACCGTGCTTGAAGGCAGATCAACAGCACATTTAACTCACAAGCATTTCAAATAGCACAAATAAAAGCATCAGCAATACTCAGGCATCTAATCAGATAAAATAAATACAAATGATTTAAATATGCTCGTAGATGATTTAACATGCACTAAGAATACAGAGATACATCAATGAACATATACTTAGTGCAGTCTGAAAGTAAAGCATTTTCAGTAATTAAATCTATCAAGAAAAATAATGCGAGTGCAGTGTGTAGTACCAATCCGGCCAACAACTAAAACAATAATTTAGGCACGCTATTCGAGGAAAAACAAAGGTCTATCATTAACGTGTGCTAGCCGTAGGCGATACAGTGTCCATGTGCATGCAAGCAATTTCTGAACGGAGAAAACAAATAGTGATTGGAATCAAACCTGCTGGTGATTTGACTGTGACTTGCTGCAGCAGCACAGGGGAAATCCGTACGCTGATGCGTTTGTACAGCCCGGCCTTGTGCGCGTCCTGCTTCCAGTGCCTAGTGCACCGGCCGCTCGGCAGCACGCGCTGCACAATGGCGCCAAGAAAGAACTGTCGCCGGTTCAGTACCAGAGCAAAGCTCGCGCGAAGGAAATCAGCCGGCGGGAAAAAACGGATGTAAGCACTATAGCTGGCGGTGGTGGTTGCTCTACGAGAACAGCGATGGAAAAATGCTCGGTGGTGCTTAGAGAAAATTTGGTGGCGGCGGTTCCTCAAGGGAACACGAGAGCAGGGGAAGAATCATCACAAGGTAAAGTTGGACTCAAGATATTTCATCGGAAGAGTTGAAAACCTTAGGAAGATACAAGCCCATTTTATAAGCAGCCCATTAAATAGAAAAAGACAGATTTACCCCTATGGTAACTTACACAGATGCAAAAATAAAATTATGGACCCAACGGGCAAAATAGTAAAAACCTAAGTAAAGGTAACTTGTCGTGACGCGGAGCTTTCGTAGCAGCTACGACTTCGCTTTAGGACCATCGGATCTCCGATGAGCGGACTAAATAATAGCGTCGGTTTTACGCCGAAACCGACAAAGCGTCCACTGTCTTCGCACCGGGAACCCGGATTGTGTCAGCCCGATTCTGTGGCTCCCTCAGCACAGCAATCATTCGCGGCCCGTTTACCTGGGTCAAACCCGGTCAACAGACCAGCAGATCCCCTGTCGTTCCTGGCCCATGTACCCAGATTGTGCTGGCTCGACTACGCGGCCCCTCTGTCCGGCAGTCGCTCACCGCCCATGTATTGAGTCACACGCGGCCCAAGACACGACCGGTCTCGTCTCCTCTTCGTCTCTCTTTTTGACTTTTGTTGACAATCACTAATCATTTCTGGAGTCATGAAGCCCATGATTTTCAACATGGCTCCTCAAAAAGGGTCCCTAGTCCTAGGGTTTCTACCAACTATTCCAAATGAAAAATCTAAGTACACTTTCCCTATTTTTTTTATTTTCCTAAGAAATTTCCCACTATTCTTTGAAATCATCTCCGCTCTGTAGTATCCTGGCAAATTTCACTATGCTTACCCTTTTCTTTCTTCGAAAAAACAGACGTCGGTTTTCTTAGGGAACTACTATTCCGCTGCTTTTCCTCTGGCGTGAGTGGCAGCGTCCCTGGAGCATTGTGTTGCGCTGGAGGTGAGCAGGACGTGGCGTTTCTGTGAGTTGAGTAGGCCACAAGCAGTTGTGCGCTCGGGAGTGCGCCAGGCGATGCTACGGCTGAGGTAGAGCGCTCGGAGCACTGAAGTAGCACACGGGATTCCTGGTCGACGTACAGTGCAGGCGGCGCGTTGAAGGGCGTGGGAACCAGGCGCACAGAATTTTCACCGCAGCACAGTAATCATTCTTTTTCTCGATCCTCATGCTTTGCAAATTAATTCAGTGATTGTTCTATTTTTGATTAAGATAATTGCAAGCAATTTTATTTCAGTTTGATATATGCATGGTTTTTTATCTATCCTTGTGATTCGTGTGCATGTCATTAATTTATTTAAATGCATGTGAATTGTGATATTTTATCTTGTGCTTTGTGAAATACCTATGATCGATGGATGTTTTTCTAACACTTGATGGATTGCCTGTTTAGCTTGTGAATGGTTTTTAATCTGCCTTTGTATGCATTGTACTGGTGCCTTTTCAATTAGGGCATCAGTTGTTTTTTAAGGTTAGATTATTTTAAGTGCTTGTTATTTCTCATACTGTCACATCATATCATATCTAATAGAAAAGTGATAGCACTTGCTTTCTCTGGAGTTTTGTTGTGAAAGTGAATTTGCTTCAGCTTATTCATTTAGAGGAGCATTGGATGTTTAGAAAAGGCCGTCAATTTGAAATAATTTGTTGAGGCGTCTATTCACCCCCTCTAGTCGCCCGTTTTGATCATACAGTTTTCATCACCTCTAGTAGGGATGCGCAGCTAGCTCAATCAGCTATTTGCTTCACGGCACGTTGCACCCTTGGCCGATAAAACTCAAGAAAGGCAGCAAGTGTGACAGCGTCAACTAGCTCCGGAGCAAGGGAGTCCATGACGTTGTTGAAATGGGCCCTTATCGGACCTGAATCATTGACCAGGATTTCGACCGGGTCCTCCGGCCGACACAGCTCCGATAGGGTCTCCCACACCTCAGGAGTCAGTGGAGCGGCATTCAACGGAACGACACTAACGACCACATCGACATCAAGATAGGATCTGAAGTCGAACGGGAACTACCGGATGAAGGACTAGAAGAAAACAAAAAAGTTAGATAAAAGGGGAGGCATGCCAGGATAAATGCAAGGACACTTACGTCAAATGGCCTGGCTAGGATGGCCATCTGCGAGGCATCACCGATAGAGGAATCTGAAGCATCGCTCTCCATCGAGGCGACTAGGAGGGTAGACGAGTGCTCCTCGTCGGGCTTGTCCTGCTCGAGCATCGATTGTGCCCAAAGCCAGTGTCAGTTACATCGAAGACAAAAGAAGCGATAAGTAAAAATACCTAGTGAAGAGTATCAACATTGGCATTTGATGCCTCAGAGACAGTGGTGGCACCTCTCTACGCATCAACCCTAAGGGTATCAGTGCTGACGGGCACAACTCCAGTAGCGACCACACCCAGAGCAGCGGCAACATCGGTAGCGGCCAGTACATTCGGACCGGTGGCGACAGCCCCTGATGCATCGGCCCGAGCAGCAACCCCTACGGAAATAACTTTGGTGGCTTGAGCTGGTCGAGGATCGGCAGGTTCATTCAACATGTGGTCAAATGCCTCATAGAGGGAGTCAACGTCAATAGGAGATGGTGGTGACTGAGAACAAAAGAAGATGTCCAGCGTCAGGAACATGAAGAAGGAAATGATGACGACTCAATTGACAAGTGCAAACCTAGATGTTGGCTATTGGCGAAGTATGGGCAGCAAGGGCCTGCACGGTCGAAGAGGCAATCGACGTCGGCTGCAAAATAAGAAAAATATAGAGGTACACTCCAAGAGCCAAGAATTATAAGAAGGAATCAAAATTTACTGATGGTCGTGGAGT
Source organism: Zizania palustris (assembly GCA_019279435.1). Taxonomy (NCBI): domain Eukaryota; kingdom Viridiplantae; phylum Streptophyta; class Magnoliopsida; order Poales; family Poaceae; genus Zizania; species Zizania palustris. Next base: position 15,963,705 of record JAAALK010000085.1, on the reverse strand, counting down.
TGAAGATAATGGGCTCGTATGATTAGCCCAGGCCCTAGTGGATCGGTGCTTGATCTGGGCCAACGCTTGGCATTTGCGCGCCATGACCTTAGACCGCTATCCACTCACCTAGGCCATGGGAGTGTGAGCATCGGTTCCCAAGTTTGTAGTGGCCTATATAGGTCAATATCATATCGGCCGACCATTGGAACTCACCAAAGCAGTGTCGAGGTCATCCTCCTGCAAGAAGCAAATCAGATGAAAGGAAGGCCATGAAAACAAAGCAAAAAGTTGAAGTGCCTACCTCGGTTCCCGTGTCAGTCTCGCCTAGGTGAAGCTGCTGCCGGTAAGGTAGTGAAGGACGGTTGAATATGTGCTCCTTCAGTTTGCTCCACCATCGGCGAAAGACGGTGGAGGTCGCTCGGTAGGATCTCTAAGAAGTAAAATCACCGGTGGGGATCCCATCGGTCATATGGAGAAGGCGATCCCACTCCACCGTATCCTTGACTTTCCCACAAGTTTGGATTTGATCAACAAAGAACAAGTGGGTGGGAGTTGACCGAAGCCCAATTGCCGGGCAAAGATAGATGGGTGGTAGAACTCATAAGAGCCCTTCTGAGAATGCTCACCGGTGAAATTGACAGGCGAGAGACAAGGGAAAATCGCGGTTGTGAAGATGCGGAGGGATTCTTCATCGCAGAACACATCAGGAAGGATTAGCCGATGAGGGCATTCATACTCCGAGTATTACTCGAATGGATACCAGATGGTTTGATTAGAGAATCCAAGGTAAAAACCCTTGAAGCAGGCGGCCAGGGATATAGGAACTACCACGGGCCACTAGGGTGACCGATGGGATCACCAACCGATAGTTTGGCTGATATGAGGTGAAGAAGGTGATAGGTGGCTCTAAGGAGGTATCGGCCAAGGGGGACCTACACGTGGGTGGCAAGCTATTCAGCTAAGAACTGGAATTGGAAGGTTGGAACCAGAACCGATACATAAAAAACAAACCTCTCTAGTCAAAGGTTGAGGAAAGCAATGTGCTCGCGAATGCCTACAGGGTCGGTTTTCTTGTTGTGTCTCATAATGTATCGGCCCTAGCTATCAGTAGACTTGGTGCTAAGACGGTGGGTTGGTTTGGAGCGAGAGAAGAGAGGATTGGCCAATGAGTTGATGTCGAGACAAGTCAAAAAGAAAACATCAAGCAGAGTGGGACTCATTGGCCCATGACCAAAAATAAAGGCATTCAAGGCATCGGACCAGAAGTAATTGGAGGCGGCTAGCATCAGCTCATTCTGATATGGCTCAACGAGGGAGAGGTCGATGCAACGTCCGATGTCAATATCATCCCAAAAGCACGGTATGTAGTTGATACCCTAAGATACCAGTCACGCCAGCCAAGGAGAGAAGGAGGAAAAGACTCAAAGCTAGAGTTCCAGTCGGAAGAGTGCATAGGAGAGTATTTAAAGGGGATTTGGCAAGTTTCGGCATTGATGAATTTTGTGGGGTCAGGATTACCCAAAGTGCCCAAAAAGAAACAAGACAGATGAGTGGCTATGGGAATTAAAACCTGGTTCTGCAAGTTCTATAGAAAGTAAAAAGAAAATGTAAGAAAAGGGGTAACAATGAAGAAAAGCGGCAGACAAACCAACAAGAACTGAAAAACAACAAAAGAGGGTAATGTCGAAGACTTACCTCAAGGATCATGTTGATGGTGGCCATCTTAGGCATTGTCGAAGTGCGGATCGACAAAGGCGAAGAAGACGATGAGCGGTGACGGTCGCAACAAGTACTGGAAGCAGATGGTGGTGAGCTCGAGGACTAAAATGAGCAATGGGTAGAAAGCACGAAGAAGAAAGGTGAAGTGAACAAGGTACTTACTCAAATGCCATTATAATTTTCAAGAATTTCCTACATGTCACTGACAGTGACTTTAGTGGCCCCCATTTTTCATAGACACACCGATGGCATATTGGAAAACCATGAAAATTGTAATGGCATGACTCCTTGGCATCCGAGTCAAACCGATCCCGTCAGATCTAGTGGGCACCACCTGCAACGTTCGATAAAAGGTCATCATGAGTACAGTTTTTCAAAACATCGAGATCTTTATAGGCTCGGGATTAGAAGAACCGAATCTTCGGCTTAAAGAGCACAAGTACAAAACCGTGTGGAATGAAGCCTGGTCCAACGCTGCCATAAAGAAAAGTAGATGTGTCAGACTAGGTGACACTCATTGCAGTTGTGAATGGCCGAGGAAGAAGAAGAAAATTATATGGAGCCAGGACCCAGGGAAAATGTTATAAAGTTCTAAAATATGAAGGGTTTCGACTACAATTAATGAGTGTGAAAAGACTTTGCGAATAGACGTTTGAAAAGACGTGATGGCAGGGGTGATGATGGCCGGTAATTTCGAAGCATCAAAAGCAATTTAATGCTCCGAAACTAGGGGGCATGTGTTGACACCAAGATTTAGTAGAGCCCATGCCCACCGAGAATGTCGCACGGTCAATAGAAGTCAAAAGAGGGTCAGTCAAAGGTGGTCAAATAAAATCGTCCATATTGTTGCAGCATGACTGGACATGTAGGAACCGATGAAGGAGAGAGAAGATAATTGTTGGGGGAAAATACTTCATCCTCGGGGTTTCTATAGTAATAAGACAAAGGCAATCTACTAAACCGAAGTTCCAGTATTAACTCCAGTTTAGTACATGATCAAGTTCAAAGAATCAATGCAGACTTCTGTTCAGAGTATAACTTCGAAGGTTGAATCTTGAGAGAGCTTATCTGCCAGCGAGGATGGAAGACTTATCTTCTTTCCGATTAGATTATTCTTTTACCATTTTAACCCTATTAGGGGTACCGAATAGTCTCCACTATGTCGGTTGTAATTGAGGGGTAAAAAGGTCTTTTCCTTAAGATTTTTAACTATAAATACCCCCATCTTACCCTGTAATAAGGACGGAATACTCAGTTATTCAATACATAACTTCGAAATGCTTCGAGCTATTATCCTATTCAGAGGCTTGGAATAGTTCATTTCACAAACACTTCGTTTGTTAGTTTCTAATCTCCGAAAACCTGTTAGCGTAATCTTTTGCGCCAATAGTTGGCGTCGTCCATGGGAAACCTAGTCCAAAAAACTTCGTTCTCTACCAAGTTCTCAGAACCATGCCTCCTAAGCGGAGTTTAGGTGGTAGTCCTACTCGAAGGTCCCCTCGGACTTCTGGAGCAAGATCTTCGAATACAGTTGAGGTCGGAGGACCTTCAGTAATTCCTCCACCTCAGACTCCCAAAGGGAATTCCCTTCCTCGAGCATACGGAGTCCCTCCTCCAACTCCATTTATGCTTCGGCCAAACGGAGTCCCTCCTCCAACTCCGACTGTGCTTTGAACTGACATGCACAGTTCTCAAGACCCGGAAGATCCTTCCAGAAGAAATGAAGATGGTCTTGGCGACATGGCGACCCAGATGGCCAGTCTCCAAGATGAAGTGGCGAGGTGGAGGCAAGAAGCCGTAGATAGGCTTCGTTCTCAGGCCACCCCGGTCATTCCCGAAGTGCGTCAAGACGACGATCTTCTTTATCCCGAAGCCCCAGAGAATGCTTCCTTCGATAGCGAGTCTCCGCTGCATCCCAAGTTACAGAAAGTGCGTTTCGACCCTAAGTTTAAAACTTTGAAGCTCTGTAAGTACTCCGGAGAGGAGGACCCGGGGGAGTTCTCCTGTTCATATGCTTTGGCAATTGAGGCCAGTGGAGGAGTTCGAGACACCATGGCCAAGTGCTTCCCCCTTGCCCTCAAAGGGGTGGCTTTGCATTGGTTCTGGTCCTTGAAACCAGGATCAATTAGAACCTGGGAGCAGTTGCGGAGGAAGTTTATAAGTAACTTTCAAGGTACCTTCGTTCCCCCAATGTCAATGGGGAGCCTTTTCCAAGTGAAGCAGCTACCTGGAGAAACCCTAAGAAAATTTTTCAAGCGCTTCGCTCATACGAAGTCACAAATACGAGGATTGTCTACCTCGTCTGTGGTTGATGTAGCCCAAGAAGGAGTTACCCATGCGGGCCTCCTTGATAAACTCCATCGGAAACAGATATCCTCTGTAGCTCAACTGATGGCTAATTTTGAAGAGTATGCTAGGTCAGAAGAAGGGTGGCTCCGAAGAATAGCTTCAACTCCATAAATCCTACAAGAAGTCAAGCTTGAAGTGAAGACTTCAACACCTTCGCAGGGACCTAGCATCGAAGTTCAGCATGACAGGCGTCAGGGGTAAAAGCATCCCCGCTCCGAAGTCCTGAACATTGCTCCTTCTCAGAAATTTGCCCCTTGAAATCCACAAGCTTCGGGAAGCAAGACCAGCGGCTGGAGGCCGCTAGAGAAGCCAGCTAACAAAGCCTAGACCTTCTTCTGCTGTGTTCATGGTGAAAATTGGAGTCACGCTACAGATGCGTGTAAGTCAATACTCGCTTAAATAGGTGAGTACCTGGAAAGGACCTCTGGTCAAGGCACTATGGACCGAATCCCTTCCGAGGCACGTTCAGAGCCTGTGCAGACTGTGGCGCGTGTAGACAATTTCGACCCTGCAAGGCAACCTCTAGTGGTCAATATTATGCCACCCCTGAAGCACGAAGATGGTCAAGATCGGGACAAAAGAGTAGTCCTCCCCATTTCTGGAGGAGGGACCCTCGACAATATGTTGAAGAGACAGCGAAGAGAATATGTCCGGGAAGTAGGCCACATTGGAACTTCTTCTGCAGCTACCATGCCCGAGTGGTCCCATATGCCGATATCTTTCTCTGCAGATGATGCAGTTGGCATAAAGTTTCCACATGCAGATCCCCTTGTTATCACTACCGATATAGCAGGGACTGAAGTCCGGAGAGTGCTGATCGACGGAGGGAGTTCAGAAGATATCATCTATGTTCAAGCCTTCGATCATCTCTGCATCTCCAGGAAGCATCTCCTCCCCGCAACTCGTCTCTTGCAAGGCTTCGCAGGACCCCCTCTTGATGCCCTTGGCCAGATAGGTCTCGAGGTTTCTTTCGGAGAGGGGCTACTGGTGAGGATGGAGGAAGTGATCTTCGATGTTGTAGATGCCCCTTATGCATATAATGTTATCTTCAGAAGGGGTATGTTAAATCAGTTCGGAGCCGTGGCGCATCATAACTATTTATGTATGAAGATGCCCACGCAAGCGGGAGTACTCACTGTCTTCGAAGATCAAGCCACTGCGCGAAGAGCAGAATATGGTCATGACCCCCCTCTCGACCCGAGACAGGTGAACAATGTACAAGGTAATCCGGAGGATATCTCCGCTCCGGGTGAACCTTAAAAGAAGTCCTTCCCAAGACCCAGCCCCGATGAAGAAATTATAACGAAGGTTATTGTAAAAGGCGGCAAAGACTATTCTTTTCAGTTCGGCAAAGATTTGCCTCCAGAAATCGCTGCTTCGTTAGAAGAGGTAGTTGGAGAAAATTTGGACGTCTTTGCTTGGTCTGATGAAGACATTCCTGGAGTCAGTCGAGATATCATTGAGCATAGCTTGCTTGTGAACCCGAGAGTTTGACCTGTTCGACAAGGACTTCGGAAGTTATCTGTAGAGAGGGCCATCCTTGCTAAAGCAGAAGTGGAAAAATTGCTGAAGGCTGGGATCATCAGAGAAGTATCTCATACGGAGTGGTTAGCCAACCCAGTCTTCGTCAGAAAGAAATCCTCCGGGAAGTGGCACCTGTGTATTGATTTTACATCCTTGAATAAAGAATGCCCCTGTGACCCCTATCCCATGCCCCGAATTGATCAATTAGTTGATTCCACTGCTGGTTCGGAGTTATTAAGCTTCCTCGACGCGTATTCTGGCTATCATCAAATCTGGTTAAAGCACGAAGATGAAATCAAAACAAGCTTTGTAACTCCTTTAGGAGTCTTCTGCTATGTAAGAATGCCTTTTGGCATAAGAAATGTCAGGGCAACTTTTTCGAGGTTAATTGATAAAGCTCTAGTACATCAAATAGGCCATAATGTAGAAGCCTATATGGATGATATTGTAATAAAGAGTGCTTTAAAGCACCAACATAGCCTAGACTTAGCAGAAACGTTCGATAGCCTTCGGGCATGTGGAGTCTGTCTCAACCCCAAAAAATGTATCTTTGGGGCTCAGGATGGAAGAGATTCGTAAGATCGAAGCAGCATTCAAAGGGATTTCCATCCGAAGTATACCAAGAGCTGAAAATATGCAAGCTGATACGTTAGCGAAAGCTGCAGCCGGAGATATGGACATTCTGGAAGGAGCCTTTTACGAAGAGCTTACTTCGTCTTCGGTGCTACAAATCCCTTCTGTGGAGGTTCTTTGTATTCTAAGCACTGATTGGTGGAGCTCAATTATGGAATTGTTACAAGGTGAAGCAAATTTGCCTGAAGGGCCACAGCTTTCAAGGTTGAAATTAAGAGTTCGAAATTATTGTGTAATCAATGGTATTCTCTACAAGGCCGGAGTATGTTCCCCTCTGCTCCGATTTATATCTCAAGACGAAGGACAAGAGATGCTCCGAGAAATTCATGAAGGCCTTTGTGGTAACCATCTAGCTCCTCGGGCTTTGGCAGGAAAAACACTTCGCTAGGGCCTTTATTGGCCTACAATAGTAGCTGATGCGGAGAGCTTAGTCCGCACATGCCAAGGTTGTCAATGGATGGGAAGATAAAGTCATCGTCCGCCAACAACTCTTTAGGTCATTGCTCTAGTTTGGCCCATGGCTAGATGGGGCATGGATCTCATTGGCCCCTTCCTAGTAGCAAAAGGAAATCTGAAATTCGCAGTGGTAGCAATTGAGTATTTTTCCAAGTGGGTCGAAGCGGAACCTCTCACAGTTATCACTTCGAATAATGTGCAAAAGTTCTTCTAGAAGAATATTATATACAGATTCGGAGTGCCTCGACAGCTCACAGTTGACAATGGGACACAATTTGATGCAGAGCCCTTCAGGAAATTTTGCGAAGATCTTGACATACAAATATGCTTTGCTGTTGTGCGTCATCCTCAGTCTAACAGAGCTGTCGAAAGGGCTAATGGTAATATTCTATCAGGGCTGAATCGAAGAATAGTAGGGTTAGCAAAGGGGTTGTGGACCGAAGAGCTCCCAAAGATTTTATGGTCCATTCGGACCACTCAAACAAGGTCCACAGGTTTTACTCCTTTCAGATTATTATTCGGAGATGAAGCTATGACGCCGACGGAGCTTAAAGGAGGATCTCTTCGCAGCACCGAGCCTGAAATAGAAGGAGAAAGGCAAGCATCGCTTGATTTAACAGAAGAGACAAGGCTTTGGGTTGTGGCTAGTTTGTAGAAATATCAACAACAAACGAAGACTTGGTATGACCCAAAGGTTAAGCTTAATGAACTTAAGCCAGGTCACTTAGTTTTGCGAAGCATCAAAGCACTAGGGAAATTAGGAAATAAGTGGGAAGGTCCATATATTATTCTGCGTTCAGGACGTCCTGGTTCTTTCAAACTAGCTAATTTAGAAGGCGAAGAGTTAAAGCATGCCTGGCATGCGGAGCACTTAAAGCGATAATTCGCATAGGGGCTCCTTGTAATCATCTGTAAAAACCTTCTGAAATAATAAAGTTCATGGTTCAGATAATGCCTACCTCTCAAACACTTCCTACTTCTAGTGGACGCACTGGAAGAATGAAGTTGGATGTGAAGGAAGTGTCATTCATTTGAACCAATTTTGCGGACTTTGAACCACTGGTTCAGAGCTTCCAACGAGGTGGGAAAGTCACAGAAAAATGGATTTCAAGCCACCGGCTTGAAAGCATCCGTAATAAGAGTCCAAGGAGACCAAATGATACGGATTCCAAGCTCCAGCTTGAAAGCATCTGTAAAAAGAGTCCAAGGAGAGCACTATGCGAATTCCAAACCACTAGTTTGATAGCATTCGCAAAAAGAGCCGAAGGAGGCCAAACAAAACAGACTTCGAGCTGATAGCTTAGAATGTCTGTAAAAAGAGTCCAAAGAGACCAATTGTTTTGGATGCTAAGGTATCCGAAAAACTAGTCCGAAGTGACTACATTCAAACAAAAAGGTACTAAGCTACCAGTTTTCAGACTCCAAGTAGTCGAAGACATTTTTTTAGATTCTAATCAATCTCTAAGTTGTTAAGGGGCTGAGCCTCCAAAATTGTACTCCTAATTAAAGTTATTTTCGTTGCGCGTAACCACCTTCGACCAAATTTCGAAGTTGCTTACACCCAAAGAGGGGCTGGGAAGTAGGGAGACAATTTTGAAACTTTAATCTTTATCATTCAAACAGATTACATTACATCATGAAAAGATTGTGTCTATACCAAGAAGGAAGCGAAGACCTCTTCGATCCCTAGAACTACCGCTAAAGTTAGACTGACTAGTTCTGGAGCCAGGAGTTTTAATAACTTTACGTTTAAGATTTTTCTCTCCTTTCGAAGCTCGGAAATCCTTTTGTTCCTGCTGAAGTTCAGCCCAAGTTCGAAGTCGCTCAGGGCTTCTCTCCTAGCTTCGAAGTTGTTCAGGTTTCTTTTTTGTTTGTTCTTCAGCAGTATTCTCTTCTTCGGACCATGCAACGTCTTCAGAAGATGAAGTTTCCAAGTTAACTTCTTTTTCCTCCTATTTAATGTAAGATAATATATCTTTGCATATTGAGGGCGCAATCACACCGAAGCTTTCTCGAGGAATAAAAAATCAAGGTCGTTTGTGAGGTCTTAGAATTTCGAAGGTAGCCCATAGCAGGCGAAGCTCTTCGTTCACCTCTAACACTTCGAGATCATCCATAAGAGGTCGGAAAGCCTAAAAACATTTCCAAATAGGTCTTTTCATTCATAAAAGATGAAAACATAAATTTTTACATGTTCGGAGCCCTAAACAAAACTAGACCTTCAGGTCTGGTCGAGGCTGGCTGCTCGAAGCTTGTGACCGAGCTTGTTTCTGGCGAATTCCTTCATCAATCCAAGCCTTGATCGTTGATCGACCCTCGGCTCTCCAAGATGCTTGGAAGGCTTGCCAAGCTGCGGCCACGTCTTCGGAAGGGTTCAATAGCCGGTTGTCATCGAAGGTAATGGGAGCTGCCTTGGAGTCTGGTGCTACTGATAGCCCTAGATCTTCGTAGTAGCGAAGTATTCCGAGAGCGGATACTTGGCCGGAGATTTCTCCATACCGAATCCCCGTAGTCTTCATCATCTTCGCCGCTGCTTGGATCATCTTCAATCTTCACAGCAAGGGGACGTCGCCAGTCGAAGGTAAAGTCCAAGAAGTACCGAAGTATTCCAAGACACCCCGAAGGCTGTCCATGGTCTCTGCAGCTACCTTCTCGGACTTCACCTTGTCTTCAGCCAAAATATCCCTTGACGAAGACAGCTCGCTATCATAGAAGATAGCCTAGCTGCCTCCGTAACCAAGGAGTTCTTCTGACCAAGCAAGTTGTTGGCCTCTTCCATCGACTTCGCCTGCTCCTCCTGGAGCTTAACCAACTCGGCCCCCGCGGTCGCTTGCTCCATCCCCATTCTCTCTACTTCAGCCCAAAGCACGATTTGTTCGGCTTCAAGCTTCCGATTAGCAGTTTCCAGACCAAGTCTGGCTTTCCTCTCTGCTGCTACCATCTCGTCCAAGCTGGAAGTTCAAATTTCGGAGCTTTCAAGACTCCCTTGGAGGGCAGTTATCTTCTCCTTAAGACGTTGGCACTCCCGCTCATTCGAAACAGCAGCAGCTCGAGCCAAGACTATTTGCTGCGAAGAAAAAGCAATGTGAGTAAACTATTTATAAGCTAAAACTAACCTTGCTATTGCAGATACTTCGTACCTGGTATGCTGCTCGCTCCAAGGCTGCATCCAACTCTGACCCCCCAACTTCCCCGAGTATAGCCACCAAGTCAGTCTCCCCAACTTCGTGATTGGCTCGAGCCAAAGGCTCTAGCAGAGTCCAAAGCCTGGTCCTTCGCTCCAGGAAAGGATCTAAGAGAGGGAGCATTTACAAGGCTCTTTGGTCATCTTCTCTGGGTGAAGGGCCGGAGCGCAGCGCCGCATCCCCGGAGGCATCGGTGGACTGGCCCCCTTCCGCGGATTGGCCTCCGTCTATGGATTCCGACGAGGTTAATCCTGAGTTCGGAGCAGGAAAAGGATCCATTTTCCCTTTACCTTTTCTGGGACCCATTTTTGTAACCTCCTCCGGAATTGACTTCGGAGATGTCGAGGTCTCAAGCGCAGTCTTCGCAGGAGGGGTCGTATCCATGGGGGTTGACCCTGCAAAATCAAAGGTATTATATATTGCATAATTTTGCAGGACAAAGAGAAAGGTGCTTTAATGAAGCTTACCTTCAAAACCCTGTCGACGAATGAGTATGGGGCTACTTGGAGGATCGAACGCCCCCTCAAAATCTTCGTCAGATTTGGAGTCAGGAACCAAAGGATTAGCTGTTGGAACCCCTCTTGGAGCAACAATCATCACTTCATCCGGAAATCGGAGCTTGATCAGTTGCTACTTCGACTCCGCCTTCAGCAGTAGGGGCTTCTTGGCTTGGCAGACTTGGCAGGACATTCGAAGTCCCGGCACTTCGACATCTACTTGCACTTCTTCGTCCCCGGTAACGAGGTCTATAAAGACCCTTTGCATTTCTTTTTCTTCTTCATCCTCAGATGAATCTGAAGACAAAGCAGTGGACTTGGAAGATACCACGTTCTTGGGTTTATGAGCTAACTTCTTCATGGGAGTCTTGGCTCGGGCCGAAGTCCCAGCCTCGACTTTCCTCTTCTTCGGACCAGACTCGGAAGGAACCCAGTCTGGAAGAGAAGGGGCGACGACTCCGAGTACGCCCCATACCTGGTTGAATCGCTCCCAGCTGCCTACCATCTTCACTCTCCATTCCTTTTCGGCGGGAGTAGGAGCCCCGAGAATCTTTTTCGAAGCCTGTATGACTTGCTCCGAAGTCAATGGGGCTTGTGGAGCTAAAGGATAAGTTTTTATTTGTTATGTCATTTTTTATGAAATTATCATATATGAAACATTTTGTAGTTTTCGAAGTTACCTGCAGAGCTCGAACTCGAAGAAATTATTTGGAGTCCACCCTCCGGATCTTCTTCGAAGGTAACAAGAAGTTGGCCATCAGAAGTGGAATCTAGAGTTCGATGAACTCCTCCGCTAAGTCTCGCATGCTCATGCGGCGACTAATCCTTTGAAGCAGGTTCAGACGAGCTTCAAGCTGGCCGGGGTCTGGATGAACTTCGGCTTCCCTTCGAAAGTATATATCTTGCAGAGGCCCAGCCAAACTGATGTCTGCTCCCACTTCGGCGTAGAACCACTGAAGAATCCAATCTGTGTACCATCTGGCATTGATGGCCTTTGCTGGAAATCACAGTTGGAACTCGTCCCGGAGTCTGAAGTTAATGCTGCCGAAGGCAACTACAATCTTTTCTCCTCCGGAGCCCTAGTAAGTGTTCAGTTGGTAGGAAGCTTTGTGAAGTGATGCGAATATCTCTGCTCTCCCTTCACAGCCTTTGGCTCGTAGCACCCACTCGAAGATAGCGAGGCGCGCTATCGCATTCAAAGAAAGTTGAGGAAGGGTAACATGGAAAAGGTCCAATACCTCCGACAAAAAGTCCACCGCTGGAAGCCCCAACCCCGCCTCGAAGAAGGATTCGAAAACGACTACTTCTCCGGGCCGAGGCGAAGGGATGGCCTCATTCCCGGGCTTGCGGACATTAACCCCCAGGTTAATTTTCCCTGCCACTACTGCTGCAATCGTCTTCTTCTTGCAGGTTGATGGCCCCAGCTTGTAGGATTGGTCCGAGTACTTGGAGGAGGCCGGAAGAAGGTCGTGGGGGCCGGCTTGTGGGGGATTCCCCGCAGGTGCTGCCGCTGCTGCTGCCGCCATGGCTTGCTGCCTGGCTAAGGCTGAGGTTGCCCTGATAGCCTTGAAGCTTGTCTTCGCCATCAAGAAGAACAGGAAGTTTGGAGCTAAAGCTTGGAGGCTAAGCATTGGGTTGCGCGAGAACGGTGAGAAAGGTATCCTGAATGTTTCTGGGTCCTCTATTTATAGCCCGGACTCCTCATTTTTTACCGTTCAGACTTGTCGTTCCATCTTCTTGACCGTTACTACTAACGAAATTAAAGCAATGTTATAATTTCTTCTGAAAGGAAAAATAACAGCTATTTTTTCTGAGTCTAAAGGTCTTTTCGACTTCGCAGAAATTGATTTCAGAGTTGTTCGAATAAGACTCTCTCTTAGAAATTGATTCGAAGTTCTAAATTTTTGGATATTTCGAAGGTTGATAAATTTTATTAACCCCTACGCATGATTATTTTTCTTGTGTATACTGCTCTCCTAACCATACAGATCATGCGGAGAAGCGTATTCGAGGGGCTACTGTTGGGGGAAAATACTTCATCGTCGGGGTCTCTATAGTAATAAGACAAAGGCAATCTACTAAACCGAAGTTCCAGTATTAACTTTGGTTTAGTACATGATCAAGTTCGAAGAATCAATGCAGACTTCTGTTCGGAGTATAACTTTGAAGGTCGAATCTTCAGAGAGCTTATCTGCCAGCGAGGATGGAAGACTTATCTTCTTTCCGATTAGATTAGTCTTTTACCATTTTAACCCTATTAGGGGTACCAAATAGTCTCCACTATGTCGGTTGTAATTGAGGGGTAAAAAGGTCTTTTCCTTAAGATTTTTACCTATAAATACCCCCCATCTTACCCTGTAATAAGGAGGGAATACTCAGTTATTCAATACATAACTTTGAACTGCTTCGAGCTATTATCCTATTCGGAGGCTTGGAATAGTTCATTTCACAAACACTTCGTTTGTTAGTTTCTAATCTCCGAAAACTTGTTAGTGTAATCTTTTGCGCTAACAATAACGATGATCCAGAATCAGTTACAAGTTAGATTACTTGGATGGCAAGTCTCTGAACTATAAATATGTATCTAATTAGCTAGGTTTAGACAAACAATCAATTCCAACAAACTACTACTCTTAGTGCATCGCCACCCTTGGATTCCCAAGGTTAATCCCAACTGGGCTTGGCACTTATAATCGGGCTGCATCGTATCGATCTCTAGCAAAGAGGTGAGTCCCGCCACCCCAACGGTCACATCAATTAAGGTTCGTGCTTTGAGGCTACATCGTATCGATCTCTCAAGGTATCAGCCTGATCGGAGTTATTGCTGGGTTTATCTTGGTATATTTTGCTAGGTCTAAGACCGCATCAATTTTCATCTCTTAAATTGATGTGAATTAGGTGTTGTAGTTTAATGCTTCATCGGTTAAGTCTGACATCTTGATCTATTTTATCATGTTCATGCTATGTACCATTCATGTAAATAAAGTATGCTTGATGCATTGAAGTGTTATTGACCTATCGTGATTAGCAACTGTCTTGGTTAGGTATGATCTTATGATTACGGTGACTTAATGATATAAATATGTTATTTGACATGCTTGTTTTAGTTTCTATCATAGTACAAGCCAATAGGTTATCTTTGTTTCCACTCTACGTTTCATCTCCTTCTGGGAGGCATTGATCGACCGTATTGCACAAGGATGTTATACTATCGGCTGATAGAGTATTCAGCCTGATAACGTGGGCATGATCATTGGCCCCATGGCTGATAGGAGAGTTTATTCTTGCTTATTCTATTATCATCACAGTCATCGGCTCGATAGCCGACCGGCGTTGCTACTACCATTAATCTTTTATGATTCCTTATCGGTTGTAGGGTCAAACTGATTGGCACGCTCATAACCTTTTTTCTAAGATTATAGGACCTACACTGGAGTTAAGCAGATATCCTAGGCCACACGTGTGCCCAAAAAATACACCAACAATTACCAATCCCGATAATTTGGCCATGGTCATCGGCTCGACAGCCGATTGGCGCCACTACCCACATTTCTTTTTGTCGCCACGGTCATCGGCTTGGCGGCCGATTGACTTTGCTACTAACATCATTCTTTCTCCCTCCTTATCAGTTGCAGGGTCAAACTAAACTACCCACATTTCTTTTTATCACCACGGTCATCGGCTTGGCGGTCGATTGGCTTTTCTACTAACATCATTCTTTCTCCCTCCTTATCAATTGCAGGGTCAAACTGATTGGCACGCTCAAAACCCCCTTTTCTTCTAAGATTGTAGGACCTTCATTGGAGTTAAGCAGACCTCCTAGGCCACGCGTGTGACCAAAAAAGACACCAACAGGTGGCATGGAGGAAATTAACCGAATGAAGTTGTACTTGCACGTTTCTTTGGTGGATTAAATGATGAAATTAAAACAATCTTAGAATATAAGTAATATACCACTATCACTCATTTGTTTCATCTTGCTTGTAAAGCTTAACGTGAAGTGCAGGATCGTCAACGATGGATACATTCTAATAATTCTACAAGTCGCACTTCATCTTGGACTCCAAGACCACTAGTGTCGTCATCTATGGTGATACTACACCACCCCCTTCCATGGCCAAGTCTATCACACCCTCCACTTGGGGGGCTGAGAAACCATGTTGAAGAATATGGTTTTGATACTCCAGATGTGATGAGTGATTGTCAACGGAAGTCAAAGGAAGAGACATGAAGACCTGCCAAGTCTGAGGTGCATGTGACTCAGGTACATGGGCAGCGAGCGATAGTCCGGACAGAGGAGCCGCGGAGTTGGGCTGGCCCAATCTGGGTACATGGCTAGGAGCGGCAGATAATCCACTGGTATGTTGACTGGGTTTGACTCAGGTACATGGGCGGTGAGCGATTGCCGGGCTGAGGAAGCTGCGGGGTCGGGTCGGGCCAATCCGGGTACCCGGTGTGAAGACGGTGGACGCTTTGTCAGTTTGGGCGCAAAACTGACAACCTATGATTATCTTGTTTTTAGGATATTAATATTTAGTTTTTAAGTTTAGAATATTTTTATTTGAGTCAGGTGATTTTTCTAAGAATATTTTAGTAATTTTTGGAATTTATTTTAGAGTCGGTGTTAATTTACCCTAGGGGTAAATTAGTCTTTTTATGTATTAGGAGTCGCCTATAAATAGGCCCCTATCCCCCCTGGGGATAGATGACTGTTTTTCGAGATTATTTTCAGTCCACAGCAAATTTTTCCATCTACTATTTTTCTTCTGGTGTTCGATCTGCATCACAGCCGTGAGCATTTTTGAGCGTCCTTGTTTTCTTCTCCGGCCAGCGTTGTGCGCAACACCTTCAACAGTTCAATCGCGCAGCCTGAGGCGTTCCTTGCGCGTGCATGAACTTGATGCAACAGGGGCCGGTGAGAAACCATGTTGAAGAATATGGTTTTGATATTCCAGATGTGATGAGTGATTGTCAACGGACATCAAAGGAAGGGAGATATGAAGACCTGCCGAGTCTGAGGTGCATGTGACTCAGGTACACGGGCAGCGAGCGACGGCCGAGCAGAGGAGCCGCGGAGTCGGGCTGGCCCAATCCGGGTACATGGCAAGGAGCGGTAGATGATCCACTGGTCTGTTGACTGGGTTTGACTCAGGTACACGGGCGGTGAGCGATTGCCGGGCTGAGGAAGTTGTGGGGTCGGGTCGGCCCAATCTGGGTACCTGGTGCGAAGACGGTGGACGCTTTGTCAGTTTCGGCACAAAACTGACAACCTATGATTAATTCGTTTTTATGATATTAATATTTAGTTTTTAAGTTTAGAATATTTTATTTGAGTTAGGTGATTTTTCTAAGAATATTTTAGTAATTTTTGGAATTTATTTTAGAGTCAGTATTAATTTACCCTAGGGGTAAATTAGTCTTTTCATGTATTAGGAGTCGCCTATAGATAGGCCCCTATCCCCCTAGGGATAGATGACTGTTTTTTATCAATCTACAGTCCAAAGTTCTTCTACCGCGGATAAGTTTTTCGCCACAGTTTTTTTCTTGTTTTCTTGGTGACCGCCGCCGAACGCTTTTCTGCCGATTGGCGAGATTTCTCGTAGTTCGCCAGCACCAGGATTCACACGACTGCAGCAGAAGGTATTTTTTCCTTGGAATCGGTGCACAACACATTGTCTCTAGCGCATGAGCAGTGCAGTCGCGGGCCCCACGGGCTTGCAGCCAGGCGTTCAACGCTCCTTGGGAAGCCAGCAGCTTTCTGGCACGTGTGGCTCTGTGGGTGGAGACGGCCGGCGTCATGTCACAGGAAAGCCTATGCAGGCATAGGCGCGGCAGGGTGCTGCAGCGCACAGCAGGGAGCTGCGTTACTGCTCGACGGGATTTGTTTTTGGTTCTTTCTATGGACCTCACGCATTGATGCACGATGGACGCAGGCGTATTCGACCAGCGACGACGAGGTTTTTCACGGTGAAACTGTTTAGCAGATCGGCATGTAGGTAAGCTCCTTTTAATCTCCTGTTTTTTAGTAGATCATTTTTAGAGATAATCATCTACTAATTAATTAGCAGAAAATTTGTTTAGAAATTTCGTGGTATTTTAATCTGCTTAAATATTTTTAGTACTCGTATATTCTTATTTTAATATTCTTTTATCAGCTCGTATAAAAAGAAAATTTTATTAATAGTCACGGTAATATTTTTACTCTAGATTTACTTGAAATATTTTAGTTTTATTTCTACATTAATTTCTGGATGTTACATGACTTATTCATTTAATTAGTATTTTATTTTTAGACTGAAAAATAAATATCTCGCGATTTATCTAGGTTTTTTATTTACTGCAGAATTTTATTTTATGTTATCTTTAATATCTTTTCAATTAAGTCACCGGTCATTTTTAGGCTAGACAACTTTGGTTCGCTTAATTTACTTTGCAAATATTATTTGTCTGGTTAAGTTTGTTTGGGTGTTAGGGTTAGATCATAGTTTAGCAAGAAATTTTTAGGCGCCCATTCACCCCCCCTCTGGTCGCTACTTTCGGTCCTACAAGTGGTATCAGAGCGAGGTTAGGGTTTTCTAATATCTTAACCGATTCTAAACCTAGGTAGTGACCATGACGTCTCCTGGCAAAATCCCATCCCTAGAGGCTTTTGGCTACACTTATTGGAAGACTCGCATGCGAGCATACCTTATGAGCTAGAGCTCGGAAATATGGGAGATTTGTGTTCATCCTAATTTCACCATAAGGACTATTTCTGCGGATACTGCTGCAGATGTAATTACCCAGCATCAAAATAATAGTAAGGCGGTGAATATTTTATTTTCTGGTCTAGGTCCTAGTGAGTTTGAGCGTGTTAGCCATCTCACCACTGCTCGAGAGATCTGGGCTACCCTCCAGGCACATCATGAGGGGACAGCTCAGGTCAAGGCTAGGCTATATCAGACCTACCGGCGTGAGTATGAGAATTTCTCACAGAAGTCGGGTGAGACGGTTGAGGCTTTGTTTGGTCATTTTCAATCGATTATTAACAAGCTTCGCTTTAACAAGGCCGAGCGTGATCAGCTGGTCTCGAATCATGAGCATGCGCTTAAGGTACTCCATACCTTGGACCCTAAGATCTGGGAGATCAAGGTCTCTTCTATTGTTGAGAGCGCGTCTTATGATACTTTGACCGTCGCAGAGCTTTTTAGTAAGCTCAAGGCCTCAGAGGTCGATATCCAGTTGAGATCAAATCTCACTAGTTCTAGATCAAAGACTCTGGCGCTTGCGACACCATCTGCTGATCCTAATGCCATGAGTTGTACTGCGTTTTCCTTGATGTCTATTTCCGAGGAACAACTTGATACTCTAGGAGATGATGATATGTGCTTGTTTAACAACCGGGTGCGACGTGTCTATGATAAGCGAATGTTTAAGATACATGGCACAAAATCCGAATGTTTTGAGTGTGGTGATACAGGTCATTTCATTGCCGACTGCCCCAAGCAGAAGAATTACAAGAAGGGAACCGGTGGCAACTCCTATGACTCTGACAAGTACGACAACTCTACAAAGGGCAAGCCCAAGTCGAGATTCTTTCAGAAGGCTTTACAGGACTACAGGCGTGAGAACAAGAAACGAGACAAGGCTTTCTTCGCCGAGATGGAGAAAAGCTACTCCAAGAGATCCTCGTCTTCCTCCTCTTCGTCGAGCTCAAGTGATGAAGAGATCATGATCAGGAAGGGGAAGGACAGGGATGATCCGGTGGGCCTCTATTTCATGGCCTTTGGG
Organism: Zizania palustris; assembly: GCA_019279435.1. Classification (NCBI taxonomy): domain Eukaryota; kingdom Viridiplantae; phylum Streptophyta; class Magnoliopsida; order Poales; family Poaceae; genus Zizania; species Zizania palustris. Next base: position 15,945,590 of record JAAALK010000085.1, on the reverse strand, counting down.
TACAAGCTGAAGAGACACTCACGTGATAGCCGAAGAACCCACAAGAGCTTCTACTCAATGGCTCTTGGGGAGAAGAAAGAAAAGGATTCCTCCGATGACTCCAACGATGACGACGATGAGAAGGTATCATCCTATGAACAAGAAGTTGTTAATTTGTTAGAACAGAACCGTCAGGAGTTGAAGTATAGGGAGAAACTGCTTAGAGGGGCTAAGAAGAGGATAGATGAGCTTGAGAGTGAGCTTGCCACAGCAAATGGCAAGATTGAGAGTATGTCTTCTTCCCCTTGCTTGGGTGATAGTGGTGAGTGCCCTAACTGTGAAGTGTTGTTGTGTGACCTGACGACTCTTAAGTCCAGGTACACAGAGAGAGTAGATGAGAGAGACGCATTGGCCACTGAGCTTGAGAGTGCTCAGCAGGAGCTAAAAGATGGTCATGTCACTGTCGTCGTACCTTGTGTAGACTGCCCATCCCATTTAACTAGTATAGCTGAGCTGAGAGCCAAAAGTGATGAGCAGTTCAGCGAGTTAGCTGGAGTGAGAGCTGAATTGGAGCAGACTAAGCTAGAGCTTGAGACCTTGTCAGTTCCACCCACTGTTTGTGAGAACTGTCTATCCATTAGAATGGAGTTGATCAAGCTAAATGCTGAGAAGTCTGTAGTAGTTGATAAAGAGTGTGAGATCTGCATGTCTCAGGTGGAGGTGTTAGATTCTTTAAGAGAGGAGCTAGCTGATGTTTACAACGAGAACTTTTACCTCCGTCAGATCCTGAGTTGGATTAGTGCCAGAAAGCCACAGCTCGGCATGATGATCCAGCAGTTCACCCAAGGCTGATTTTGAGAGTGTCATTAGCCGAGCAGTGGAGTGGAGTAAGATGACTCTCGAACAGAGATATCCAAGACTCACTACACTAAGTCCTTTAAGGATAATAAGCCCAAGGATGGAGTGATCCAAGAACAACCTAAAGCTCCACCTAAGAAGCAGATCTGGGTTCCAAAGCCTAAAACTCTCCACACTTCTCTTAATTCTTTACCTGGACCCTCTCACACCAAAGATGCTACACCCAACACCACCAAGCCTAAGAATCCTAAGCCACAACAACATCCCAAGAAGCCTACCTATCACTGTGAGTTTTGTCAGAGAGACGGGCATCTTGAGGAGTTTTGTTTCAGGAGGAAGCGGGTTGAGCGAGCAGAGAGAGCTCGAGGTGGGCAGGAGCAGTTCTACCAGCAGGGTGGTAGACAGAGAGTTCCTCGATGTAGAGAGAGGCTAGAGGCCAGGCCACGTCGTGTAGGTGGTGGTAGAGGAGACGGTTTTTATGATCGTGCTCCGGAGGGTGGTTTCCGTTCCGGCAGAGTTCCAGATAACTATGGATACGGTTCTGGACCTCGTGACCGTGATTTTAGGCAGAAAAGAGGACCGCACTTTGAGCCGCATTTTGGTCCTAACTCATATGATTCCTTCTGCTTTCCTACATACGAGCAGATGGCTCGACACTGGTTTAGTACTTTTGCTAGACCTAGTTGTTGGGGGAAAATATTCCATCTTCAGGGTTATTGCAGTGACAAGATAAAGACAGGTGATTAAGCCGAAGACTTCCAGCATATAACTTTGGAGATACATTGAATCAAGTTCGAAGTATGATGACGAATTCTAGTTCGGAGTATATCTTCGAACTTGGACTCTTCCGGGAGTTTCTTTGCCAGCTAAGATGGAAGACTTATCTTCTTTCTCGTTAGATTAGTCTTTTACCATTTTTGCCCTATTAAGGGTACAGAATAGTTTCCACTATGTCGGTTGTAATAGAGGGGTAAGAAGGTCTTTTCCTTAATGTTTGGGCCTATAAATACCCCCCGTTTTACCCTGTAATGAGGACCGAATACAAGTTATTCAATACACACATTCGAACTATTCTAAGTTATTATCCTTTCGGAAGCTTAGAACAGTTCACTTCGCAAACACTTCGTTTGTTAGTTTCTAATCTTCAGAAACCTGTTAGCGTAATCTTTTACGCCAACAGTTGGCGCCGTCCGTGGGGAACCTAGTCCAAGAAACTTCGTTCTCTACCAACTTCTTACATCATGCCTCCTAAGCAGAGCGCAACTCGTAACCCTGTTCGGAGATCCCCTCGGACCTCCGGAGGGACATCTCCCGACACAGTTGAGGTCGGAGGACCTTCGACGTTTCCTCCACCTCAAACTCCGGAAGGGGTTCCCATTCCTCGAGCATACGGAGTTCCTCCGCCATCTCCATCTATACTTCGACCACCCGGAGTTCCTCTTCCACCTCAAATTCCACTCCGAACTGATCCTTACAGTTCTCAAGACCCGGAAGGTCCTTCCGGAGGAAAAGAAGACAATCTTGGTGATATGGCCGCTCAAATGGCCAGCCTCCAAGCTGAAGTAGCGAGATGGCGACAAGAAGCTGCAAATAGGCTTCGTTCTCAAGCCATCCCTGTTATTCCGGAAGTGCCTGAAGACGACGAACCTATCTATCCTGAAGCCCCGGAGAACGCCTCCTTTGATACCAAATCTCCGTTGCATCCTGAACTGCAAAAAGTTCGCTTCGATCCGAAGTTTAAGACTTCGAAGCTTTGCAAGTATGCCGGAGATGAGGATCTTGGAGAATTTGTCCGTTCTTATGCTCTAGCAATTGAAGCTAGTGGAGGAGTGTGGGACACCATGGCAAAATGCTTTCCCTTAGCTCTTCAAGGAGTGGCATTGCGGTGGTTCTGGTCCTTGAAGCCAGGATCAATTAATTCATGGGGGCAGTTGAAGAAGAAGTTCGTAAGCAATTTCCAAGGCACCTTCGTGCCCCCAATGTCAACGGGAAGTCTTTTCCAGGTGAAGCAGCTCCCTGGAGAGACATTGAGGCAATACTTCAAGTGCTTCGCTCATACGAAGTCGCAGATCCGAGGGTTAACTACGTCTTCAGTAGTTGACGCAGCTCGGGAGGGAGTCATTCATCCAGGCCTCCTTGATAAACTCCACCAGAAAAGCATATCTTCTGTTTCTCAGCTGATGTCATACTTTGAAGAATATGCGAGGTCGGAAGAGGGCTGGCTTCGAAGAACTGCGGCTACTCCATCTGTATTGCAGGAAGTAAAATTGGAAGTGAAAACTTCGGCACAGCCACAGGAACCTGTCTTCGAACTTCAGCATGATAGGAGAAGGGGGCAAAAGCATCCTCGTTCGGAAGTCCTGAACATTGCACCCCCGCAAAAGTTTTCTGAAAGAACTCCGCAACCATCAGGAACCAAGACCAGTGGTTGGAGGCCGCCAGGGAAACCGGTTGGCAAAGGCCAGACCCTTTTCTGCTGTATTCATGGTGAAAACCGAAGCCATGCAACTGATACTTGCAAGGCTATACTTGCTCTGAGAGGATAGTATCTGGAAAGAACTTCGGGTCGAGGTACTACTGACCGAATTCCAGCTGAAGTGCGCCCGGAGCCTGTCCAGGCTGTGGCGCGGATAGAAAATCTCGAAGCCGCAAGACGCCCTCCGGTGGTCAATATTATGCCACCTCCGAAGCAAGAAGAAGGGCAAGACCGAGGAAAAAGAGTAATCCTCCCCATCTCCGGAGGAGGTACTCTCGGAAGCATGTCAAAAAGGCAGAGAAGAGAGTATGTCAGAGAAGTGGGGCACATTGGAACTTCGTCATCTGCAGCTGCTATGCCTGAATGGTCCCATGTGCCAATATCTTTTTCTACAGAGGATGCAGCTGGTATTAAATTTCCACATGCAGACCCACTTGTCATTACTGCTGACATTGCATGAACTGAGGTTCGAAGAGTGTTAATTGACGGAGGGAGTTCGGCAGACATTATTTTTGTTCAAGCCTTCGATCAATTGTGCATCTCCAGAAAGCACCTTCTTCCAGCGGCTCGTCCCTTGCAAGGCTTCGCAGGACCTCCGCTTGATGCACTCGACCAAATTGGCCTGGAAGTTACCTTTGGAGAAGGATTGTTAGCCAGGACAGAGGAAGTAATCTTCGACGTTGTAGATGCTCCGTATGCCTACAACGTCATCTTCGAAAGAGGCATGTTAAATCAGCTCGGAGCTGTGGCACATCACAATTACTTGTGCATGAAGATGCCCACGCAAGCGGGAGTGCTCACTATCTTCGGAGATCAAGCTACCGCCCGAAGAGCGGAATATGGTCATGGCCCCCCTCTTGATCCAAGACAAGTGAATAATGTGCAAGGTAATCAAGAAAATTTTTCAGCCCCTTCCGAATCTTTGAAGAAATCCTTCCCAAGACCAAGTCCTGAAGGAGAGATCGCAATGAAAATTATTGTTAAAGATGGTAAAGAATGTGCATTTCAATTTGGTAAAGATTTACCTCCAGAAGTTGCCACATCCTTGGAAAAAGTAGTGGAGGAGAATTTAGATGTCTTTGCCTGGTCTGACGAAGACATCACCGGAGTCAATCGGGATATTATTGAACATAGTTTACTTGTAAACCCGAAGGCCCGGCCTGTTCGGCAAGGACTCCAGAAAATGTCTACAGAAAGAGTTGTTCTTGCGAAAGACGAAGTTGAAAAATTGTTGATAGCTGGGATTATCAGAGAAGTGGCTCATACAGAATGGTTAGCCAACCCAGTCTTTGTCAAGAAGAAATCCTCCGGTAAGTGGCGCATGTGCATTGATTTCACATCCTTGAATAAAGCATGCCCTCGTGACCCCTACCCCATGCCCCAAATTGATCAATTGGTCGACTCCACCGCAGGTTAGGAGTTATTAAGCTTCCTTGACGCGTACTCTGGTTATCATCAAATATGGTTGAAACGCGAAGATGAGATCAAGACAAGCTTCGTAACTCCCTCGGGAGTCTTCTGCTATGTAAGAATGTCTTTTGGCTTAAGAAATGCCGGGGCTACTTTTTCGAGGTTAGTTGCTAAGGCTCTAGGTCATCAATTAGGTCGCAATGTGGAGGCCTATATGGATGATATTGTAATAAAGAGTGCTTTAAAGCACCAGCATAGCCTAGACTTAGCAGAAACATTTAATAGCCTTCGGGCATGTGGGATTCGTCTTAACCCCGAGAAATGTATCTTCGGAGCTAAGGCTAGGAAATTGTTAGGGTATTTAGTTTCAAGTAGAGGGATTGAAGCTATCCCTACTCAAATAACTGCACTACAAAAGATGGCTCCTCCGGAAAATTTAAAGCAAGTGCAAAAGCTGACTGGTCGTTTGGCAGCACTTAGCAGGTTTTTAGCAAGGTCTACAGAGAGAAGTTTGCCTATTTTCAAAGCATTGAAAGGGTCCGAAGATTTTGCATGGACACCAGAGTGTCAGAAAAGCTTCGAAGATATTAAAGAGTATCTCAGTAATCTTACTACACTCATGGTGCCTACTGCGGACGAAACCCTACTCCTTTACCTTGCAGCTACAGGCTCTGCTGTCAGCGCAGTCCTTGTCAGAGAAATAGATTTCAATGGGAAGTTGGTACAAAATCCAGTTTATTTTGTGTCCGAAGCATTATCAGGAGCGAAGACAAGATATTCCGAGCTCGAAAAGTTCACTTATGCTCTGATAATGGCTTCGAGGAAGTTGAGACATTATTTTTTAGCTCATAATGTAATTGTACCAACTTCGTATCCTTTGGGAGATATGCTCCGAAGTAAAGATTCCACAGGAAGAATTGGAAAGTGGGCAGTTGAACTAGCACCCTTCGGCATATCCTTTCTGGCAAGGACAGCAATCAAATTGCAAGTCTTAGCCGATTTTGTAGCAGAATGGACTCCCCCTACAACGTGGGTTCCGGAGAAGCCAAGTGAAGGAATTTGGACTGTTTATTCTGATGGGGCTTTTCAAGCATCCGGAGCAGGTATTGGAGCAGTTTTAATTTCGCCTTCAGGGCAAAGAGCAATGTACTCCGCAAGACTCAACTTTAAGTCTACCAATAATATAGCGGAGTATGAAGGGATTTTACTGGGACTCCGAAAAGCACGCGCTCTAGGGGCTACAAGAGTTGTTATTAAGACGGATTCTCAAATAGTAGCAGAGCACGTAGATAAAAGCTTTCAAGTTCGGCATCCACAGCTTGCAAAGTACTTAGAAGAAATCCGTAAAATCGAAGCACAATTCAAGGGTATTTCAATTCGGAGTATACCAAGAACAGAAAATGTGCAAGCGAACATCTTAGCAAAAGCTGCAGCTGGAGCTATGGATATACCAGAAGAAGCTTTTTATGAGGAGCTCAGTACACCTTCGGTGCCACGAATTCCCTCCGCAGAGATTCTTTGCATTCCAAGTACAGATTGGAGAAATTCGATCATGGAACTTTTGCAAGGAGGAGCAAAGTCATTTGAAGAGCCACAATTTTCAAGATTGAAACTTAGGGCTAGGAATTATCAAATAATCAACGGTATTTTATACAAGGCCAGAGTATGTTCCCCTCTACTCCGATGTATATCTCAAGCCAAATGTCAAGAAATTCTTCGAGAAATCCATGAAGGACTTTGCGGTAGCCATTTGGCCCCTCGAGCTTTGGCAGGAAAAACACTTCGCCAGGGGCTTTATTGGCCTACAATAACAGCTGATGCGGAGAGCTTGGTCCGCACTTGTCAAGGATGTCAGTGGATGGGTCGGCGGAGTCATCGCCCACCAACAGCTCTTCAAGTTATTGCTCCGATATGGCCTATGGCCAGATGGGGCATGGATTTGATTGGTCCCTTTCCAGTAGCTAAGGGAAGTTTAAAGTTCGCAGTGGTAGCTATTGAATATTTTTCTAAGTGGGTAGAAGCAGAGCCCTTAACAGCTATCACTTCGAACAATGTACAGAAATTCTTTTGGAAAAGTATCATTTGCCAGTTCGGAGTGCCTAGACAACTCACGGTTGATAATGGAACACAGTTCGATGCAGAACCTTTCAGAAAGTTCTGCGAAGATCTAGGCATCCAGTTATGTTTTGCTGCAGTGAGGCATCCTCAGTCTAATGGAGTTGTAGAAAGAGCCAATGGAAATATTTTGTCAGGGCTAAATCGAAGGATAGTAGGATTAGCAAAAGGACTGTGGACCGAAGAACTTCCGAAGATTTTATGGTCCATTCGGACTACGCAAACAAGGTCCACAGGTTTTACTCCATTCAGATTGCTATTCGGAGATGAAGCTATGACTCCAACGGAGCTCAAAGGAGGTTCACTTCGCAGCACTGAACCGGAGATTGAAGAAGAAAGACAAGCTTCGCTAGATTTAACAGAGGAGACAAGACTTCGAGCTGTGGCCAATTTATCAAAATATCACCAGCAGACGAAGGCTTGGTTTGACCCGAAGGTTAAGATCAATGAGCTTAGACCGGGTCATCTCGTTTTGCGAAGCATTATAGCGCCAGGAAAATTAGGAAATAAATGGGAAGGTCCATACTTAATTGTTCATTCAGGACGTCCTGGCTCTTTTAAATTAGCTCATTTGGAAGGTGAAGAGTTAGCACATACGTGGCATGCGGAGCACCTAAAGCGATACTTCACATAAGGGCTCCATGTAATCATGTGTAATCACTTTTCGAATCAATAAAGCATATGGTTCAGATAGTGCCTACCCCTCATAAACTTCCACCTTCCGAGTGGACGCACTAGAACCGCGGAGTTGATCGAGAGGGAAGTGTCATTAATTTGAATCATATTTTCCGAGGTGGTGGGCTGACATAATCCGGAGTCCAAGCCACCGGCTTGAAGACATCCGTAAAAGAGCCCGAAAACCATAGAATGCAGAGTCCAAGCCACCGGTTGGAAGACATCCGTAAAAAGAGTCCAAAGAGACCAAATAATGCGGAGCCCAAGATAATAAATAGGGAGACAATTTCAAATTGATATTTATTATTCAAGCAAATATGATTACATCATGAAAAATTGGTATCTATACCAAGAAGGAATCGAAGACCTCTTCGATCTCTAGAGCTAGGGTTGGAATGACTAGTTCCAGTGCCGGGAGTTCTAACAACTTTACGTTTAACTCTTTTGCCTCCCTTCGAAGCTCTAAAATATTTTTGTTCTTGTTGAAGCTCGGCCCAAGTTCGAAGCCGTTCGGGGCTCCTTTCCCAGCTTCTAAGTTCTTCAGGTTTTTTACTTCGAACTTCATCTTCGTCTTCGGACCATATAATGTCTTCAGAAGACGAAGTTTCCAAGTTAACCTCTTTTTCTTCCTCTTTAATACAAGATAATATGTCTTTACTTATTTCGGACGTAATCGCTCCGGAACTATCTCGAGGAATTAGAAATCGAGGACGCTTGTGAAGTTTTAAGATATCGAAGGTAGCCCATAATAAGCGAAGTTCGTCGTTAACATCTAACACTTCAACATCTTCAATATCAGGCAAAGCCTAAAAACATGATAAACAAATCTTCATTCATAAATGTACATAAGAATAATGCTTTACATAGTCAAAGATCCTAAGATATTCCTAAACCTGCGGGTTGGGAGGAGGCTGACTGCTCGAAGCTTGGGTCCGAGCCTGCTTTTGGCGTTGTCCTTCGTCAATTCAGGCCTTGATCGCAAAGAGACCTTCGGCTCTCCATGAAGTTTGGAAGGCTTGCCAAGCAGCGGCCACACCTTCAGAAGGAGTGAGAAGCTGATCATCATCGAAGGTAATCGGGCCCTATCCTGCGCTCGGAGCTATCGATCGACCCAGATCTTCGTAGTAACGAAGTAGTCCAACGACAGCCACTTGTCCGAAGATTTCTCCGTAACGAATACCTGCTGTCTTCATTTGCTTCGCTACTCCTTGAATCCTTTTCAACCGGCACAGTAGGGAGATGTTGTCATCCGAAGGAAGTGTCCCAGTAGTACCGAAGTACTCCAGAACACCTAGCAATTGGTCCATGACCTCCGCAGCTACCTTCTCAGACTTCAGCTTGTCTTCAATTAACGCATCCTTCGCCGAAGTTAGCTCTTCTAGTACTCCAGAGAGTCTAGCAGCCTCCGTAGCAGAATTCTTTTGATTCAGTAGCTGGCTAGCTTCTTCTCGGAGCCTAACAAGCTCGGTCCCCGCAGTAGCGTGCTCCGCCCGCATCCTTTCAATTTCTGCTCGAATCACAATTCTTTCTGCTTCGAGCTCTTTATTCGCAGCCTCCAAGCCTTGTCTGGCCCTGCGCTCCGTTGAAACCATGTTGTCCATATAGCTCACTCGACCTTCGGAGATGGTAAGATTTCGTTGAAGAGTTGCATTTTCCTCTCGAAGGCGAGCGATTCCACGTTCATTTGATACGTTCGCAGCTCGGGCCAAGACTATTTGCTGCGAAAAGAAAAAACCAAGGTAAGAAATTATTTGTATATAAATTTGATGTTGTTTTGCAGATACTTCGTACCTGGTAGGCTGCACGTTCCATGGCAGCGTTAAGCTCCGAGCTCTCCGCCTCACTTAAGATGGCCACCAAGTCCGTCTCCCCAACTTCACGACTAGCTCGATCCAAAGGCTCGAGCAAAGTCCGAAGCCCGGTTCTTCGCTCTAAGAAAGGAGCTAGAAAGGGGAGCATGCTCAAGGCTTGTTTATCATCTTCGTTCGGTGAAGGCCCAGAGTGGTGAGCTATAGTCTTCGGAGCCCCGGGAGACTGACCCTCCTCGGTAGATTGGCTCTCGTCTGTTGACTCAGATGGAGTTGATCCTGAACTCGGAGCAGGGAGGGGGTCCATCTTTCCTTTGCCTTTTCCTGGCCCCATCTGAGTGGCTCTAGGAATTGGCTCCGAAGTTGTCGAAGGTCCAGGAATTGTATCTTCGGGGCGGACCTCTTCCATAGAAGTGGACTCTGTAAAAACAAAGGTATTATACATTGTATAATTTCACAAAAAATATAAAAGAATTATTCGAAGTTTACCTTTGACATTTTGGCGGCGGGTAAGCATTGGGCTGCTTGGCGGATCGAAGGTGAGATCTTCATCCAAATCAAGCATCAAATCTTCGACTGTCGGAACATTTTCCTGAACAGTCGTTGTTGCTTTATCTGGAATCGAAGCCACAGTGACTTCGACTCCACTCTCATCCACAGGAACTCCGTCCTGAGGTAAATCCTCTTGAACAGTCGGAGTCCTCGCTTGCTCAAGATTCTCTTGAGACTCCGACACATTCGTAGGTTCTTCAACTTGTGCAGTTCTTTGGGCTGCATCCTCGTCAATCAGCCTCACAAGCAACCTGCCTTCATCCTCCTGAGAATCGGAGATTGAAGCTCTTGGGCTCGAAGGTACAGGGTTTTTTGGCTTTCGAGCCACCTTCTTGACCGGAGTCTTGGCAGAGCTCGAAGTTCCAGCTTCGGCTTTCCTCTTCTTGGGTCCTTTTTCCGAAGGCACCCAATCCACCAAAGGAGGCGGAACCACTTCGAGTAGCCCCCATACTCGGTTGGATCGCTCCCAACTACCAACCAATTTGATTCTCCATTCTTTCTCGGTCGGAGTTGGGATGCCCAAAATCTTTTCTGAAGCTCGTATGATCTGCTCCGAAGTTATAGGGGCTGAAGAGGCTGAAAAATGAGTTAAGTTTGTTAATTCTTCGAATAAATATACATAGAGTATGTTGTTTTCGAAGTTACCTGCAGGACTCGCAGTTGAAGAAATTTTCCGAAGACCGCCTTCCGAATCCTCTTCGAAGGTGATTGGCCAGTTGGCCATCAAAGGAGGGATTTGGAGCCCTAGGAATTCTTCGGCTAAGTCTCGCATGCTCAACCGATGACTGATCTTTTGAAGCAAGCTAAGGCGAGCTTCGAGCTGACCCGGATCTGGATGCACAAGAGCTTCCTTTCGGAAGTTGATGTCTTGCAGAGGTCCAGCTAGACGGTTGCTCGCCCCAACTTCGGCGTAAAACCATTTCAGGATCCAGTCTGTTTACCATCTGGCGTTAATAGCCTTGGCGGGAAATCGGAGAGCATATTCATCCCGAAGCCTGAAGTTAATGCTTCCGAAGGCCACTACCATTTTTTCACCTCCGGGGCCTACGAAGGTCTTCGGTTGGCATGAAGCTCTATGCAATGCTGCGAAGATCTCTGCCCTCCCCTCACAACCTTCGGCTCGCAACGCCCATTCGAAGATGGCGAGACGCGCTACAGCATTCGGAGAAAGTTGGGGGAGAGTGACGTGGAACAAATCCAATACCTCGGCCAAGAAATCAACTGCCGGAAGCCCTAAGCCAGCTTCGAAGAAGGCTTCAAAAACAACTACTTCTTCGGGTCTCGGTGATGGAATGATTTCCTTCCCAGGTTTGCGAATCATCACCCCCAAAGTAATTTTGCCTTCTACTACATCCGCAAGAGATTCCCTTCTGCAGGTTGGCGGCCCCAGTTGATAAGATTGATCTGTGTACTTCGTTGAGGCCGGAAAGAGGTCTTGGGGGCCGACATTTTGGGGATTTCCTCCCACCGGCGCTGAGAAACCAAGGGTTCGTTTCAGTGTTTGTGATGAGTGATTGACAAGGTTTTTACCCTCTGTTCGAAGGGTACCTCCGAAGGGTGTTCGGAGGTTGTGCCTCCGAAGGGTGTTCGGAGGTGATTTCACCGAAGTGTGTTCGGTGTTTGCTTGCTGCAGCTGTGCAGCGGAGTGTGCTCATCGGAGGGGTCCGACAGTACGCGATGATTGGGTTCGTACCGAAGGGTTCGGTACTTTGGATGGTACACCGGAGTGTGTGCCGGAGGTTGCTAACCCAGAGAGGTCTCCGGAGTACTGGATACACTAGTCTGCTTGTCTGTGGTGCGCAGGGACTTCGGAGGCGACGGACGAACGTAGCAGGTGAACCTGGGTCAAGCGGGAGGCTTGATGCCAGGGGAGCGGAGTGCTCCGTCACGGTGGCTATGAAGGGGGTCCGGGCCGGTCCTCGGGTCGAGACGTGCCAGGTGAAGGCATAGAGTGCGGAGCGTGGCTCTGGCTGAAGGTGCTCCGAGACAAAGTCCTCGGAGGTGAGGCACTTCGAAGGTACTCCGAATGGAGTGACTTCGGAGTTGGTGGATCAAGTCCTCTGCGGAGGCAAGGAATTCGAAGTGTGCTCCGGAGGGAGACATTCGAAGGTACCCGACGAAGGTCTCAGAAGTCGAGGTGCATCGAAGGCATGGTCCGGGTGAGGCTCGTCGAGGAGTGTGCTCGGGGAGAGACACTGCGACGAAGGGCTCATGGAATGCTTCATGCGGAGGCCTTGGACGAAGGATGGACTTCGAAGGGTGGTACTCCGAAGGTGGGGCTTCGGAGTGTGATTGACTTGAGGTGCTTCGGCCTGCATGGCTTCGGTACACGGACTGACGGAGTTCGAGCTGGGTGAAGCTACGAAGCCGTGGTGGTCCACTCCGGAGGTGTTGGTGTGAAGATCCAAGGGCTTTGACGGCTTCGGCTCAAAACCGTCACTGTATCGGAGGCTATCTTCGGCGAAGCGAAGGCCATCAGGCTCAAGGCTTCTCGCCGAAGCTACCGCACCCTCGCATGCGAAGGGAGGCTCCAGAAGGTCAAAGACTGCAAATGCTGACACTGTCTGCTCTGCAAAAAGCTGACGCTGTCCCCTCTGCAAAGCTGACAGAGAAGCCTCCAGAATAAAGTTGGACTACCTTTTGTACCCCTTAGTTCTGTAGAGTCAAATCCAATGTAAACCCTAGGGGTAAAGTAGTCAATTCCTTTGGGTGAACTGTGGGCTATAAATATGGGGGCTCGGTAGGTAACATTTAACACTTTGAGCATTTACTGTTGAGCTCCTGTAGCCACATACCTCGCTGTATTCATCCAGAGTTCAATTCATTTTGTGTTCCTTGTTCAAGCGGCGAAGCCCTGCTTATTGTGCTTTTTGCTTGAGCTTGCTTTACATACCTCGCTTGTTTTAGTGCACCGAAGCCTGTCTAGGCGAAGGTTGACTTTGTGCGAAGTGTGTTTTTTCAGTGTGCGTTCGCTCTGTGTAACTTGAGGCCAGACCTCACAGATTACAAGCGAAGCCCTGATCGAGGCCCGTTTTTGCTTCTTGTGACGAAGCCCTTAGCGAAGTCCGTTTGTGTGCGTGTAGACCTTCGTGTACGAAGCACGGCACCAGTTGCTGCTGCCAAGTACTTGGTCGAAGTCCTCAGAGGGTTGTCCACTCTTGCGAAGGGTGAAGTGCAAAGCCTGCTCGAAGCACCCTGTGTGCGGAGCCTGCACTGACTTAGCAGAGTAGATTTTTGAGGGTAGTGAGTGGAGCGAAGTCTTCTTGGGTTCGAACTTTTGCTCCTGCGAAGCCTGTGTTCGGAGCTGTCGAAGTACCTCCGAACCAGACCTTCGAAGGTTGTGTTCGAAGCCTGTTCCGCAGAAGACAGAATCAAACCGAAGGCTAGTTTTTAGCCCGAAAGTTTAAAAGCTCCCATTCACCCCCCCCCCCTCTGGTCGCCGTTTCCGGTCCAACAGGCGCCATTGTCGCCACTGAAGGATTTGGAGTCACTACCGCCAAGGTTGCAGCCGCCGCTGCTGCCGTAGCCTACTGCCGAGCCAGGGTTGAAGCTGCTCCAGGGCCCTTGAAACTAGTCTTCACCATTGGATCTCACAGATTGCTTCAGAAGAAAAATGGAGGCTAGGGCTCGGGTGATCGTTTGTTTGCACGAAAGCAGTGAAAAGGTACTCAAGAAGGGTTTGGACCCTCTATTTATAGCCCAAATCCTGATTTTTTACCGTTTGTCTGTATCGCTTCACATTCCCAGCCGTTACTTTGCTCTGAAATTAAAGCATTCTGTAACTTCCGTTAGAAGAAAGAAGCTAACGGCTATTTCTTCTAAGTCTAAAAAGGCTTTCAGACTTCTTGAGTTAGTTCTAAGTTACTTCGAATGTAATTTTATTAGAAACTGATTCGAAGGTTACATCTCCACATAGTTAGGAGATAGTTTAAATCTGCTAACCCCTACGCATGATTATTTTTCTTGCGTATACTACTCTCCTAACATTACAGATTTAGCGGAGAAGCGTATTCGAGGGGCTACTGTTGGGGGAAAATATTCCATCTTCAAGGTTATTGCAGTGACAAGATAAAGACTGGTGATTAAGCCGAAGACTTCCAGCATATAACTTCGGAGATACATTGAATCAAGTTCGAAGTATGATGACGAATTCTAGTTCAGAGTATATCTTCGAACTTGGACTCTTCCGGGAGTTTCTTTGCCAGCTAAGATGGAATACTTATCTTCTTTCTCGTTAGATTAGTCTTTTACCATTTTAGCCCTATTAAGGGTACCGAATAGTTTCCACTATGTCGGTTGTAATAGAGGGGTAAGAAGGTCTTTTCCTTAATGTTTGGGCCTATAAATACCCCCCGTTTTACCCTGTAATGAGGACCGAATACAAGTTATTCAATACACACATTCGAACTATTCTAAGTTATTATCCTTTCGGAGGCTTAGAACAGTTCACTTCGCAAACACTTCGTTTGTTAGTTTCTAATCTTCAGAAACCTGTTAGCGTAATCTTTTACGCCAGCACTAGTGGTCGACCATTTGCTCCCACTCATGACCATTGATCTTGCACGATCGAGGACTGGAGGACGTATGGATCATGGATTCAGGTTGTTCTCGCCATATGACGGGACACCACAGATGGTTCTCCAGCCTCATTCCCCCGAGCTCCAAGGAATACATCACTTTCGGGAACAGTGGTCAAGGGAAGGTACAAGGTATTGGGTCGATTCGTATTTCTGATTATTTCTCTTTGAAGAATGTTGCTTTAGTTGGAAATCTGAACTTTAACTTAATCTCTGTTTCGCAACTGCTTGAGGATGGTTTAGAAGTGCGCTTTAAGAAGGGCATGTCTTCTATTGTTGATTCTAGAGGATCTTTAGTTTGTCGGATCTTACCTTTCGGTAAGGTTTTTCGTATTGACTTCTCTAGTACTTCTGGCCCTTCTCGCTGTCTGATGGTCGGATCCTTCTCCGAGCTATGGAAGTGGCATAGAAGGTTAGGTCATTTGAGCTTTGATCTACTTGTTAGATTGAGTTCTATGGATCTTATCCGAGGATTGCCTAAGCTTAAGATGGAGAAGGATCTAGTGTGTCATCCTTGTCGTCATGGAAAAATGGTTGCCGCCTCTCACGCACCCGGGAGAGCTGTTGCACATGGACACAATAGGTCTAGCTCGAGTACGCTCAGACAGTGGGAAGTGGTACGCCCTTGTAATAGTTGACGATTTTTCTCGATTCTCGTGGGTTTACTTTCTAGAGTCTAAGGATGAGACTTTTCATTATGTTCATGACCTGATTTTGAAGCTGAAGAACGAGAATAATGGTCTGATGCGAGCAATTCGTTCGAACAACGGCTCTGAGTTTAAGAACTCTCAGTTCGTCAACTTCTGTAGTGAACAGGGTCTTGATCATCAGTTCTTTGCTCCTTACACTCCCCCACAAAACGGCGTTGTGGAGCGAAAGAACCGCACGGTTGTTAAGATGGCTAGGATGATGCTTTTATGAGCATAGGACTCCTAGGCGTTTTTGGGCTGAAGCAATGAATACAACTTGCTATCTTTCCAACCGCATTTTTCTTAGAGCTTACTTAAGTAAGACGTCATATGAATTGCGTTTTGGTAGACAGCCCTAGGTGAGTCACTTGCGAGCTTTTGGATGCAAGTGCTTTATGCTTAAGAAGGGAGGGCATTTGGACAAGTTTGAGTCTCGTTGTTGGGATGGAGTCTTTCTTGGTTATGCTTTGCATTCACGAGGCTTTTGTGTATGGAACCTAGACTCCCAGATGCATGTCGAGACGTGTGAGGTTTCTTTTGATGAGTCTTTGCCCTCGCCAACTCCTTCTTTTGAGCTTCCTTGAGATGATGAGCTTGGAGAGTCCATCTTCGAGGAAGATGATGACCCTCCTGCTGATGATGAGGGTGGGCCCTCTGCACCGCCTACTGACCCCACACCTTCTGAGACTTCAACTGAGGATGAGGACGGACCTCGAATTACTCCCTCTACTTCGATCGAGCCCCCTCAGCCGAGTCTAGAGGTGCCAGGTACTGACTCCGGTGAGATGACGTCTCAACCGAGTCCGAAGGGGCCAGTGGCTGACTCTGGTGAGGTGACTTCAGATCACCTAGGATCCCAAGCAGTTCAGCGTGATCACCCTTTAGAGCTCATCATAGGTGATCTTACGGAGAGATCTTTATGTTCCTCAGCTGGTTCACTTGCTATGTTTGCTGAATCTGCCTTTGTTGCTAGTTTTGAGCCCCGAGATGTTTCTCATGCTCTTTCCGATTCAAATTGGATAAATGCCATGCAAGAAGAGTTTGAAAACTTTGTTCGCAATTGGGTTTGGACACTAGTTGAGCTGCCACCTAGATGCAACACCATAGGCACCAAGTGGGTGTTCAAGAATAAACAAGGAGAAGATGGTGTTGTGGTGTGCAACAAAGCTCGATTAGTGGCACTGGGTTTTTGTCCAAAAGAAGGTATTGATTTTGAAGAGACCTTCGCCCCTGTTGCTCGCCTTGAACCATTTGTATTCTTTTGGCCTTTGCTGCTTCTAAGGGTTTTAAGCTTCATCAAATGGATGTCAAGAGTGCTTTTCTAAACGGGTATATAGAGGAGGAGGTCTATGTTAAGCAACCCCCCGGTTTCAAGAACCCTAAATTTCCACGACATGTTTACAAGTTGCAGAAGGCTTTATACGGTCTGATGCAAGCCCCTAGGGCTTGGTATGATCGCCTGAAGCAGTTATTGTTGCAGAAAGGTTTTGTGATGGGTTCTATGGACAAGACTCTTTTCTTGCTTAGAGATGGCGCAGACTTATTGGTTGCTCAGATTTATGTGGATGATATTATTTTTGGTGGTTCTTCTAATGAGCTTGTATCCAAGTTTTCTGAGCAGATGCATAGCGAGTTCGAGATGAGTCTCATAGGAGAACTCAAGTACTTTTTAGGGCTCCATATCAAGCAGACCAAGGACAGCATTTTCATCCACCAGGGTAAGTACACACGGGATATGCTGAAGAAGTTTGACTTTGGTGGAGAGCTAAAGCCACAGATGATCCCCATGGGTACATCTGGAGGTCTGGACAAGGATGAGGACGGCGTCAAGGTTAATGAGAGAGAGTATCGAGGGATGATCGGATCATTGCTATACTTGACTGCGACTAGACCGGATATTCAGTTTGTCGTAGGTCTGTGTGCGCGTTTTTAGTCTTCGCCACGCGCATCTCACCGGCAGGCTGTGAAGCGTATTTTCAGGTATCTTACTTATGCTCCTAATTTAGGTCTTTATTATTCTACATCATCGTCTCTTGATTTAGCTGGTTTCTCGGACGCTGATTTTGGTGGGTGCTGGCTGGATCGCAAGTCGACATCCGGTATTTGCCAGCTTCTTGGTTCTTCACTTGTTTCATGGTCTTCTAGAAAACAATCTGGAGTTGCGCTTTCTATTACTGAGGCTGAGTATGTAGCTGCTGCTAGCTGTTGTTCTCAGTTGGTTTGGATGATTTCTACTTTGCGGGATTTTGGGTTGTTCTTCCCTTCGAGAGTTCCTTTGTTTTGTGATAGCACCAGTGTAATTAGTGTAGGGAAAAACCCATGTCTTCATTCAGAAACCAAACATATTGATGTGCGTTTTCACTTTTTGAGGGATCAATATGAGAAAGGAGTCATTGATCTTATTCATGTTTATACTCATCAGCAGTTAGCTGATATTTTTACCAAACCCCTAGATCAGTCTACTTTTGAGCGTTTACGAGGGGATTTGGGAGTTGTGTATCCTTTCTAGGATACTTTGAGTCAGTTTTTCTTTTCTTCTTTATTTTTATTGAGTCTTTTATGTGCGTTTATATCATGCATAATCATCAATCACATTCTGAGCTTGCTTCTGCTATATGATTAATCTGCTTTGCATTTCTAGCTAGTATAAGTTTTTGATTACTTGTCGATGATCATGTTTTGTTTCAGTTCACATGATATATCTGATATTTGTCATATGCATGGCTTTTATGTTTTAAAATTGAAAAATGATCACCATTGCTTCTGGTAACTAGCATGTGTAGGCTGAATGCTTTCGCTATCTTTTACATGCCTTGTAGCTAGATCCTTACTTAGATGCAGATATGCAACTTGAACATTTATATGCTTTAAATGTGAAAAATGTGTTATAAAAATAATAAAAAGTCTGAAAAAATGAAAAATTTATGCATTTTTATGATTATCAGAAAAGATCCAGGTGGGTTTGCTTTGTCGCATTGCATTGTTCTGGACTGCTTACCATAGCACCCTGGTATGAACTAGGACGGTGTAATGTATGCCAAGACCACTGTCTTAAGCTTCTGATGGTCCAGTTCTGGCCTAGGCTTGACTTGGTCGGTTAGCATAAGGTTTGACATGCAAATAACCCTTGGCAGAAATGAAAAATAAAAGGAAAAAGAAAAAGTCTGAAAAAAAATTAAAAAGATGACAAGTTTGCTAAAGCTCTTTGTTTTGGACAATGCTTATCTTGGTATATATTAGTTAGCTTCTGCATCTCATGCTTTACTCTGCTTGTCAACTAGAAAATGTGGTGATGCTTTTATTTGCAAAAATTGAAAAAATGTGTGCTAATGACTCTCTTTAGATATCATCTGTTGCACTGATCATGTCATGTACCTTAGACAGTATATCTTTTGCTATACTTGTTAGATATTGTAATTGCAATTAATCATATCTAAGAAGCATGCTTTTTACACTCCACCTGCACCCCATTTGCATTCATGGCATATTTTGAGGGGGAGCTGCTTTTCGGGGGGAGTTTGTGTCTGTCTTTTAGAGTGCATTGAGTCTCACTTGATGAGTCAAATTGTCAACAAGGGGGAGAAATTTTGGAGTTAACATTTTCTAGCTTTCTCTGGGATTTATTTCAGGGGGAGTTTCTTGTTGGTAATTCTGAGATTTGCACTTGTTTTTGAGTCTTTATTTTTGGTTGACCATAATGACCATTTCTTGCTTCTGTTTGGCTTTTGGTCATTAGGGTTAAACTTTTATTTTATTTCTTCAATTTTTTGTCTTTGTTTTCCTGTTTCCACATGTTTTGTAGGTTCTGGAGATGAGCTGAAGAGGGTGTTGACAATGCACTCATCAAGGGGGAGATTGAGAAACCATGTTGAAGAATATGGTTTTGATATTCCAGATGTGATGAGCTTGAGAGTGAGCTAGCCATGGCGAATGGCAAGATTGAGAGTCTATCTTCTTCCCCTCACTTGGGCGATAGTGGTGAGTGCCCTAACTATGAGGTGTTGTAATGTGACCTGACGACTCTTAAGTCCAGGTACACAGAGAGAGTAGATGAGAGAGACGCATTGGCCACTGAACTTGAGAGCGCTCAGCAGGAGCTAAAAGATGCTCATGCCACCGTCGTCGCACCTTGTGTAGACTGCCCATGCCATTTAGCTAGTATAGCTGAGTTGAGAGCCAAGAGTGATGATCAGTTGAGTGAGTTAGCTGGAGTGAGAGCTGAGTTGGAGCAGACTAAGCTAGAGCATGAGACCTTGTCAGTTCCACCCAAAGTTTGTGAGAACTGCTTGTCCATTAGAATGGAGTTGATAAATCTAAAAGCTGAGAAGTCTGTCGAAGTATATAAAGAGTTTGAGATCTGTTTGTCTCTGGTGGAGGTGTTAGCTTCTTTGAGAGAGGAGCTAGCTGATGTTCAGAACGAGAACTTTTACCTCCGTCAGATCCTGAGTTGGATTAGTGCCAGAGAGCCACAACTCGGCATGATGATCCAGCAGTTCAAGAGACCAGATGGGTTTGGGGTAGGTTACACCTATACCAAGGCTGATTTTGAGAGTGCTATTAGCCGAGCAGTGGAGTGGAGTAAGATGACTCCTAAACAGAGATATCCCAAGACTCACTCCACTAAGTCCTTTAAGGATAGTCAGCCCAAGGATGGAGTGTTCCAAGAACAACCTAAAGCTCCACCTAAGAAGCAAATCTAGGTCCCAAAGCCTAAAACTCTTCACACTTCGCTTGATTCTTTACCTGGACCCTCTCACACCAAAGATGATACACCAAACACCACCAAGCTTAAGAATCCCAAGCCTCAACCACATACTAAGAAGCCTACCTACCACTGTGAGTTTTGTTAGAGAGACGGGCATCTTGAGGAGTTTTGCTTCAGGAGGAAGCGGGTTGAGCGAGTAGAGAGAGCTCGAGGTGGGCAGGGGCAGTTCTACCAGTAGGGTGGTAGACAGAGAGTTCCTCGACGTAGAGAGAGGCTACAGGCTAGGCCACGTCGTGTAGGTAGTGGTAGAGGAGACGGTTTTTATGATCGTGCTCTAGAGGGTGGTTTCCGTTCCGGCAGAGTTCCAGATCATTTGGTATACGGTTTTGGATCTCGCGACCGTGATTTTAGGAATAACAGAGGACCGTACTTTGATCCGCATTTCGATCCAGACTCATATGATTCTTTTTGCTTCCCTACATATGAGCAGATGGCTCGACACTGGTATAGCACTTTTGCTAAACCTGGCATTGGACCGTTTGCTCCCACTCATTATTATTGATCTTGATTTGGGAGTTGTGTATCCTTTTTGGGATACTTTGAGTCAGTTTTTTACTTTCTTCTTTATTTTTTATTGAGTCTTTTTGTGTCCGTTCATATTATGCATAATCATCAATCACATTTTGAGCTTGCTTCTATTATATGATTAATCTGTTTTACTTTCTCTATCTAGTATATGTTTTTGATTACTTGTCGATGATCATGTTTTGTTTCAGTTCACATGATATATCTGATATTTGTCATATGCATGGCTTTTATGCTTTAAAAATTGAAAAATAATCACCATTGCTTCTGGTAACTAGCATGTGTAGGCTGAATGTGTTTGATATCTTTTACATGCCTTATAGCTAGATCCTTACTTAGATGCAGATATGCAACTTGGACATTTATATGCTTTAAATGTGAAAAATGTGTTATAAAAATGATAAAAAAAATTCTGAAAAATGAAAAATTTATGCATTTTTATGATTATCAGAAAAGATCAAGGTGGGTTTGCTTTGTCGCGTTGCATTGTTCTGGACTGCTTACCATAGCACTTTGGTATGAACTAGGATGATGTAATGTATGCCAAGACCAATGTCTTAAGCTTCTGATGGTCCAGTTCTGGCCTAGGCTTGACTTGGTCGGTTAGCATAAGGTTTGACATGCAAATAACCCCTGGTAGAAATGAAAAATAAAAGGTAAAAGAAAAAGTCTGAAAAATTTAAAAAGATGACAAGTTTGCTGAAACACTTTGTTTTGGACAATGCTTATCTTGGTAGATATCAGTTAGCTTTTGCATCTCATGCTTTACTCTGCTTGTCAACTAGAAAATGTGGTGATGTTTTTGTTTGCAAAAATTGAAAAATGTGTGCTAATGACTCCCTTTAGATATCATCTATTGCACTGATCATGTCATGTATCTTAGATAGTATATCTTTTTCTATACCTGTTAGATGTTGTAATTGTAGTCAATCATATCTAAGAAGCATGCTTTTTACACTCCACCTACACCCCATTTGCATTCATGGCATATTTTGAGGGAGAGCTGCATTACAGGGGGAGTTTGTGTCTATGTCTCTTTAGAGTGCATTTAGTCTCACTTGATGAGTTCAATTGTCAACAAGGGGGAAAAATTTTGGATATATTTTTTGGCTTTCTCTAGGATTTATTTCAGGAGGAGTTCCTTGTTGGTAATTCTGAGATTGCAGTTGCTTTTGAGTCTTTATTTTTGGTTAACCATAATGACCATTTTCTTGCTTTTGTTTGGCTTTTGGTCATTAGGGTTAAACTTTTATTTTCTTTCTTCTATTTTCTTTTGTCTTTGTTTTCCTGTTTCCACATGTTTTGGAGGTTCTGAAGATGAGCTGAAGAGGGTGTTGACAATGCACTCATCAAGGGGGAGATTGAGAAACCATGTTGAAGAATATGGTTTTGATATTCCAGATGTGATGAGTGATTGTCAACGGAAGTCAAAGGAAGAGACATGAAGACCTGCCTAGTCTGAGGCGCGTGTGACTGAGGTACACGGGCAGCGAGCGACAGCCGGGATAGAGGAGCCGCGGAGTCGGGCTGGCCCAATCCGGGTACATGGCTAGGAGAGGCAGATGATCCACTGGTCTGTTGACTGGGTTTGACTCAGGTACACGGGCGGCGAGCGATTGCCGGGCTAAGGAAGCTGCGGGGCCGGGTCGGCCCAATCCGGGTACCCAGTACGAAGACGGTGGACGCTTTGTCAGTTTGGGCGCAAAACTGACAACCTATGATTATCTTGTTTTTAGGATATTAATATTTAGTTTTTAAGTTTAGAATATTTTTTATTTGAGTAAGGTGATTTTTCTAAGAATATTTTAGTAATTTTTGGAATTTATTTTAGAGTCATTGTTAATTTACCTTAGGGGTAAATTAGTCTTTTTATGTATTAGGAGTCGCCTATAAATAGGCCCCTATCCCCCTGGGGATAGATGACTGTTTTTCGAGATTATTTTTAGTCCACAACAAATTTTTCCATATACTATTTTTCTTCTGGTGTTCGATCTGCATCGCAGCCGTGAGCATTTTTGAGCGTCCTTGTTTTCTTCTCCGACCGGCGTTGTGCGCAACACCTTCAACAGTTCAATCGCGCCGCCCGAGGCGTGCCTTGCGCGTGTAGGAACTTGATGCAACAGGGGCCGAGCAACAGCAGGCGTGCTATGACAGATTAACAGGAGGTCCTTTACGTTTGCTCACGGATATCAAAGAAAAAGGCTACAACCGCGTGTGGACCCCACTGGTTTTTTTCTTTGGCGCTGGTTCCTGCGCTGGTTTTTTGTTCTTTGGCGCTCGTTCCTGCTCCCGTCATGAAGTTCAGGTGCGGCAGTCGAGCTGGCTGTGCGCAGTTTTTTGCCCAGGCAAAGCCGCATGCGGGCGGCTGCCCCGAGCGAGAGGTTTCCACGGTGAAAAGTCTTCGGCGACGGCGGATCTTTTGCGGAAGAACTGCGAACAGATGAACGGAAAGACGCAGGTAAGTTTCAATCCCCTATTTTTCAGATTAGTTAATTAAATCAATAGTTATTTAGTTTTTTGTAAACAACATAAAACAAATTAAATCTCGTAGTTAATTTTAGTCTGTTAACTTTTTATTACTTATCGCGTATTATTTATTTAAGTGGTTTGAATCTGCTCATATAAAAATAAATCGAAAAAATTCTATTAGTCGCAGTAATATTTTTATTCCAGTTTCTACGTGCAATATTTTCGAGTTATTACTGACTTAATTTTTTAATGATCCATATCTTATTCATTTGATTAGTATTTTATTTCTAGACTGTAATATAAATCTTTTGTGATATATCTTGGTGTTTTTATTTACTGCAGTATTTTTATTTAGCTTATCTTTAGATATCATTTTAATTAGGACACCGGTTTTTCTAGGCTAGACAACTTGAGTTCTAGGAATTTGTTTTGCTAATATTATTTGTTTGGTTAAGTTGTTTTGGGTGTAGGGATTAGCATATAGTTTAGTAAGAAATTTTTAGGCGCCCATTCACCCCCTTCTGGTCGCTACTTTCGGTCCTACAGGGGCACCTGTAGCAACTCCGCCACCATCTAATGCCCTCTCTCAGAGCTCTGTGTCTTTTGTTGCTTCTACAGGGAAAATGAAGGATATTCAATGTCACATATGTTGGGGACATGGTCACATAGAACAAGGCTGCACCTCCGCGGGTGTGATGATTGTGCGTGAGGATGGTGAATATGATTCTACGAGTGACTATGATGAAGAAATGTTAGCCCTTATTGCTGCACAAGATGGGGACAATCTTATTTCATATCATGACATTGAGATTATGTGCAATGAAGTTGCAGATCAGTACAAGAGTTTAATTGCACAACATGTCTTGAGTGTGCAATTGAGCCGAGTCGTGTGTAATCAGTGCCATTATTTGTTCCACACAAGAGGAGTTGTGAAAGAACATGATATACAAATTATTATTGATGGTAGGAGTTGTAACAATTTTGCCAGCATTGATATGATTGAAAAGCTTTCTCTCACTACATGACAACATCCACATCCATATCACATTCAATGGTTCGACAACACCGGTAGGTTGGAGGTAACACCAACAGCACGTGTGCATTTTTCTATTGGTACATATTCTAATTTTGTTTATTGTAATGTTGTACGTATGCAAGCTTGTTTTTTTACTTGGTAGATCTTGACAATATGATTGAAATTTTGTTCGTAATGGTAGAAATAATCATTATTCTCTTGTGCATAATGGAAAGAAAATTGGGTTAAAACCTATGACTCTTGAGCAAATTCTAAAAGATGATCTTGCTGGAGCTAATAGAGCGAAAAACCAAGACAACCATAAGAACGAAAATCAGATTGAAGCTGCAGACTTTGTGCCACCTAAGAATACTAGTAAATCTGATTCTAAGTTTACAAATGAGATTAGATTGAAGTATCCTTCTTTGATTGCTAGCAAATCTACTAAGGGAGAATTCATCATATACCCTCCCTTTAGATGCACTTTCAGGATTTATCATCCACATCACAATAACATGTGGGGTCCATTCAGGTCAATGACGTGTGGGCCAAGAGGGTAAATCCTGAATTTCAATATAAAGAGAGGGTATATGCTGAATTTTTTATCTAATATTTTTGAAAGGGATGTGAATACTTATATTTGTTATGCACTTGTTTCCACACGGTCTTGTTTTCATTTGAGGATATATCTCTCATGTTGCCACATGTGGTTGCTAACATTTTACAAGAGTGTGTGGATGTTGTTTCCCAAGAAAGGCCACCAGGATTACCTCCTGGTGCCCCACTAGTCAAATGTGCGTCTTATCGTACAAATCTGGAGGAGACAAAAGAGATTCAGCACCAAATTCGAGAACTCATCGACAAAGATTTGAAGTCGTACTTTAGAGAATATGAGGAGATAGCGTCGAGGACGACTTCAATTCAAAAAGGAGAGGATGATGAGGATATCACTACTATAGATATAATTGTTGTACCAACAACTACTCATCAGCATGGGCCACAACGTCAGTTTTTGTTAGGCCAAGCCCATGTAATTTCCGTCCAAATTAATAACCAGATTTTTGTTAGAGTCCTAAGTCAGGAAGAAACCTAATTAGAATCAAATTTGGTTAGTTTTTTGTTAGAGATTTTATTAGAATCCTTATTGAGGGGAAAACCTAATTTAGAATCCAATTCAGCCACCCCTTAGGCTGGTCAGATTTCATCTCTTTCCCTTATATAAACCCTCTTACGTGTCAATAGAACTTGATTTTTATTTAGTTTATGATTTAGCTATTTTTGCTATCTTTGCCATAGACACGAGTGTCATCTAAACCTCCTGTATTATACACTTGCAGAATCCCACCTATCAAAGTTTTCACCTCTATTCATAGATTGCACTTTTAGTTGTTAATTGCTCTCGATTTCAGACATGAATTATGGAAACTAAGTAAATAATTCTTTGCCGGAAGCAAGAAAAAATATTAGAAGATGAAAGATAGGACATAGATGATTAGATGATTTTTTAAAAAAAAATATCTATTTCAAAGATAGTATAGATAGTGTCTTATTTTTTCTTTCATGTCAGACATGGTCTATCGCCTATAAATACTATAGGTTAGGATTGTCCAATAGACCAAATGCACTAGAAAATACATGTAAGATATAAACTCAAGGCAGGTTTTTTTGACAGCGTACAGAAATGTCATCCATTTAAAAAAATCAACCACATTTAGCAAAATGCAATATGTCAGAAACTTAATCATGTTTCTGTTGCAAAAATACAGGCGGTAATTGATCTATCAAGTTGAATTACCATAAACAGAAATTACACTACCCATACGAAACATCCGACTATCTTGGTTCAACCTCAGAAGAAATCCTGGAGGCCCCGGCCGGCGAAGACGCGATCGGACAGCTCGGCGAGGAGCGCGTTCACGGAGAGCAGCGCGGCGGTGGACCCCGCGATGACGCCGAGCACTACGCCGGTGGTTCCCACCACCTTCCCGGGCGCCGGCCACTCAATCTCTGCCATTTCCTGCGCCACGCCGGCCCACCATCCGCCGCTAGACGCGGCCTCCGCCTCCTTCCGCGCCCGCAGCACCTCCTTCAGTTCAGCCGCCACCGCCTCAGGGCTCTTCTCCACGGATACCTCCTTCCCAGACTCCTCCTTTCCATTCGCAGCCCCGTCCACAGCCGACGCAGATAGCTCCTGCCCTTCTTCTTGTCCCGTGTTATCCGCCGCGCCTTTCGAGGTCGCGGCGAGGCGGCCACGGCCGCGGCCGGCGACGGAGTGGGACAGGGATATTGCGGGAGGGCGGAGCGTGGAAAACGAAGCACGCGCGGCGGGAGGGAGTACGCTGGCGGCGAGTGGGAGGGTCGACATGGTCGCCATGGCTTGATGTCGACAAAGATAAGAGGCGAGGGGATGGGACACATGCCTCTTGTTTACATTACAAACAGTGTTTGATTTCCCTTATTTTGAAAAGGTTTTTCACTCCTTTAAAAATTAATAGTCTTGTATTTAAAATCGAATTTTTCTCATTTCAACGGAATGTAAAATTATTAATTTTTCTGAACCATAGAATATTTTGTAATATTCTTCGCTTGAATTGTTGTCAAACCATAAAAATTCACTCAAAAGTTTGAAATTTGAAATCAAGAAAAAATCTACGAAATAATTCTGGTTTTCTTTCCCTTTTCAATTTTCACTAGTGAGAGGCCCATGCGTTGCAACGGATGCATAATTTTAACGGCAATATATTTAGAACATGATATATTTGCCGAACACATTTATTTAGTAATATTGCGATGATAAAAACAAAATAATATATTATTGTTCAAAACAATACAGGATGAAATTTACTAAAATTTTCCCCACATTAAACTTAATAGTAAGGTGCACGTGCGTTGCAACGGATGCATAATTTTAACGGCAATATATTTAGAACATGATATATTTGCCGAACACATGTATTTAGTAATATTGCGATGATAAGAAACAAAGTAATATATTATTTCTCAAAACAATACATAGAGCTATCATTTTTCTATATAAAGTGTCATTGCATATTTATAATTACAGATCTGGTATGAAATTGTACAATATACTATACAATGAGTACATGTTCTTTTATCTACCCAGTGAGCACTTCCTTGTAAACGATATTCTTCGTTAGTGTGCTTGTTGAATTGATACCCCTATTTGTTTCCGAAGCGGTGAGTATTTTGATATTGCTACGAGAAGTTGCTCGTGACAGAGCTACATATAATTGTCCATGAGAGAACACCGGGTTCGGGAGGTATATTCCAACATGCGGTATTGTTTGACCCTGTGCTTTATTAATTGTCATTGCAAAACTCACCCTAACAGGAAATTGACTCCTCTTAAACTTGAAGGGGAACATCTCATCATCGGAGGGGCACAAGGGTATGCGTGGAAGGAAGACTCTCTCACCAGCATGTTGTCCCAATACAATTTCAGCATCAATAGTATTTCTTTGAAATGCTCGGACTATCAACCTAGTCCCATTACACAGACCATTGGCCGGGTCAAGATTTCTGAGCAAAATCACAGGACAATTAACCTTGAGTTTTAATATATGTGGAGGTAACCCATTTGGCGTTAATGAATTCAGGAACTCAGACGGATAATGGTTGCATGGATCATCGACTGCTTGATCATGACTGTGATAAATCATCTCGTTACCAGGAAAACGTTCGATAAGCTTCATGTT
Organism: Zizania palustris; assembly: GCA_019279435.1. Classification (NCBI taxonomy): domain Eukaryota; kingdom Viridiplantae; phylum Streptophyta; class Magnoliopsida; order Poales; family Poaceae; genus Zizania; species Zizania palustris. The sequence goes on along the minus strand of JAAALK010000085.1, from coordinate 15,917,961 downwards.
TATTGCATCAACGTTCTCATTCCTCGTTGACAAAATAGCTCGAGATGTGATGTAGTCTGCATCAGTCATGTTTGCACCTAACATTGGAAATACCATGTCAATAAGACTATCAATGTCTGATTTTGCACCAGTGTAGGGTACACATATCTCGTCGGGTAAATTTACATAGTCATCATCGATGGTCTCTTCAATGCCATTGCCAATCCGTAGCAGGTAGTTTGAAAACCATATATCTGATCGAGCTCTCATGTTATGGACAAGTCTCAATTGATGCATGTTATCTCATAGGTAAGATCTACGCAAGGTTGCGTTTACAATTTGAGCCCTATTCCCCTTTCGTATAACTGGAAGAACTTGTCTGAAGTCACCTCCAAAAATCATTGTTTTGCCTCCAAATGGAAGATTGGGCTTTTCCATTATGTCCCTCATGCTCTTGTCCAATGCCTCTATTGCCTGTCTTTTTGTCATGGAGACTTCATCCCATAATATAAGCGAAGCTTTTTGAAGAAGCTTAGCGGTACCACTTTGTTTGGTGAAGTTACACACCGTATTATCTTGTATGCTTATAGTATCTTGAACCTTGAATGAGCCGTCCTACCTCCAGGCATGATCGAAGCAGCAACACCAGATGTTGCAGTAGCAATAGCTATCTTCCCCTCGCTATGGACTTTTGCTAATAAAGCTTTGTACAGAAAGGTTTTTCCTGTTCCTCCTGGACCATCAACAAAAAACACACCTCCACTATTGTTGTCAACGGATGATAGTATAATGTCATAAGCATATCTTTGTTCTGCATTAAGAGAGGATGTGCTCGCTAGTATCTCATTATCCACTTGTATAGAGGACTCTTCACAAATCTCCCTCACCTCACCCGCCATGGTGTCATATGATTCATCAATTTCTGGAAGAGGAAATGATGTTATCTCTTTACCCATTGACTGAAGCAATTTTCTGATATCCAATAACACCAATTGTTCAACTGCATATGCATTCATCTGGGATCGTCGGATGTCATCAGACATTGCTTCGAAGTGTTTGTTCCAGAGTCCACGCACATCGCTAGGTTCACAATAAACCAATATTGTAGCAAACAACCTTCGTAGGGACAAAGGCATATGAAAAACTTCAGCTTCAGAGAGGCACTCATCAATGTTGTTATCTGACTCAATAATACCTCTTTTCTCAGCGCTTTCTCGAAATGTAGGGTATACAATACCATCATATGTCCTCAAATCCTCAAATGAAGTAGCACCAACCACATGGTTTAATAGCACCCTCAAGTAGTATCTCTCTCCCTCTGCTGGATGTGCTGAGATGATCCTCCCAATCTGCGTGCTTCGTTCTCTTATTTTCCAAAGCTTACGTCTAGGCAACCACACTGCATTTTGTGAGAATTCCCTATAAAGTAACGTGCGTGCCCACATAAATTGCTGATTTTCCTTGAAATACTCAGTCAACATGGTTCTTGAGGCACCCTGTTGGTCGAGAACTTCACGTACATCAGCATTCTCTCTATAGGACACAAGATGCATTCCTAGGAGGTGGAGCTGTAACTGTAGCACTGGTGGCGAAATCCCGCTAAGATCAACTCCAAATATTCTCCATAATGCCTCCTGTGGTGTTACCCACCTAGCATCCCTATATTCATTTATCTCATTAATCTCGTGGTTTTCATCAGCTTCATTCACGGACACAGACGCCCTATCATGCCCCTTATAAATATACTTGTAGAGGTACTTCACAGCCTTAATGCTCAAACAAACCTCTGCATTGATGTGACAGTCATACATTCTTAGAAGCATAGGATTATATGGAACAAACTATCTATTGTCTAATTCATGACCTCTCACTCTTACCCTCTGACTGTCATCCCTTCTCCTGTAAATAGGGTAAGAATCTTGACCTTGGATAGTTGTGTCACTAAATTGGCGTGGATAATAGCACTTGCAACTACCATTTTTCATGCATGGACTCTTCCTATTTAGTGGGCCACATGGGCCATGCATCATATGTTTCACTACCATTTCATGTAGCTCCGGGTATATATCCTTATCTGGAAGTTCTGCTGAGATAACATTATCATACTCATCGGGACAACTCAATTTGTATGTTGACTCCATGATAAGGAGGAAATGTGCATGCGGTAGACCCCTTTTTTGGAACTCGATTACATGTACTTGTGCTGCAATGATTCCTAGGATATATTTACGAAATAGCTAGAACTTGAGATCCTCTAGCTTGGCTTTAAATACACGCACAACAAGATCAGGACAATCTTGTGGTGTTTGGCCAGGTCCAAGCTCCCTACTTATCTCTTCCCAATTAGGATTACAAGTCATTGTGATAAATATGTCGGGTTTTCCATACTTCTGCACTAAGGATATAGCATCCATATATCTTCGTCTCATATCCCTCCCGCCACCGATAAACGATGCAGATAGGACCCATCTTTTTCCCAATCTGCTGGCTCTATGTTCTCCAACAGATACACTATCCATCAAGCCCTGGTAAAGATCCGCACGAATCTTCTTCTGATTGTATAAGAAGTAATTCAGGCGAGACGTTTCAATTTTTATGTAGGTATCAACTACAAACTGTTGGAATAGACGTCTCCCATACAAGACCGTGTTGAAGATTCCACTACGCATCTGGAATTTATAGCAATAATATTCACGCATCGAAACAAAAAACTTGCTGGTAGTATCTACAAAGAAAAGAGAAATCAGTTAGGTGATTAGCGTATGGATTAATAGTATCGTAATAACATGAATATGAGTCACTTAGCTAACCTGAGTTGTCAGCATTTCTTTGTCGGGTTGTACTTATTTGACTAATGTCAATACCTTGTCTTGGTATATCAGAATGCCAACCGAGCTCTGCTCTTGGAAAAAATAGGGGGTATGACAAAGGGTCGTAGCACCCATCACTCGGTCTAATTGAATAGTAGTTGTTGTTATTGCCAAACAAGGTGATGCTACGATCAAAATGTTTATTAATATCATTCCCCTCAACCCACACAGCAGCAACCTCTGATGTTAACGGTCTGTTATAAGTTCGCTGGTCTAGCTTATAATCCATATTTAGCACAATACGATATTCATCAACATCTTCAACCTGTCCTAGGCTTCTGAATGTTTCAGAGTAGGGATTATCTCTCAAAATATGTACCAAACATCTAATAATAGATATGTCCCTTTCTCTATATATCTCATCTCGAGCACGACGGAAACGATGTGATAAGCTAGGATCATCATCATAGAAGTACAACTGCAAGTGGCTTGGTTCATTGTCTCCATTCCCAAAAGAATGTATGTTATGGTACATTTGCCCATGCGCTTTAAATGTGTAAACTCCATCCCTTGCACTTGCGAGGTTCTTGTCATAATCACAGTACATTGTGGTGAAGGAGAAATGACTGTTAAAATATCTAATATTCTCTATAAAATGTTGTGATTGAACGTCTTCACCTGTGTACAACCGTCGAAGCTCCTCAGGTGGCTCAGGCATTTCAAGTTTGACCTTGCCATTCATATAACAGAATCCTGGTGGCTCATATTCAAACCTCTTCGCACCACAATGACGACAGTCTGGCTGATTCTTTAAAAAGTGAGCGCTACCAGGTAGGTTCTGGTAGACAACGTTGGTTGTATCGAGGTTGTTAGAGCCAATCTCAGAGGTATGTGGTGTATTACGAACAACACAGTTTGGACCAAGAGTTCTTCTTCTTACTCGATATCGTTGGTTACGTTTTTCTCGCATAACCTGACTTCGCTCATCTGTCATACTTACTGAATATCATTGATTCTCTCGCCTCACTTGCCTCTGTTCATCCGTCATACTTGCATATTGGGCATTATCACGTGCACGTCTGTTGTTTCGTTGCTCTGATGTCAAGCTTGCATAGCGTGCTTTTTCACGTGCACGCCTTATTTCAGCACGATCTATCGATCGGTCAAGTTGGTTTTGTTGAACAGATGGAATTGCTTCTTGCTCTTGTGATTCAATAGTTGGAGATGCGACTATAGTAATTGCACAACCCACATTGCAGTAGTTCATACCATTAGAGGTTTGTCCTTGAAATAATCCCGCGGATGTAAGGGCACTTTGCGTAGGAACAACAAATGAGGACGGTGGTCGATATGACACATTTTCACCGTCCGATGAACTTTCCGATGGAGTTTGTGATGGTTGTCGAATACAAATTCCAGAAGGGCCGTGAGGCAAATTGTGACAGCGATTTCTCTTTTGTCTATGACGACCATCGATAACTAAAAATTTAAAAAGAGTACACATTTTCAGACAATAATTTTAGTGTAATGTTATAGCACAAATATCTGAATAGACAAATAAACAGGATAAATTAGGCGCATAAAATAAAATAACCTTCTTTCCCCTCTCTCCTCACTATATTTTCTGACATGGTTGATAGCTTTGTTATCGCGGCGTCGAGCGACCTATTGATTGCATAATTGGTTAACCACCAAACAAACGATTATTGAGTGGAAACATTAGAGATGGAACATGAATTTAATTCAGATAAGTGTTTGAGTTTTTAATTTATTTTTCTTGGTACCAAAGAGTGATTTAGAATACTTGTTTTGGATAAAAGGGTTACTTTAAGGGTTAGGATTACAAATTTGTTGTTTTAAACAGGGCATTGGATGATTATTAATCAAGATTGGATCTCGAGATTGTGTTAGAGGAAAGAAAATATTCTTCAAGGTTAGGAATGAGAGTATTACAGTGAATGATGTTTTTAGTTTGTACATAAGCGTATTTGAATTTGAGACATGTATTCCAATAAAAATATTACATTGAAATAAATTCAAAGGGAATACACAATAGATTCAACGAATGATCACAAAACCAAATACCACATTCAAATAATTTCAAAGGGAGTACACAATAGATTCAATGAAATGAACACAAAAACCAACTATTACATTCAAAAACTTCAAAGGGAGTACACAATAGAAATAAACACAAAACATCTGAATATGGGTAAGTACATAAACAACGCACATCACAGTACACACACAAGACTGTAACACTATGGACAGTCAGATCCAAAAATCGTTGCAAAATATCTCCATCTAGCTTCCATGAACCTATTCACAAATCTTATATCCATAGTTCCTGAACTCACTCGTTGCCGTAAGTCTGCATTTATATTTCGAAGAAAAATAATTAACAATATCTATAATATTATATGATGTATTGACATTATAATTATATTGTGTTTGTATTGTTGGAACTACTTACCTTGTAAAGGTAGTGTGGCTGGATGAATTGGATTAAACTTGACTGTAGTGTGTTCTGAAGTCTCTAAACATCCTATCGCCGAGTAGAACAAATATTAGTGTAATTCATCACTATATCTTTATGAATGATAAAATGGGTTAGGACTGAATTACTATGTTTCTTGTGAAGTCGAAGCATGGTTCCTAAAACAATGTGGTTGTTACGATGAACTTCTGTCCATTCAGACATGTGATTAGTGAGGGAGTCACCCCAAATTCCAACAACCATCATGTTCAAGCTAAAAAAGATCAAATGCTCATTAGCTTTCGATTTGCAAAAACAATGTGATTGTTTATGACGATATAAGTGGTTGTATCTAACTTATGAATTACCTAGTGTCCATCAGTGTTATCTCCCTATATAGACCTCCAAGTCGCTCCAATTTCCCCCAATAGACAACCACTCCAGCTATGTCTGTGCAAATAATCATATCATACTATAAGTAAGACAACTATTTTTTTGAAACTATGCATCGCCGATTCAATTTACGTACATACCCACAAACGTTTAATTCGGACGAATCCACGCGTCATGAAACGTCAATAGATATTTTGGATAGGGAGGGAATTGGATTGGAAGAATGTATGGCTCAACTGTTGTATTTCTTCGAAGAGAACCTTCATAGGCATGGGCAATGCTCCGATAGTACAATGCCTCTTCAAGATTGGGTTGAAAATATAGACAATGAATAGTATAACATTGTCCTTCATTTAGGAGAATGTTAAACCTATGAACTTCCTCCCGCTCTCATGCAATGACTTCTATTTTAGCACCCTACGTATAATATTAGGGTTTAGAATAGTTCATATGTTCACTACTATGTAAAATTTACTCCAACTTGTGTGCAACTTACAGTAATATCCATTAAAATAAATCGTTGTTTTTCTCCATATTCATCAGGGAGAAACTTAACATCTACTCTGGCGACGACACTCCATGGATAGTTTATGTGCTCGAACTCTATCTCGTCAAATTTCATAAACCTTGACAAAAAAAATGAAATTTAGAACATCTTTCATCGTTGCAAGAAAGTTGGTTTTAGTAATATAGGCTCACCTAGGTACCACCGCATTACGAGTTGGACGGTCGGCGTAAGTTCTCTTTCGCATGCCAGCCATTTAATATATCTAAGAAATTCAACTATATTATAATGTTTTATCTAGCGGAATTATTTGACAAATCAGATATAAACACATTATTTGACAAATAGAATAGAAACACATGTAAGAATAAAAATAGGGGAAAATCTTTACAGAATAAAAGGGGGGAAATATTAAAGAAATAAACAGGATAATTCATCGAAAAAATGCCAAAATTTCAAAAAATACAGAAACACAATTATGAAATATATAGAAAATTATAAAAAATCATGAAAATGCTGAAAAAATTAAGAACAGTGGTACTAAACATGATGAATAATAAAAAAGAAAAATTCAATTATAAAATTATAGAAATTATTAAAAAAATAGCTCACACAGTACAGTGAACAGGCCAAAGTAACTTGGGCTCAAGATGGGATTTTGTACTCTTTTGTGTTTATATTGACTGATGTTTTTATTGGTTGATGTTTTTATTCAATATATGTTTTGTGTTTCTCATGTAATAATTGGAGAATGTCATGATAATTAGGTTTGTAATGATGGTATTATTACTCATAGGAAATGAACATCTCATAAGCAGATAAGCTAGAGATAAAGCAGGTTTAAACCATGCACATCCTTTATCAGATTCATGGCCCCTAATGATATCTATAAATTGGTACTGAACATGATGAATAATAAAAAAGAAAATGCAATTATAAAATTATAGAAATTATTAAAAAAATAGCTCACACAGTACAGTGAACAGGCCAAAGTAACTTGGGCCCAAGATCACAGACCCAAGATCACAAACAATCAATATAATTTGTAATGAAACGTTACATTTTATGAAACAGCTGTGCCTAAATGCTACGGCATAAAAAAGGGGAAATATTAAAGAAATAAACAGGATAATTCATCGAAAAATGAAAAAAAATTCAAAAAATATAGAAAACACAATTATGAAATATAGGAAATTATAAAAATCATGAAAATGCTTAAAAAATTAAGAATAGTGGTACTGAACTGAACATGATGAAGTATACAAATGTTTCCAACATCTAATTTGATTTATCTTAATTATGGGAATTTTTCTTATTTTGAGGCAATAATAAATAAAATAGTAAATGCTATTACAAAATTCTAGAAATTAGAGAATACTCATGGAAATTCTCAAAAATTCAGAGTAGTGGTAATGAATATGATGAATTATACAAAAATTATACAACAGCTAAAATTGCTTTATCTTAATTTTGGGAATTTTTATATGTTCAAGGGAATAATAAAATAGAAAATGCTATTATCAAATTCTAACAATTAGAAATACTCATAGAAATGCTCAAAAAATTAAGAGTAATTGTACTGGACATGATGAATCATGTTAAAATTCTCTACATCCCAAAAGTTGTTTTATCTTAATTTTGGTGATTTTCTAATTTTTCAAGGAATAATTAAATAGAAAAAAGGCAATTATTAAATTCTGTAAAATGGAAAATACTAATAGAAATGCTGAAAAAATTAGGAGTAATTTTACTGAACATGATGAATCATACAAAATTCTCTAAATACCTAAATATGTTTTATCTTAATTTTGGTAATTTTTCTAATTTCCAGGAAATAATTAAATAGAAAAATGCAATTATTAAATTCTGTAAAATGGAAAACGTTTGTCAGCCCGAACAGTGAATCAGCCCAGCCCACAAGCGCGCGCCGCAAGCGAAAAAAACCTGGGCCCAGGCCAAGATTTACGCGCGACCCCGCACGCGAAACCTGGGCCTGGGCCTGGAATTCGTGCTCCCGCCTGGGCCGAATCACGGCCGGATCAACGCTGGCCGTTGGATTTGATCCGACGGCCGCGCGTTGATCTCGGCTGTATAAGTAGGGATCGGGCGCTGAGAACCCTAACCCTAATCACTTCTACGCGCACGCGGGGTGAGCGAGCGGCGGAGCGGCCGAGCGAGCGCGAGCGGGGTGAGCGAGCGGCCGAGCGAGCGTGCGGTGGAGAGTGCGGCGGCGGCGAGCCCTGCCCGCCGGCTTCCTCGCCGGAGTCCTCCGCTCACCCTCGGGTGAGCGAGGGTCCGTCGATGTAGCCTGCGACGGAGCGAGCGCGCGGCGGAGAGAGCGGGAGCGAGAGCGGCGGCGGCGAGCCCGGCCCGCTGGCTTCCTCGCCAGAGTCCTCCGCTCACCCGAGGGTGAGCGAGGGTCCATCGAAGTAGCCCGCGGCTGAGCGAGCGGTCGGTCGAGCGGGTGAGCGGCGGTGAGCGGCAGTGAGCGGAGGTTAGGGTTAGGGTTTAACCCTACTCCTCGGTTTTTTTTCGATCTGTGATTTTTTTTATTTGATCTGATTTGTTGTGATTTCATTTGATCTAATGCTTGAACATGGGGGCGTAGGGAACATACCAAACTCTAGGGTGTGTCTGAGCAGTGGGTTGTCGGAGCAGAAGCAGAGAGCAGTGGGGAGAGAGCAGAGAGCAGAGAACAGTGTGTTGTCTGAACGAAGGGGAAGGTTCTGGTTTATTAAGAGGGGCGCACGGGACTTGGTCGAGGGTGATAGAGCTCGGTCAAGACGGCGGTTTGAGGGTTCGGGCTGGTAGGCTTAGGGTGGACTGAGCTGGGGTGAGCGCTACGCGTGGGAGACGGATTCCCGATCGACTCCCTAGCGCGCACGCCGACGACTTGGTCTAGGCGGTTGCGTTGCGCGCGGGTGCGTGCGCGGGGAGGGAGGCCTGCGCGCGGACTGCTGGCGCGCTGCGCGCGGTCGAGGCGGGGAGTGAGGCGCGCTGCGCGTGGTGCGGACGGGCGGACGGACGACCACTTCATACTTTATATTAGTTAAGACTTCTTTTCTTTCCTTCTTCCTCCTGCATTTCTCTTTCCTACGTGCGCTCCTGTGTGCCACTCCTGCCGTCCACGAGTGAGGCACAGTGTGCGTGAAAACAACAACGGCGGTTAGAGAAGGAACATTTGTATCGATAATGGATTTCACTCAACTTAGACTGTAATCTCATTTTAATTAGACCCTGTAACACTTTTCTTGAAAATAATTACAGTTTAGCCTAAACAAACATACGTAACGTCTGTAATCTGATACGGAGTAAAAAACTGAGCAACTAAAGCAAATTTGTAGTTTGTCTTAAGTGGGAAGAAAGCATACGTTGTGTTTGAATACATATATGTATTACCTCACTGCTTTCCGAAATGTCTGAATGTTTCAGAACTTTGACATTACATCTCATGTTGTCATCAGAATACATGCTTACATTTGACGAGAGTGAGCCGTGATATGTAGGGTCAATGTAGTTCGCAATGTGTTTGGGCATACGCTACAACCTGTCCGATCGTAAACTGCAAGATATTTGCAAACATGACACTCTTTTCAGTGGGCTTCGCAAAAATGGCACCCTAAGATTGGCAATTGCAAATTTGACATTATAATAGTATAAAGTTTGAATATTTGGCATTGCCATCCACTAAACAGATTTTTTCGTGTGTAGTACCTGTTTTGCCCTTGCACCTCCCGTGTTCTTCTTCCAGCCTACTCCACAGCGTCAAGGTTCTCTGCTCTCCCGCCCTCTCTCAACGCCCGCGGACATGTTCCTCCGCCTCTGGAACTCTGACATTGGGGAGTCCTTCCGCAAGCTGACTGCGGCGGCGGCGGCGGCGGTGCCGCCGGTGGACGCCATGAAGGACGCTGTCAAGCAGGAGGCGGCGCTTCCAGGGGACGACTCCTCGGCGGCATCCAACGAGGTGGAGCCGGCCGATGCGGTGGACGAGTACCAGATGTTCCTCGACTTCGCCGGCGAGGAGCTGGGCCTGTTCCACGGCTGCCACGGTGGCTTCTCTCTGTTCCCGCCGATCGACGTGCTCGCCGAGGAGTCGCTGGACACTGCGTTCTAAGCGAGGCGTACTCATTGCAAATATTAACCAACAATGTATAACGAACAAGATAATGTCTCATAAATGTGGCCTAGAAGCAGTGAATCGTCGTGCGAAGTTAAGTTGAAGTAAGTACCAGCATAGTTTAGCATTGAACACCCATTATATTAATCTTTAGGATTGGTTTCATCAACACCAGAACTTGTTCAATTGGGTGGTGAAATTAGCTAAAATTAGTATTATCATCTCAGCTGAATTATTCATGTTGGCTAGTTAACTAATCTAAGAAATCGTCGCCGTCCATGATCAACGGCGCTGACGGCCCATCGAGCAGCGCGTCCAGCGAGCTCGGCATTTCGCCAGCGGCGGGGACTGGCTCGTCAATCGTCTGTTATTGCGGCAAATCAATCGGCTTCTCGTCGACGATTGGCATGGGGGTGGCGCTGTCGACCATCGGTGGCGGAGCGCTGTGGTTGTTCTCTTGCCGCTTCCGGTACAGCTCGAGCAACTGGCGGTGGCCGGGGGCGCGGGTTCGAAGGGCGGGTGCGGGGCCGAGGGTGCAGGAGCGGTGGCCGGGGGCACGGGTCCGAAGGGCGCGCGGGGCGGAGGGCGAGGGCGGGGGCGCAGCCGTAGGGCGCGGGGGCGGAAGCCGGGGGCGGAGGTCGCCGGCGGAGGCCGGGGGCGAGAGACCAGAGAACCTTGACGCGGTGGAGTAGGTTGGAAGAAGAACACGGGAGCTGTCTTGCGGGAGCTGGAGGGGCAAAACCGGTACTACATATGAAAAAATCTGTTTAGTGGATAACAATGTCAAATGTTCAAACTCTATACTATTATAATGTCAAATTTGCAATTGACAATCTTGGGGTGCCGTTTTTGCGAAGCCCACTGAAGGAAGTGTCATGTGTGCAAATCTCTCCCTTCAATACCTTGGTTGGAAGAAAACTGTACTTGTGAGCATGACAGATGCCAAACATGGGAATTCTTCTTCCAATTTGATCCAGCAAACTGTCGACGTTTGCATGTAAGGTTTTGTCCACCCACTGATAGGGCCAGTGTAGAGTAGTCGTATTTTTCTTCAACGCCATTGTTTTCCATATCTTCAGTTAGTACGGCAACTAGCAGGGGATTTCTCGAGAAAACTAGGGGTCTGCTTTGGGCTCACCCCTTTCTGAAAGGGTGCCGAGTTCCATGACTGTAGAGGCCTCCCAGTCAGTTGAACAGACGCCAGAAATGCTGGAGGTGCTTCAGCTCTACGCATTACCTGGAAATAAAACATGTCATAACTCATAAGGAGATGAACATTGGCCACAAGATGCAATTTGCATCAGGGCACTACTGAGTATGTAGTTGACGTAGGCAGATCCAAAGAACGAATTTTTCTACAGGTCTGTCTTTTTAGTAAACATTGTGGCACCAAATGAGGAGCACTATCTAGCGCTATGATCATGAAGAAAATGCATAGGAAAACTAAATGAAATTCAGGACACAATGAAAACAGAAGATAAAATTTAGCACGGCATACAGTGAAGTTGATAGTGAAAACAGAGGCCATACTATGAGAACTCTTGACAGAAACGATGACCCAGTCAATGATACAGCCTTTTCAACAGATTCCTTGTCAGCAAAAGTAACAAATGCAGCCCTGCAAGGATACGTTATCAAGAAGCCAATAATTAACATTATCGATGCTACAGATGGGTTATCGATTTTCCATAGGCAAAATAGGTTGAAAGTACATATACCCTTTAGGATGACCAGTAATTGCGTCCATCAATATGTTTATCTTAACCACAGTACCACACTTCATAAAATGTGCTGATAATGCTTCCTTTGTTGCCGCAAAATGTACCTGAAACAATCATCCAGATGAAATGAGTAAGTGTTCTTGAGATCTATGTCATTCCATCTTGGTTGTGTACATGCCAGTGTTGTGTTTGCTGCTGAAGTTTCTTACTTTACATTCAATAACTCATTCAATTATCTTCTAAAAAATATAGCAAGGGAAAACAAGGAACTGTGGTGATGCTTGGAGACAACAATCAGAGGTTTTTTCTTACGTTTGTCACGAGAACAATTCTGGAGTCAGAATCCTCCTCTAAATTAGCATGGGGGCCTAAAGGAAAACAGAATTTGATTAGATTGTAACTTCATCCGTGATAACTACAGAATATTAGAATTAGAACGCCTAATCTAGTGTAGGTAAAAACTATCAAGTACTAAAAAATTATAAATGTACCCAATAGATGAAACAAGATTCACATTACATGATAAAATTAGAACAAAAGGTTATAACAAACCGCAAAGGAATGAAACTGAAAACACTGGACCGAATATCCTCTAGGCCAGTCATAGGTTTTCGCTAGAGGTCAACAGAGCAGACCAGATCATCGTGATCATACATGCTGATGACAATATCAACAGGTCACATATTTTAACGTTAGCTCAGCAAAAAAAAAGGGGGAAATTTCATCATTTTAGTTCTCTGCAACATCCTAAATCCTTCTTTTGAGAAAGGTTACTACAGAGGCATGCTACAAGGATTCCTAGTTAATCTTAGTTACACTGGTCTTAGTTACACTGGAATCCCTGCCACACTCTGGAGGGGGCATGTGCACTTAAAATAGACCCAAGAGGGCGTGACCATAGATGGTCTTACCAACCAGACAAGCATCCAAAGCAGGCACAATAAGACCAGATAATAGATTATTCTTTAGCGCTAACATACTGGCAAGAATACAATGGTTCAAAAGGTTTGAGAAGTTGATACCAACTAAACTCAGCCCTCTACTACCTGGTGTGTGCAGGGAAGAATCACCCAGACGCAGAGAAAAACAGAAGCAGGAGACGGAAGACAGTGGACGGAGGAAGGTCACCGGAGCACTGGCGCCGGCAAGGAACTAGGCCGGCCGCACCAGGAACCTCACCCCTTTGGAAGGTAAGATTTTATTTCATGGATAAGCATTACAGAGTTCACTCTAAAGCCTTTATAGTCCAGGCTAACTAAAAGGAAACTAATATGCTGATTTTGAGGAACTAATCTCTTATTCAAACAAAGCAATTAAACTGAATTAAAAAACTTCCCTGATTTAGCCAAATAATTTAACTATTTGCCACTCTCTTCATGTATCAATTAATGGACCACATGTCAGTGACTCAGGTGACACCACATGTCAGTGACTTGAAGTGACAATTTTGTTGCCACTCACATGTTAAGAGTGGCAAATAATTAAATCCCCCGATTTAGCCTCCTGCCTTAGCGCCATCCCCGCCCCTTGTTGGCCGACCCCGTGCATATTTGTGCCCAACAAAAGCGTCGATAACATTACCCTCCTCTCCGACAAACAGCTCTTCCTCGAGCTTGATCTCTGGAAAACACTGTTTGAAGTTTTCAAGCTGTTCCCAGGATGCATCCGATGCCGCCTGACCCATCCATTGAACCAAGAGCTCCCACACACCCCTATTCAGCCTTGCACGTACTACCTTAGATGGAGTGGGCAGAACCTTGCCATGTAGAATTGGAGGTAGAGGAACGACCTCCTGGGGCTTGGGGTACCTCCCCCTCAAATTTCTTCAAAAGCGCGACATGAAACACACCATGTATACGTGCCTTCTGGGACAATTTCAGCTTGTAAGTCACCTCTCCAATGCGCTGCAGCACCTAATATGGGCCATAAAACTTCGGTCCCAACTTTGACGGTGCCACCGCTGTGACCCCCACTGCTGACCTTTGTTGTAGTTTCAACCAACCCAGTCTCCCACCTCATAATGCACACTTCGACGGTGTTTATCGTGTGTGGATTGCATTGTGACCTGGGCCTGCAGAAGCCGATTCTTGATGTCCTCCATAAATTCATCCCGGGCTATGAGTTGTTTGTGCACCGTCGCCACTCGATCTGTCCCTTGCTGATAGGAGCAAAGCGTTGGTGGGTCGCGCCCATAAACAATGTGAAACGGTGAACACTTGACAGCCGTTTGGTACGATGTATTATAGCAGAATTCTGCCCACGGCAGCCACTGTAACCATGACTTTGGTCTGTCCCCTACCAAACAACGGAGATACATCACAATCACCCTATTAACCACCTCAGATTGGTCATCGGTTTGTGCGTGGAATGCTGAACTCATAAACTGTTTAACCCTAGCCAACCAAAACAGTTCAGACCAAAACAGGCTAGTGAACTCCGTGTCCTGATCACTCACAATCGAACAGGGAATCCCATGCAGCCGAACAATCTCCTCAAAGAACACCGTGGCCACAGATGCTGCTGTATAAGGGTGACCAAGCGGAATAAAGTGAGCAAACTTGGAAAACCTATCCACCACCGTGAGAATGATTAATTTGCCTCCGACCTTGGGAAAGCCTTCCACAAAGTCCATCGAGATGTCACTCCAAACTTCTGATGGGACTGGCAGAGGTTGCAGGAGGCCAGCGGAGTGAAGATGTTCAGTTTTATTTTTTTGATATGTTGAACAGCCCCACACAAATTCCCTCACTCTACCGTTGGCCTTGGGACTGTAGAATGTAGCCCTCCATCTATGTACCGTCTTCTCAATTCCCTCATGCCCACAATCATGTGCACCGGCAAGTGTCAAGAGCCATATAGATGAGGCTGCCGGTACAAATATCTTCCCTTTGAAGAGAAGTAACCCATCCACAGTCGTCCAACCTTCTTGTGCCTTCCCGGACAGCAACTTGGCCACCTGAGGATCACTAGCAGCTTCTTCACGCAGTGTGTCAAAGAGCTGAAAGTGCGATGCAGAAATGGAGAGTATGGCCACCGAGTCCTCCCGACGTGATAGGGCATCCGCAGCGCCATTTAATTTTCCTGGCCAGTACTCTACTGAAAAATCATAACCAAACAGTTTACTGACCCAAGTATGCCGCAGAATAGTAGATAACTCTGATCCAAAATAAACTTAAGGCTATAGTGATCAGTCTTGACAAGGAAGGCACGGCCCCACAAGTATGGCCTCCAATTGTGGACTGCCTTGACTAATCCTATCAATTCTCTTTCATATGCCGACAACTTCTGATGATGGGGTGCCACTGCTCGGCTGAAATAAGCAATGGCCCCGTCCCCTTGATGCAACATCGCGCCAAACCCTGATCCAGAAGCATCACAGTCCACAATGAATGGGGAATTAAAGTCTGGCATCTGCAGAAGTGGTGCTGTCATGAGTGTCTGCTTGAGCTGAATAAATGCTTCTTGCGCCTCCTCCGACCAACGAAACGCCTCACGTTTCAACAGTGTCGTGAGGGGTGCAGCCACTGCACCATAACTAGCAATAAACTTGTGATAATACCCTGTCAGTCCGAGAAAACCGCGCAATGCTCGCAGCGATTGGGGTCGTGGCCATGTTTCCACTGTTGAAATCTTCTCTGGATCTGTTGTAGCAATTGCTTTAGCTACAGTAGGTTTCTAAGTGTATAATGAATAGAATGAACCTCGAAGGGTTCTCTCAGAGGGAGAAAGGATTTATACTGATTCAGGCCTCCCCGAAGGCATAATAGCCCTACGTCCAGTCTACAGTGGATTTGGCATAGTTTTTCCTCTGGCGGATCTAATGGATCTGGCTATTACAAGGACATGGCCTTGCTTTTATAGGCACGCAAGCCAAAGGAAAAGACCCAAATGCCCTCTACAGGTCATAGGCCTTATAGGGGCAAGAAGGGAAAAAAGACTAGACTACTGTACAAACAGCTTTACAGCTTTATAGACGTGTCAGATAAACGTCACCTCTGAGCAGCTAAATGACATACTAGGGGTGGAGGGGCCCCCGGTATGGCTTTGCGCTGCAGCAGAGTCGAGATATTTTCCTGGTTCGAAGTAGTGGCCGGAGCTCTTCAGGCGGAGGCTGCGTCAAAGGCTTCGAAGGGCACTTCAAGGTGGGCTTCGAAGTATGCTCCGAACTGAACTCCGAATGGACTCCCGAAGGCTTAGCTTCGAAAAGGACCGGAGGGGGGTCCGGAGGGTGACTCTAGGGAACCCTGAAGGAAGCCCGGAGACTGACTCCGAAGGAAGCCCGGAGGCTTGACTCCGGAGGGCTCCGAAGGGAACCCGGAGGCTGACTCGAAGGAAGCTCGGAGGCTTGACTCCGGAGGGCTCCGAAGGGAGCTCGGAGGCCAACTCAGGCAGGAGGAAATCTGCTTCGTCTTGATGTTCTTCGGCGGTGTCAGGCTCTGGGCCTGAGGCCTACGGAGGCTCACGTCATTTGGCCCCTATTTAAGGGAAAACTTATTCCCCCAACAGGATCCATTGCAACACCTTGAGCAGAAAAAACATGGCCCAACTATGCGACTAACGTCATCCCAAATGAACACTTGACCGTTTAAGAGCCAATTTATGTGTCCGGATGATGTCAAACTGTAATATCTCATAAAAAATATCCAAAAACAAATATCTAAGAAGCCAAATGTTGACCACTTTCTCCTAAAAGTTGACTTTTTGATCTGTTGCTCGTATGGTCGATCAGGAACTGTGGTTGCGAAGATCTCATCGACATGATTCCATTTTTGGTATTAAACAGTTGTATCGGATATCCGATGAATCATAGTAGGCCCAACAATTTTCAGCCGTTAATTCATTTATAAATAAAGGATGAGGCTCGAACCTCCTCACAAATTCTAGAGTTGCCTGGAGAGCTCTCACGTGCAGCCCTATCTCTTTTCTTCCTTGCTCTCAAGCATTCTCTCGATTTCTTCTTTCCGTTGAATCTTCGCGAACCACCGTAGGTTTCTAGTTCTGTCAATCTTATCTATGTGCTATAGTCGTTATCTTCAGTTGCTCCTTTTGTTTTGTTCTCATACGCTGTCGTATGAGGCTGCTACCGTTTAATCCATTATTTGTCGCTTTGTTATTTTGTCGGTCGTCTCCATCCCTTCCTCTACTTATTCTAGAGTTTACCGACTTCTTGCCCATCAAGTTGCCCGATTAATTGGTTATACTCACTTTTATTCAATACCCACCATGTGTTTAATGAAATGATTATAAGAGATTGATATGCTATCTTTCCTTTTTGGATCTAATAGAAGAGATATTTGTCACTTGCAAAGTGACATATTGTTGAAAATATGTTGTTTTCTTGAAGAAAAATCAATTTTGGTTACTATGAAGTAGACCAAATAACATCGTATAAACGACATTAAGTGTAGAAAGAATGTTTTGGTGTTGTTTGTACTTTGATCGTGTAATACTCAATATGTGTTTATATAGGTGGTAACCCTTCCGAGCGCAATTAAACATATAGTGTTCTTTGTCGACACCGATATAAAGGCAAGTAACATGTTATGTTTATATTCATGTCTTACTTCTTTCTCAAGTTAATTAAACTTGAGATGTTACTTTTAAATTTAGCCCATCCATATTCAGGTGGGCTATTTTGTGGATATCAGGTTGCATCAAAGAAATTATAAGAATTGACGCCAATTCACATGCATACATATACACATATGCATTGCATAAGGTGATAAAGGCCGGCCACTGCCATCGTGCGTGACTCGTAACGGTTCATGGAGTTGCATGAGAGGCTAGTATATCTAGCACAAAACTCTCAATTGGAATTGCATGAGAGGCTGGTATATCTAGCATAAACTCTCAAATGGAGTTGCATCATGGCATACATCAATTGGAGTTTGCTCGATGAATCTACCTTTTTGGGGTACGGGATTTGTAGTGGCATCATCTATAATCATAAATGAAACCATGTTTAAAATAGTTGTAATGTGTAATATGTAGTTTGTTTTGTAATAATTTGAATTTTGAAACCAGTGGGGTTTTTAGTCATAGAAATGTATGACCGTGAGTTTTGATAAAGTTGATATCTTTTTGGTAATAAGTTATAAACTGCATGTGATTGTGGGTGGATGACCTCGCAATTACAGAGGAGTTATTGCCAAATTTTTTGTTTTGGCGGTTAATTGCTGATTAGAAAAGTAGGGTGTTACACAAACACCTGTTTTACATGCTGCAAGTGTGCTGCCCAAGATGAACTGAAAACCAAAATG
This sequence comes from Zizania palustris, assembly GCA_019279435.1. Lineage (NCBI taxonomy): Eukaryota > Viridiplantae > Streptophyta > Magnoliopsida > Poales > Poaceae > Zizania > Zizania palustris. The sequence goes on along the minus strand of JAAALK010000085.1, from coordinate 15,899,700 downwards.
CCATCGAAGAAAACTAACACAAATTTACGAATAAACGACTTCAACATCTCATTCATCAAGGACTGAAATGTTGATGGTGCATTGGTGAGTCCGAACAGCATTACCAGAAACTCGAAGTTCCCTTGGTGTGTACGGAAGGTCATCTTTTCCACATCATCGGTGTGCATACGGACTTGATGATAACCGCTGCGGAGATCAAGCTTGGTGAAGAAATGAGCACCCTGGAGCTCATCAAGGAGTTCATCAACCACCAGAATGGGAAACTTGTCCTTCACCGTCTTGTTATTGAGCTCGCGGTAGTCGATGCAGAATCGCCACGTCTTGTCCGCCTTCTTCACGAGAAGCACCGGTGAGGGTATGTCAATGTGCACTCACGAATAATCCCCTGTTTTTGAGAATAACCAGTAGGAGAGGCTCCTACTATAGTTATATATATTAGCGTTAAGCGAATTTACAGCTGTTCATGGACACCTACAAATCTACCCCTAACTTCTAAGAGGACCCATCCACTATCTGTTATTACAGATTTGCTATCCAAAGTAGCAACGAATCTCTAACCGAGGGATTACATCTTAGACTCTGACATTTTATCGCCTTAACAAACTGAGAGAGCCAGCAAATGATCGATGATCTTTCTTGCCGGAAGACGCAGTTGTTTCTGTGTAACCAGATGGACCAAGTTCCTGTAATGATAATTTCCATTGAAAATTTCATTCGCAATCTTGATTTGATTTCTTCAACTCCCTCTAAAATTGTATCACATTGTGGCCAAACAATCCCTAATCTCGCCCAGCAGGCTACGCTGAATCGACATCTGACAAATAGGTGCATGGAAGTTTCTCGTATATAATCCTCACACAGTACGCAAGAATCCTCAGTATCGGAAGCTATGATCTTTCTTCTTTTTAGCATGTCTTTAGTGTTTAGTCTATCATGCAGCAGTAGCCAAAAGAAAACTTTTAGTTTCATTTGGCACTTACTTTTCCACAAGAATTTGAAGATTGGTGAGACCAGCAAGTTGCAGTATGTGTTGGAGTAAAGTTTCTGTACTGTGTAGACTGTGCTACCCCAAATATAACTCCATCTGTCCATTACTCCAGGTTGCATATTGAGTCCAACCATCTGTTGCATAATTTGCATTAGCTCAAGCATCGCCTCCTAAGATAGCGGTAGGATGAATAGTTTTGACATGTCTTTCTGTTGCAAGAAATGATATACCGACTTATTTTTGTTTTTTGTGAAAGTTAGCAGTCTTGGAGCTGATGACTGTAGAGTTTGAGGTAGCCAGTGGTCAAACCAAAATGACACTGAGATTCCGTCCCCAAAAATTGGTCTTGCCATGCCTAAGAACAGAGGTCTTAGCTTTAGAATACCTTTCCACCAGCTAGACCCTCGAAGTGATCCAATATGTGGTACATCGCCTTTTTTGTAGTAAGTGTCCCAGACCAAATGCACCCAGGGAATGTCTAATCTGCCGTAGAATTTGTGCAGGTGTTTGAATAGCAGAGCATTGTTTTGTCCTTGTATATTAATCACCCCTAGTCCACCTTTAAATTTTGGTTTGCATACCTTATCCCATTTGATTAATGCACGTATTGTTTCTCTAGAATCGTTGCCATTCCACAAACACCGCCTCCGGCATTTGTCAATCTTCTGAATCACCTTCCTAGGTAGATTAAACATAGCCATTGAATAAGATGGCAGTGAGGATAATACCGAGTTTATGATTTGAAGTCTTCCCGCCATTGATAACCAGTAAGCTGTTGCCCCTAATCTCTTTTCAATTTTTGTAAGCAGTGGTCTGTAATCCTTGAACTTTGGAATTGCAGGACCTAAAGGTACGCCAAGATAATTAATAGGAAATTGTCCTATTGGACATCCAAAAGTACCTGCAAACAACTCAGCGTCGATAGGGTCAACATTTAGTGGAATCATGATTGACTTGGATAAGTTAATCCTTAGACCCGTAAAAATGGCATAAACATTTAGCAGCCCTTTTAGGCAAAAGATGTTTCGCTGTGTAGCTTCCACGTATATCATTGTGTCATCTGCATACTGAACCACCGGAAAATCATTTTGTTTGTGACATGCTGGAGCCTTGAGTAAACCCTTTGTATATGCAGTGTTAACGATGTATTGGAGAAGCTCTGCAATTAAAACAAATAGAATATGTGATAAAGGATCTCCCTGTCTAACTCCTCGCTTGCAAGCAAATTTCCTTCCTACGACTCCATTTATGATTACAGACGAAGACCCTGATTCCAAAATCAATTGTATCCATTTTATCCATCTTTGAGGGAAGCCCAGTTTTGTTAACATCATGATAATGGCAGAATGTTCTACAAGATCAAAAGCTTTCTCAAAGTCCAGTTTGAATAATACCGTTGGGGCCCTTGATTTGGTGCATTGATGTACAAAATCAAAATTCCAAGCCAGGCAATCCTGAATTGACCTTCCTTTGATAAAACCATATTGGTGTGCATGAATCCCTTTTTTCAAAAAAGGTTGTAGACGGTTCGCCAGGATCTTAGTAATGAGCTTAATGCCAAAATTTACCAACGAGATTGGCCTATAATCTGAAAAAGTCAGAGGGGTCTCCTTCTTTGGAATAAGAATGATGTAAGAATCATTTATTGTCGTAAGGTCAATATTTTCGTTATAGAAAGCATTGAGAAGATTGTAAAAATTCATCTTCAAAACCTCCCAAAACTTTTTATAAAATAGACCATTAAAGCCATCAGGCCCCGGAGCTTTATGAGCTGGAAATTTTGCAATTACTTCATCTATTTCTTGTTTTTCAAAAGGAAGCGATATGCTGTCAATTCCTTGAAAAGCAATAAAAGTAATGGGGCAATCCATGTTATCCTGCAAAGGACATGAGACCCCCAATCTAAGCTTGAAGACCTGAAGGGCTTCTAACTCAATTTCTTTCTGAGTTGTTAAAACTCGGCCTTCTGAACTGATGATATTGGTAATACTAGTTAGAGGCCTGTGCTTTGCAACAGAATCTTATTTTATAATAGGTTTTTATTTCTGCGCAAAATACATAAATTAAAAGACTGAAATATAAATACAATTTTCTTTTTTATTCTTTTTCCTTTTTTCTTTTTTTTTCTTTTCCTCTTTTCTTCTTTCTTTCTCACGCAATGAGCGCATGCATGCACAGGGGCGGTTGCCACGCAGGGGGCGGGGCAGTTGAGCGCGCAATGCGGTTGCACCGGTTTTATTAGGGTGGTTTTATTAGGGCAGTTGCACCGGTTTTTTTAGGGTATAAATTTTGATTGGTTTTTTATGGGAAGTGAGAGGAGTGGACGGAGAGGGAGGCTGCGGACGGACGACCACTGTCCGCTTTATATTAGTTAAGACTATTGCGTCGTTGCCTGTCAGTTGCCGCTGCATGAAAGAACTTGGTGTTTTCATCCCCCAGGCATGTCCATCGCTCTGTGTATCTCTGTTTCCAATAGGTGTTTTTAAGATCCAGTAGAGAAGCAATTCTATCTTTCAATAGACCCCTGAATAAACTCTCTAGGTTGGAGAGGACCCTAAATTCCTCAAAAGAGTCCAGCGCTTCAAGAACTATGTGACATGCTTTGAGAGATGCCTCTAAATTTCCACATTTCCTTTTCCAATTTAGCATAGCTAATTTCAGTATCCTTGTCTTTTTGACAATTAAATTTGGTTCTTGTTCCACTCTTATTGTATTTGACCAACAGTCTAAAACCAACTTTCTGAAGCCCGGCATGTCTAACCAATAGTTTTCAAATCTGAAAATGACCGATCTGTCGAACTTAGTGCCTAATTGGATGAGACAAGGCGTGTGATCTGAAGTGAATTTGTCTAATGCCTTAAAAGATGTTAACGGGAAGCAAGTCACCCAGTTTGGTGAAGTTATGCACCAATCCAATTGGACCAGAAGAGGATCACTTTGCATATTACTCCAAGTAAATCTTCTGCCTGACAGAGGGATCTCTAGTAATCCAAAATGAGAAATCCAACCATTGAACTTTTCTGAAAGGGAATTCTGGCCCCCTGGTTTATTTCTGTTATGTTGGAATCTGTAAAGATTGAAATCACCAACAAACATCCAGCAAATTCTGGAATTAATGTCCAAAGATGACAACCAGGTTAGGAATAAAGATCTGAGCGGTTCCCTGCATGGCCCGTATATAGTTGACAGACGCCAAGGTTCGTTGTCAATAACTGAGCAGAATTCTATAGTAATTTGAAATTCATTACTTGATAAAACTTTTCCTGTCAAGCGATTACTATTCCATCCAACCAAGATCCCTCCTGAAGCCCCTACTGAGGGCACAAATGCAAAATTGTCAAATCTTTTTGGTGCAATTCTTCTAGCTATGGAATGGTCAATATGCTCCAATTTTGTCTCCTGAAGACAATATATGACGTAAGATTTGTCCGAAAGCATTGATCTAACTGCCAACTTTTTTGCCGGCGCATGTAAACCTCTAATGTTCCAATTTAACACCTTCCATTTTAGTTTTGCAGACATGGCACGATGATAGCATAAACCATTTCCATAGCCAAGCTAGTGGAATAAAAGTACTGAATTTTATAATAAAGTAGCATTGTGGCAGCAGTAATTAAACAAAGCGTTGGAGATGATCCTACTGTTTCCTGGGCATTAAGCCCTTTCCTTGAACCAAAAGCCAACCGGACTGACAGCATCCTACTAAAACAACTAAGCAGACAAGAACCGATCCCATGCACACCGATCCGTGACCAACGAAGCAGACCAGACCCGACCCCATGCACCCCGATCCTTGATCCTTTACTCCGCTGCATGGGTATTGTCTTGTTCCCCCCTTGGTGTGATGCGCAGCACACCACCAAGTGTGGCTGCCTGGTCGTCTAGTCCTGCCACTTGTTGTTCAAGGAACCCACATAAGTGAACTGCCATAAATTTAATTTGGTCAAAATTTAGTGTTGCATGCAACCTACCCGCTGAAGTTGCTTGGGCAAGGTCCTGCACTGAAGGTTGTCCTGGGAGACAAACAGCTTTTCCTTTGTCTAACCTCCTTGAGCCTCCCTGCACAGATGTATGATTTTTGTGGTGATCTAGAGGTATTGATCTGAAGCCCATTTTTTTTGCTCTAATTCTTGCACTACGTCGTAAACCAACATCAAAGATTGGTACATTAGCTCTTACCGGGTTAGAATTTGCTGGTGAAGAGTTTTCTGATGCAGCCGGACCCCTTTGCCTGCGCTTGTACACCAGGGTGATTTATGGTCGGCGAAAGTTAACCAGAGGGGCCACCCTTGGCTGCTCCACTTGGCAGCCTCCTGACCCTGACCCAGTGTTCAACCTGACCACGTTGTTGATACTGGATACCGACATCAAACTTGAGCTGCTTGCTATAGCATTGGATAGCCCCGAGATTTGAATACTGATTTCTTCTTGTTGTTGTTCTGCGTGGGGCTGAATAGCTTGTTCTTCTGGCCAAGGATCCCACCCCTGGTTCCCACCAAAGGGCACTTCATTCAAATCTTGTTGAGGGAGAACTGGGGCCTGTTGAGGAAATAGCCCCATTCCTCCTTGCCACATCTGCTCATTCACCCATTGCTGGACCCAAGCTGGTTCACCTTGAAACACCTCTCCATTGAAAGGATGCGGGTTACCCCCATTTGGAGGTAGGTCATCCTCGTCCCCAGGGAAACCATCTGCTAACTCATTGTTCAGTATGTAGCAAGGGAACGTCCATGATCTGCCCTCTCCATCCATAGAGTGACACAACTTAATTGTGATGCTTCTAGGAACATCAATAGTACTGTCGACTAGCACCTTGAGTAACACCCTAGACAAACTGGTATCCTCTGCATACCAGTAAAGCAACTTTCCAAAAGATGACACTATTTGTTCTAGGAAGCTAAACTCTTTGAAGTCCAAGGGAAAAGCAAGAAACATGATCCAAGCTACTCTGGTTGCGGGTGAATTTCTATAGTTTAGGGCTTCATCATGCTTCACAAACGACACAAGTCTGTCGCCAATCCAATATGGCCCTGCTGACACCAAACTATCCCTATAGAAAATGCCACCAAGCTTGAAAATCCCAACCCCAATGGGATAAACACAGTACCTCTGGACTTGAAGATGCAGAATGTTTGTGATATGGTGATTGATCATTTGAAGCAACTCTTGTCTTTCCTGAAGCCCTAGGTGGCCATCACACATGGCAATCGCCAGGTCCTCATTTCTCTTGATCTGTTGCCCCGTCAACGTGACCACCGATCGCCTTTTCCTCAGCTCCCCACCTCCATCCGCAAGGACTCCTCCTCTTGGGACGAAGAAGATAGGATCAACCGGAAAGTTGGCCATTTCCGGAACCAGGACAGCACCCAGAGAGCCTCTTAGAACTTGCGATGAAGGCCCAGCCGAGAAGGGAACAAGATCAAGAACTTGAGAGCTTGAGGAGGATGGCTGGGAGTGCGAGAGCTTGGGTACCCAACGACTGCCCGGTAGTTTCCAGTAAATGCAACGGGAGCAAGCGTGCCCCGGGATTGAGCAGCAAAAAGGAGTAACCACTCTACTCTTCAATTGCTTCGGACGAAAGCTTGCTCTAGGAGGCTTAGTAGCTGAACCTCTACTGAACTTAGCTCCCTGCGGACGTGAAATGAGGTGACCGGCAGTAATGCATGTTGCTTGTTGCATGGATTTGCAGGCCGGATTAAAAATTGCACTCTTTAGAGTGTTGAAAGCCCTTGCAACCGGAATTAATGTGCCAACTGCAGCACCGTCTCTCAAAGGCCTACGGCTGGGACTTGACGTTCTAGAGCCAACGAAGCTCAGTCCTGATTTGACAATGCAGTCCTCCCGATCGGAATTCAGACGCTGCAAAGATTTCGTCGGTGCACAACCTGCCAACTGCAATGAAGGAAATTGTTCGCTCTGCCGAACCAACGTGCTGAGCGTTTTAGCCAAGGGAACCCTCATTTGCCCCACCCAAAAGCCCAATGGGACCGACTGGCCCTTTCCCGCTAAAATTGGATCCATGCCATTTGAACCTAGGCAAGCCGAGGAGATACTGGAGACCATGCAAGCAGGCTGAGACTGCGAGAAACACTGTATTGAATTTCTGGAGGCAAACGAGACAAGCTTCTTCTTCAATCTTTCCGGCAGGCTAAACCTAGCCGCTGGCAAATTGAATCTTCGCCTGCTAGCAAGGCTTCGAGAGTGCTGTACTGTCCAGGAACTTTCCTCTTCCCTTAGCCAAGAGCGATATTCTGCTCTCCAGTTAGGACCTCCGTCCCTCCAAAGGTGAAAAGTGACGTTGAAGTTGGAGGAGGAGAAGCTCTTACGATTGCAAACCAAAAGACCTACTGCTTTAGAAGCTACCGAGAACCTGAACACTCGCCCATGCACATGTTTAACGTGAAAACCCGCCGGAGTCCCCCCTAGACAAGCATGCAGGGCTAAGCTAACCGAACCTTCGGAAAGCCTAAAAGTGAACCGACTGAAGTCTACTAGCAACAGAAAAGAGCCCTTGTGGGAAGAAGAGGGATGATGCACCGGCGATCCCAAAGAACACCGCAGCCAGTATTGGAATCGCAAACCCGGTGAAAAGTCCCAAAGAGCAACCAACTGAGCCAGCTCCTCATTACCCTCAAGCTCTAGGAGAGGAAACAAGGGGCCGCCCATGCCAATCGAAAGCAGTAGAGAACCAGCAGAAGGACGTACCAAGGACCTCTAGAGGTGGTTACAGACGCCATGGCCGCCGACGCTCCAAACTCCCTCTTGCACAGCCCTCATCACCGCGATCTATTATTTTAATAATCCCCTGTTGCAACATATCAATGCATTGACGCTCAATCTAATCCTTCAAAAATCAAAAGTTGAGGATACTGGTACGAGCGGACAGCCACCGGCAGTGTTCCCGGTAGAAGCCGAATGCGGTGATCGTAGCGACGTGGTGGAGGCAGTCTGTGCGGCTCCTCGAAAATGTCGGTGTAGGATTCGAGGAGGGCGGTCATCACGTCATGTGGTTCCACCAACGCCACACATTGTGGGCTTGGTGCGCCCACTCATGCCCAACGAACCGTCCGGCCATGCCGCCAAAACTCCATACATAGCACACTGAAATTCCACAAAATGGGTCCAAGAGACCGAAGCCAGAGGACACCAAGCGCCAGATCAAAGCCGGCCAAGGCAAGGTGTTATGTGCAGCAGCACAATTAGTTAGGATTAGTTAGATAAGATTAGTTAGATTAAGATAAGATTTGTTATTTCTGTTTCGAGGACAGACATAAGGTTAGCAGATTAGATTGTTATTAGGACTATAAGTACCCCTTTAGGGTTATGAAATAAATCAAGCAGAAGGAATTAATTAATTCCTCCTCTGCTCCTATCAATTTGGTATCAGAGCAGCCAGGTTCCAAAGATCCGACGACATGATGATGTTCGTCCCAATCGCAGAAGATATACAAGCCCTCGCAGATTTGCAGCAGGCTATTGCCAACCTCCGGGCGTACCTAGGCTTGGCTCTGGTGGCCTTCACGCTGCCGAGTTTCCCCCACAGCACAACAGGTTCCCCCACCGCGTCGTCACCTCCGTCGTGAGCCACCTCCGACTCTAGGAGGGCCACCGAAGACACCGACAAGAAGTTGTCGACCATGGAGAAGCAGCCACGGGTGGAGTCCCTCTACACCGTCATCCGCGCAACCTCGATGAGGTCGCCTTCCTTAAGATCCACAATGGTACCCTCGACCCCACCGTTCACTCCTTCCCTAACTCCACGGACGACAACGGGGCCAAACCGGCACCCCAGCCACTAATCCCCATCACTGCCGCTAGGCAGACGCGACGCCTCGAGGACCCGCCGCGGACTAGGCCACATTTGTTGCGTCGTCGCAAGAGGAGCGGCCGAGACACCTGCGCTGCTCGGCAACGAGGACGGTCGGTGTCCCCAAGACGGCCTGTCAGCGGGAGAAGCGGCGGCCAGGACGGAGAGGCGCGCACGTTTCTGGTAGGCGCAATCAAGGAGGCGGAGGATGGAGGGGCGAGTGCCACGTTCCCGCTTGAGCCTCCATCACCGCCGCACGCGACCTATGCCGAAGGAGCCGAGCACCACCTCTCTACTAAAGGCCGTCGGCCATCTGTGGCAGCTCGATGGGCGGCGACAGAGGGGGCCCGGGTGGGGCGGGTGGCGACTTCGAAGGCACCTAGCATGGCGTCGGCGACTTCGGAGGAGGGAGTGTGGGGACGACGGCGTCTTCGAAGGGGGTCGCGCGCCCCGCTGGCGGTTTCGGAGGGGGACGACGGCATCTTCGGAGGGGGGCCACGCGCCCCGCCGGTGGCTTCGGAGGCGCCGTGCGAGAGCCTGTGGAGGTAAAAACGGAGGAAGAGGCATTGTGCCACCGATCTGTCCACACGAAATCAAGCCATAGAAGATCCAGATCTGTCACATATGATCCAAAACTATTCATGGAGTAAATTGCTACGCGCACTCCGTTTCGTATATGCAGAAATTAATTTTTCATGCAGTGGAATTCATCTACTTGAAATTCTGTACGTGGTGCGTAGGGCTGCCAGTCATAGAGGGGATCTTATCCGGTTTTCAGCTCGAGAACGAGCTGAGTTCCCAGGGAGGGAGAGAATGTTATGTGCAACAACACAATTAGTTAGGATTAGTTAGATAAAATTAGTTAGATTAAGATAAGATTTGTTATTTTTGTTTCAAGGATAGAGATAAGGTTAGCAGATTAGATTGTTATTAGGACTATAAGTACCCCTTTAGGGTTATGAAATAAATCAAGCAGAAGGAATTAATTAATTCCTCCTCTGCTCCTACCACAAGGCTGTAACAGGTGATGTCGACTGTCTCCGTGTCGATGGAGATCTGGAGCTTTGTGTAGATGCCATTGCTGGTAACATGGTCGCCATTAGCCACTCGAACGGAGAGACCCGAGCATGGTTCAACTTGGAGACCCAGTCGAGATGCCACTTCCTCCTGGATGAAGGTGTGCGTGGAGCCTGTGTTAACCAAAGCCATTAGTCACCCCACGAATGGTCACTAGTAACTTCATGCTACTGCTGATGTCAATCCCAATGAGAGAATGGAATGAAATCCCCAAATCTGTCACTATATCCCCTTCGTCCTCGTCGTCTTCCAATTCCAACAAAAATATTCCTTTGCCTTGCATTTATGATCAGCAGTATACTTTTCTCGGCAATGATAACACTCCCTGTTGGCCCTCTTTTCTGCCAATTCTTCTGTTGACAGGCGCTTGAAACAGGGTTTGGTTGGCTGCCCGCTTTTACTGTCTGTCCGGTCACTTCTCCCTTGGCTGCGGCAATCTGGGGCATGGTTGTCACGGCGCCCCGGCGAAACCAAACGCCAGGGGGCCGACTGGACGCCTAGGCGCCTAGGCGACCAATTAAAATCAGCAAACAGAGGTCAGCACTCAGCATTTCGGCAAACATGTCCATGGCACACATGTCCATAGCAAACAGAGGTCATACTTCATAGTTCATACTTCATACTTCATGCCTTCTGCTGCCTTCTGCTTGCTGCCTGCTGTTGCCTGCTGCCTTCTGCTGCCTGCTGCGGCGAGGGAGCAAGGGAGGGGGAAGCAGAGGCGACGGGCGGTCGGCGGCGCAAAGGGAAGCAGACCCGGCGGCCGACGGCACAAGGGGCAGAGGCGACGGCACAACTCGCAAGTGGATGGGAAGCAGATTCTGGGGACGTGAACTTGTCCTCCTCGTGGCCCCTTGGGTCTCTTGGCGTTCATATGTCCGAGCCAAGCTCATGGCAGTCTGCAAGTGTGTTAGGGCATGAAGTTCAACATCAGTGCAAAGTGGTTCGCCAAGGCCTACTGTAAATAGATTCACTTGTTGCACCGATGACAACCCATCACAGTGGCACAACAACAATGAGAATTGTCGCTCATACTCCTCCACTGTGCCTGATCGATAGAGATCTTTCAACTCCACCAATCCATTGTGTCGCGGAGGCGGCCCAAATCTCATATGCACGAAGTCGACGAACTGTGGCCACGTGGGTACACCGTTGTCACTTTTCAGGTTATAATACCATTCTGCTACCACACCCTCAATGTGAAGTGAGGCGATCCACACTTTCTCCTCTGCCATAGTGCGCATACCGCGAAAGTAGGTCTCACACTTGTTAATCCATGTCAGCGGGTCCGATTCTCCATTGTACGTCGGAAAATTTAACTTCGGCCTACGGTAACCGCTGTCATCCTAGCGCCCACGGCCACCCCATCCTCTGCCACCATCCTCCTAGAAGCCTCGGTCACCCCTTCTCTAGCGCCGCTATGGCCCAACCGGCCATAAAAATTGCCATCGTCACCTTGCCGCCCTCCTGAATCTCGAAGCCCTTCATGTCCTCCGACTCCACCAGCGCACCCTTCGTGGATGGAGAGGACCTCACTGGTGGTCATTGGCGACAGCACCGGTCAAATCACCCGGAGCGCGCTCAACTAGCGTCAATCGCCGGTCATGGGCATCAAGGCGGCCATTCATCGTTGTCATCTGGCCCATTAGTCTCGTCATCGCTCCCATGAGGAAGTCCAGTTTCTCGTCACCGGACATGGTCGTAGGATCTTGCTTGGAACCGAACATGACATCAATGTTCCAGATGAATCTGATACCAAATTGATACCAACTAAACTCAGCCCTCTACTGCCTAGTGTGTGCAGGGAAGAATCACCCAGGCGCAAAGAATAGAAGCAGGACATGGAAGACAGTGGACGGAGGAAGGTCACCAGAGCACAGACGCCGGCAAGGAACCAAGTCGGCCGCACCAGGAACCTCACCCTTTTGGAAGGTAAGATTTTATTTCCTAGATAAGCATTACAAAATTCACTCTAAAGCCTTTATAGTCCAGGCTAACTAAAAGGAAACTAATCTGATTTTGAAGAACTAATCTCTTATTCAAACAAAGCAATTAAACTGAATTAAAACATTTCTCTGATTTAGCCTCCTGCCTTGGCACCATCCCCGCCCCTTGTTGGCCGACGCCGCGCATATTTGCGCCCAACAAAAGCGTCGATAACAGAAGTTTCAGACTTGGGAGAGAGCAACAATAATCGTATTCTTTTAAAGTTATATGTAAAAATTGGAAAAATATCCATCCCTTGCTAATGGATAATTATTTATTTCATAATCCACTAGTGGAGAACTGAGTACTCATTCAAAGCCATCAGATTTCAAGTTATGTTAATACATATATCATTGATTGTCATGAATAAATCTTAGCGCCATTCTGCTCGTTAGAATATTCTGCCCCCACAGTCTTACTCATTCAAAGCCATCAGATTTCAAGTTATGTTAATACATATATCATTGATTGTCATGAATAAATCTTAGCGCCATTCTGCTCGTTAGAATATTCTGCCCCCACAGTCTTTGCAGGTCATTAGTATTTGTTTTCAAGGTTGATTAGTGTTGGTTATTAGCATGCAAAAACAACAGTATTTGCATCCGGCAGTTAGGCTGATTAGTACTAGTGTGCAGCAACAACTCATGGCACCGTACTCCTACAGCAGAACGACATACAATGGCGCGAGCGATAATGAAGGCTAAGGGACTCGTGGGACGATTTTGGGGGGAGGCAGTATCCACCGTTGTCATCCTCCTAAATCGAGCGCCGACGCGGCATCTTGAGGGGAAGACATCGTACCAAGCCTGGCATGGCGTTTGCTCGGCGGTCCACTTCCTCCGCACATTTGGCTGCATCACGCACGTCAAGGACATGAGGCCGAACCTCAAGAAACTTGACGATCGAAGCAAGATGATGATCGTCATCGGCTATGAAGGTGGCTCAAAGGCCTACCGGGTCTACGATCCTAGTACTCGTCAGGTTCATGTAACACGCGACGTTGTGTTTGATGAATCGGCAAGTTGATATTGGAACGCGCGAGGTAGAGGAGATCCGGACAACCACGAGGACTTCACGATGGAGTACTTCGTGTGGATCTTCGGCAACGCTGCATCCCCTTCCTCACCAGTGTCGACAACACCAGCAGCCACGCCAACGACAAGAGAACCGTGCGCTGGTGTGGCGGGAGCGCGTCCTGGCGCCGCACAAGCACGCCCAGGCATGGCGGGGGCTAGGCTTGTCAGATCTGGCACGTCACCGTCGGGCGTGGCCTAATCTAGCAAGGGCATTGGCGGATCTAGCACGTGCGCGACCGATGTGGTCGGATCTCGAGCGAAGGGCTTGTGAGCGCTAGCGCGATGGCCGGCGTTCTAGGCATGCCCGACAACCTCCTGCTAGTGGTGACTCTTGGATCCGATGCAATGCTAGGCGACATGCAGGGAGGTTCTTTGGCAACTCATGCAAGGGCGCAGCACCCTGTGGATTTTGCCTCCCCTCCATCCAACTTCGACGGCCGCTTGATGAGCACCATGACGAGGCACCACTTCGATTCTACACCGTTGATAACTTGTTGGGTCCAGCCTAAGCACCTAGCTTCAGCGAGCGTGACTTTGATGAGCTCCACTTTACCACTGCAGAGGAGCCAGCCTCCTTCAAGGAGGCCGAACAACACCAAAGTTGGCTGAGGGCAATGATAGAAGAATGGACTCCAACAATAGCCAAACTTGGGAGCTTGTTGATCCTCCTTAGAGCGTGCACCCAATTAACATCAAATTGGTGTTCAAGGTGAAGAGGAACGAGCCTAGAGTCATCGTCAAGCACAAGGCGATGCTTGTTGCAAAGGGCTATGTCCAGCGGGTCAGGATCGACTTCGAAGAAATCTTTGCCATGATGGCTCGAATTGACTCTATGCACTTGATGCTGACGGTTGTTGTACATGAGGGATGGTCGATTCATTACATAGATGTGAAGAGTGCCTTCCTCAATGGTGAGCTTGTCGAGGAGGTCTATGTACAATAGTGTTGACGCCAATATTTGGTAAAGGCCTAGGCCCATCAGGAGTGTCACATGGTTAACAGAAGTCAAAGGAATTCGGTAAAAGATTGGTCAAAGAAGGCCTTATAAATACCTTCCCCCTGTATTGTACAAGGATCATCTTCCTCGAGATCCAAGAATACAACTTTCTAGTAAAGTCTATCCATCTCAACCTAGTTTTCTCAAACCTGTTGACGTAACCTTTTACGCCAATAGGTAGGGTGCTATCCGCCGGGGGCACTAGAGACAGTGTGCTGACCATCGAGGACACTAGAGGCAAGGTGCTGACTGCCGGCACCCCCTCTTCCACTTGTACCGCCCTTCCCACCGCCACCTCCGCATTTGCTACGACGATTGTTGTTGGAGGTTTTAGGGCCACCAGTGCCCCTGGAGCTTGTGTTGGCCGTGAGGGAGACAGAGCCTGCGGTGGTGGAGGTAGCGAACTCAGAGGGAGGGGACTTCTTCGTCTCGAGAGTGATTTCCTCAAGGATGAGGTCATCACGGGCTTCGAGGAAGGTGGGGAAGGGACGGCTGCGTCGGAGAAGAGCCCTGACGTTGCTGAAGTGCTCATTGAGGCCACGAAGGAAGTTGAGGACGAGAGTCTGGTCAATGACCACTTCACCAAGAGCGGTGAGGTCGTCAGCCATTTTCTTCAACCGGTGGCAGTAGTCGGTGACGGAGAGGTCACCTTGGAGGAAGGTGCGGAACCGCGTCTCAAGGTGGATGTAGCGAGCCTCTCGGTTGCCGAGAAATTGTGACTCAAAGGGGAGCCAACTATCCCAGGCAGTGGAGTCTAGGTTGAATGACTTCAACAAGGTCGTCAGTGAGCATGGTGACGATCTAAGACTTAACGACACAATCCATCCGAGACCAATCAGGAGAAATCGGGTTCAGAGGATTGTTGCAGACATGGTCCTGAAAGGACAACTTGCCGAGCACATGCAAGAACTGGTCGCGCCAACGATTGAAGTTGCTGGAGTCGACGTCGAGGATGGTGGTGACGTGAGTCCGAATGTTTTTGATGGCGACAACTTGGGCGTGCAGTTGTAGAAGAGCCATGGCCTGAGCAGCGTGAGCTAGGGCGGCCGCGCGTTCCTTGGGGAGATGTTGAGCAGCGGCGGCAGCCTCCTCAATAGTGTTGTCTCTAGATCTGGGGGAGGGAGATGGAGAGGCCATGAGCGTAGCACGGCAAGGCCGACATGATGGCGCAGCACGGCAATGGCCAGCGCGTGGGCACAGCATAGCACAGCAGAGGCCGGCGCACAGGAGAAAGCAACGGAGAGGAGAACTGAGCCTAGGGCTCTGATACCATGTGAGTTGTATTGGATCCTTGATTAATTCATATGTAAACAAATATAGGGGTAGAGGACTTGGAAGCCAAGGCAGACTAGCCTACTTGACAGCCAAGGCAGACAATGCCAGGCCCACAAAATAGGACCACAAAGTATATTCTAACAATTAGTATGGGTTATTAGCATGCAGAAACAGCAGCATTTGCAGCTAGCTATTAGCAGTGTTTATTAGCAGAAACAGCAGGGAGTTTAGTGCTGTTTGACAGCATTTATCTTTGTAATTGCACTGTCTGAAACTCTGAATCAGGTTAAAATACACAAAACAGTCGGCTGCTCACTTTTGAATAGCACGGCACAAAATTCTATCTCTCCTCTTTCCACCTTTCTCCCACGCTGCTAGCAGTGTTCCTGCTTCCTTGGCTCCTTGCACACAGTAGAGTGAGAGTGGGAGAGAGCACACTGTTTTGCCAGGGAAAAACAGTGTGGCTGTGAGAGAAGAGTGCTAAGAGTGCACTGTGTTCTTGCTGTTCTTGTTGTGAGCAGTGAACAGTGCGAGTGAACAGTGCACGTGAGAATTCTAGAGAGGTGAGAGTGCTGACATTGACAGCATCCATCTTTTTAATATCCTTCCATCAAGGGAGTGTAATGACCATTTTGCCACTTGAACCTATCAATCCATTGTCTTATTCTATCATTGTCTTATTCTATCATTGTCTTATTCCATCAAGAGAGTGTATGAACAGTGCGCGGTGGCCGGTGGGGGCAAGGGGGGTGGGCAGCGGGCGCAGCTTTGTGTTGTTCCTCGCTTGAGCGTCTGCTGTCTCTCGCCAAAGGTCAATCAACTGGAAGAAATCAAGCTGTCGATTTTCTGATTCTGCTCCCAGAGCCCCAAAATTACATAATACTACTCCTAACAGGTTAACTGTTCAACACTCTCCAGGTTTTGGGGGGGAAGCGGAATGCCCCACACAGCCAATTTTTCCATTTTTATGTGATTAATCAGCAATGATATAATTCAAATCTACCCTAAGTTTGACTATGAAGCAAAAAAAATAGACAAACCAGACAATGGAGCTCCTTGCTTCACATTGTTTATCTGTGCCTGCTTGGACCGAAGCTTGAGCACATCCAGTTCCATTTGCTTGAGCTTTAGTTTCATATCCAACATTTCCTGCACATTCAGTAAAGAAAATACCAGTTTTAGGTTACTAGAAGAACCCAAATAATAAAGAAGTTACTTAAGCAGATAACATCTAACATCTTTCACAGGCTTGTTACAGCAATTTCCACCATCTTCATGTACAGAAGATCCAGTCTTAGACTGTACTGGGCTGCTAAGTTGCTGACTTTGCAAAACTTCAGCCTCTAAATTTTTCGGCATAGTTAGTTGATTCAATTTGTTAGATCCAGATACGTGTCCTGTTGGTGATTTACTCACATGACATGCTGGCTCAGAGACTGCTATTTGTGAACTCTTCACTTCAGATGTGAACTTATTGAGACTTAGTAACTGAACACTTTTTACTGGCAATGTTGCCGTGGACTTCTGGCAAATTTCTCTAACTTGAAGCTCATTACGCTCAATATCACCAAAATTAATCCGACCAATCAACCTGCTTCTGTTAGACTTATCTGCATGCACATGTGCTTGCACTGTGTTGACATCTAGGTAGCTTCTGGGAAATCTTCTGGAATTTTCTAGATCAAATAAATCTCGTTCTGTACTTGGGTTAATGCAGTATCTTAGCTCATGCTCAGTGACCATTAACTTCGCTTTCTTATGTAGTCCATTTTGAACATGCATGTCATCACTTTCTCTAACAAAAATATGATCCTTTATGGCAGGCTTCCCTAGCCTATCCCAAACATTGCCACGTTTTTTCATGGACTCTGGATCTATACCATCATCAGTTCTTACAGCGAAAGGAAACTGTCTTGCAGAAGCATTTCTTCCAGTGCACTCTTCATGATAGAGTTCCCCTGCAATAAGTTTTTCAACAACAGTAAATTAACAGAAAAGTGCCATTTAACCAACCCCAAAACATCTGCAAGGTATGCTCTACACTTCTTGTTAGAGTGTGTTAGTGTGTGTGTGTCTCTGGTGTGTGGGCCCCCTGTCTATTGTGTGGGCCCCTCCTGTAAGACCCTTCTTCTTCTATCCTCCCAACCCTAGGGAGAGGAATCTATCTCTCTCACATTTTCCTACATGGTATCAGAGCCCTAGGCTCTCCCCTCTCCCCTCTCCCCTCACCTGGCCGCCGCCGTCGCAGGTGCTGCCGTCGCCGCCGCCATGGCCGGCGTGCTCCCCTCTCCCTTTCGGCCTGGTGGCCGGCAAGCCCCCGCCATGGCCGGATCCGGCGGTCCCGCCGCCAGGCTCCCCATCGCCGCCACCGGGCTCCCCTCCCCCTTCGGCCTGGCCACCGCCGCCGGGCAGGCACCCACCATGGCCGGATCTGGCGTCGCCATGGCAAGATCCAGCGCCCCCACCGCCACCGCGACCGGATCCGGCGGTCCCGCGGCCAGTTCTGGTGCCCCCGCCGCCAGGCTCCCCTCCGCCGCCACCGGGCTCCCCTCCCCCTTCGGCCTGGCCGCCTCCCTGGACGCCATCGCCGCTGCGCCCCCTCCCTGGCCGCCGACGCCGCGCGCCCCTCCATGGCCACCGCCGCATGGAGCGCCTCCCTGGCCGCCGCCGCCGGCCACCCCTCCCTGGCTGCCGGCCCCTTCCTGGCTGCCCCTACCGGGTCCTCCTCCTTGGCTGCAGCCGCCTCCCTGGACGTCGTCGCCGCTGCGCCCCCCTCCCTGGTCGCCGCCGCCGGCCACCCCTCCCTGGCTGCCGGCCCCTTCATGGCTGCCCCTGCCGAGCCCTCCTTCTTGGCTGCAGCCACCCCCCTGGACGCCGCCGCTACAGGGAGCCCCTCCTTGGCCGCCGCCACCGGCCACCCCTCCATGGCCGCCGGGGCTGCCCTCCCGTGCCGCCTGTTGGCTGCCAGGGCCCCTTCCTCCCTGGCCGCCGATTTTCCCACGTACAGATTTGACGCCGCCGAGGCCGGTTCTGCCCTCGGCTCGGTCGACACGGGCGTCCTGGCCCTAGGCACCGCCGCCGGTCTCCCCGCCACTTCTTCCATGAGGCCCGGGCAGTTTACTGATGGGGCTCCTTGGTCGTCCCCAGCACCGGCGGCCATGCTCACCGGGCCGGCTCAACACCTGCTGTCTCTGCCCTTGGCTCCACCGGTGTTGCACCCACCACCTCCGGGTTGGGCACCGTGGTCCAGTGGGTGGGACCAAGCGGCCTGTATGTTATCCTCTTGCCCACCGCCCGCTTCCATGGATTGGGTGGCCGACTCGGGAGCCTCCTTCCATGTCACTCCGCACGTCGGTCTTCTTCCAAAAGGCCGCCCACCCATCGTACCCCTCTTCCATCATGGTTGGAAATGGGTCCTGTCTTCCGGTCACCTCTGTGGGTGATGCGGCTCCATGTGGTTCTTTCTGTCTTCCCAACGTTCTTGTTGCCCCAGATATCGTTCAAAATCTTCTTTCTATTCGTCAATTCACCTCTGACAACTCCTGTTCCGTTGAGTTTGACCCTTGCGGGTTGACGGTGAAGGATTTGGCCACACGACGATCTCTTCTCCGTTGTGATAGCACTGGCCCTCTCTACACCCTTCGCCTTCCGCCCTCCGCTGCCCCTCCTTTGGCTTCCCCTACGCCCGTGCTTGCTGCCATCACTTCCTCCACTCTCTGGCACCGCTGGCTTGGTCACCCCGGCGTTGACGTTTTGACTCAGCTCAGTAGTAGCCCCTCTATTTCTTGTACTAGGGATGGTAGTAAGCATATTTGTCATGCGTGCCAGTTAGGTCGTCATACCCGTTTACCTTTTCATGTCTCTTCCTCACATGTTGTTTGGCCTTTTGATCTCATTCATTGTGACTTGTGGACATCCCCGATCCCGAGTGTTTCTGGTTTTAAGTACTATTTGGTGGTTCTTGATGATTTCACTCACTATTCTTGGACCTTCCCCTTGCGGTCCAAGTCTGATGCCTTTCCCTCTCTCACTCACTTCTTTGCGTGGGTGTCCACTCAGTTCGGTGTCATCATCAAGGCGGTCCAGTGTGATAATGGGGGTGAGTTTGACAACTCCGCTTCCCGGGCTTTCTTCCTCTCGAAGGGAGTCCAATTGCGCATGTCGTGCCCCTATACCTCCCCTCATAACGGCAAGGCTGAGCGCATGATTCGTACCACTAACAATGTTATGCGCTCCATGCTTTTTCAGGCTTCGACTCCCGCTCGCTTCTGGGCTGAGAGCCTCCTTACTGCCACCTATCTGCTCAATCGCCTGCCTTCTAAGGCCACGTGCGCTCCTACCCCTCACCACGCCTTGTTTGGTACCCCTCCTTCCTACTCACCTTCGTGTTTTCGGGTGCGCTTGCTGTCCCAACACCTCCGCCACTGCTCCTCACAAGCTTGCGCCCCGCTCGACCCTTTGTGTGTTTCTCGGCTACTCCCCCGATCATAAGGGGTACCGTTGCTTTGACCTCTCTTCTCGTCGTGTTCTTATCTCACGACATGTCATCTTCGCCGAGTCAGTCTTTCCTTTCTCTGTCGACTCCACCCCCGCCACCAGCCTTGAGTTGGACTCCCTGTTTTCTACTGACCCGGTGGTTCAGCCACCTTTGTCTTCTGCAGGCACAACCCCAGCTGTTCTGGCGGCTCTCCCGCCATCTAGCAAGCCTTGTGTGGCAGCGGAGTTGTCCTCCGCGCCACCCACGGCCTCAACACCTCTGGCAATGCCATGTGCGGCCACTCCCCACCAGTCGGCGTTGCCCTCCGCGCCTTGCGCGGCCCCGGGGTCCTCGGATGTGCAGCGTGCGGCCACTTCCCTGTCGCCTCCTGCGCCCGGGGTTGGCCCACTGCTGCCTCCGGCGCCATGCACGGCCCCAGCCTCGCCTGCCGCCCCTGACATGGCCTCGGCCGTGCCCCGTGTCCCCGCGCCACCTGCCTCGCCACGCGCGGCCCCGACGTCTTCTTCCCGCTACGCCGACCCTGTCCGTGTCTACCAGCGCCGCCTGACGGGTGTTGCACCGGCCTGCTCTCGCGCCGAGCCGCCGGTGTACCACCCGCCCATCCTTCACCGCGATCCCCGCCACACTCACCCAATGGTGACTCGGCGGGTTGCGGGGTCCTTCGTCCAGTTGACCGCCTGGTCCTCTCCGCCACTACGGAGCCGCTGGTTTCTCCTATACCCTCCACCGTCCGTGGCGCCTTGGCGGATCCACACTGGCGTCGCGCGATGGAGGAAGAGTATGCGGCCCTTATGGCCAATCAGACCTGGGACCTGGTGCCTCGTCCCTCTGGCTGCAATGTGGTCACCGGCAAGTGGATCTAGACACATAAACGCAAGGCAGATGGTACGCTGGATCGCTACAAGGCTCGTTGGGTCCTCCGGGGTTTCACCCAGTGCCCTGGAGTTGACTATGATGAGACCTTCAGCCCAGTGGTGAAGCCTGCTACTGTCCGGACCGTTCTCTCCTTGGCACTCTCGCGGTCTTGGCCAGTTCACCAGCTTGATGTGAAGAATGCCTTCCTCCATGGCACCCTGACTGAGACTGTGTACTGCAGCCAGCCTGCAGGCTTTTTGGATCCCGCTCACCCTGAGCTTGTTTGCCGGCTCAACAAGTCTCTGTATGGTCTGAAGCAGGCTCCTCGGGCTTGGTACAGTCGGTTTGCCTCCTTCCTGGTGACTTTGGGGTTTAGCGAAGCCAAGAGCGACACTTCTCTATTTGTCCTCCACCACGGTGCTGACACAGCCTACCTGCTGCTTTATGTGGATGACATTGTTCTCACTGCCTCCAGTCAGTCTCTGCTTCAGCGGGTTGTCTCCTCATTGCAGCGGGAGTTTGCCATGAAGGACCTTGGTGTGCTCCATCACTTCTTGGGAGTGACAGTGGAACACCGCCCTGATGGCCTATTCCTTCACCAGCGCTAGTACGCCTTGGATGTCATTCACCGCGCAGGGATGACTGACTGCAAGCCATGTTCCACTCCAGTCGATGCTCAGGCCAAGATTTCCGGTACCAAGGGTGCACCAGTGGATGATCCCACTGCCTACCGAAGCATTGCTGGTGCCCTTCAGTATCTCACATTCACTCGGCCGGATATCTCCTATGCAGTGCAGCAGGTGTGCCTTCACATGCACGACCCACGGGACCCGCACCTTACCGCTATGAAGCAGATTCTCCGCTATCTGCGTGGCTCCCTCGGCTTCGGGCTTCACCTTCGGCGTTCTCCAGTTGCTGAGCTCGTGGTTTACACTGACGCCGACTGGGCGAGATGCCCGGACACGCGTCGCTCCACCTCCGGCTACGCCGTCTTCCTTGGTGGCAACCTCGTGTCTTGGTCATCCAAGCGGCAGCCTGTTGTCTCCCGCTCCAGTGCCGAGGCTGAGTACCACGCTGTTGCCAACGGGGTGGTAGAGGCATCCTGGCTCCGGCAACTCCTCGGGGAACTCCACAGCCCCCTTGCTAGGAGTACGTTGGTCTACTGCGACAACGTCAACGCTGTCTACCTCTCCACCAACCCCGTCCAGCACCAGCGCACCAAGCATTTGGAGATCGACCTCCACTTCGTCTGTGATCGTGTCGTTGTGGGCGATGTCCGTGTTCTACACGTTCTAATCTAAGCTTAACAACCCTCTTATCTCTCTAACTAACAACTAATCTAGGCCTAACCGGCTGGTGCGCCCGGCACGAGTATACTAGTCCGGTCCTCACACTATGCCTATATCATCTTATTTATTTTGACGCCAAAAACTTATTTGAGTTAGATGAAGTTGATAAATCAGTGGTCGAACCGATCAAGCTATCGATTCATTGGTTCACTAGTCCAACCTCAGTTCACCAACTAGACCATTGGTTTTTTAATTGATATTATAGTTGTTTTATATTATTTTAATATAAAAAATACAAGTTAATGAGAAATATGTATAATTAGATATTAAAAATACAACTTTACACATAAGATTATAATTATATCATAAGATCACAATTGATATATCAATTAATATTTATTTCTAAATCCTATATTTTCTATGGGCGTAAGGCGTCGCCTGGCCTTACGCCTTACCGCTTAAGCGGTACTCCACCGCCTCGCCTCTCCTTAGCGCCTTAATAACTATGAATGTCAGTATGTCACAACCATAGTTGTTACGGCGACGCGACGACCGACCACCTTCACAACTTTACAACGCTTATGGCGTTGTGCGGCGTCGTCATAGACACATCGGCGTGGCAAACAATATAGAAAAATAGCTTATAGGATTTAGAAAAAGATATAAATATATAAGTACTAAAATACTAAATTGCAAATAACAATAGTAATATAGTATGATAAACATAGCAATACAATATCAAGTTACAATATTGTCACTTTAGATACATTATAATATATAGAAATATAATTAAAATTGCAAAAACATATTTAAAATTATGTCAATAATATAATATATTTAAAGTTCGATAAATAATCTATTTATATATATTTGAACAACCCATTTAAATTTCAGCCCATTTAAGCCCATTTCTCAACCCTAACTTCTCCCAACTCCCCTTCTCTCTCAGCCCTCTCCAGCCGCCACACTTCCCCTCTTCTCCCTCCTCTTCTCCCCCCCCCCATCTTCTGAACTAGCGCACTGGTCGTCGTCGGATCTGGCCCCCGCCGCCTATAGTTCACCGAATCTAGCCCTTGTCACGCCCTCACCACGCCCTCTCCATGCCCTCGCCAAGCCCTCAATGCTCACGGCGACAGCGACTTCGTATGGCGGGCGTCACGCGACGCCACAGCAATGCCACGCGCCTGTGGCGTCCGCCACAAAACATCGGGCGATATGGTGGTCCGTGGTGAATTGCAAAATTCCGCCACGACGATATGTCGATAGTATGGCGACGCCATACCAACTATGGTCACAACCCACAAATCCACGGCATAATAATAATAATATCAAACATTTTAAACAAAGCTTATTTAGGATTCATAACAGTATAAAACAAATTATAAAGGTCGTAAGGAAGGAAATAGTTTCTTACTCGATACAAGGCTAGTATAATAAGCGAGTTGATAAATGCTCCTACATATGAGCAAAGTTCCAATCAACAAGAGTATTCCATTCATCATTGTTTGTTTCATTTGATCAGTGTTCTAAACGGCGGTCCTAAGCAGGCATCTGGGCGCCATTAGGCGCTGGGCGGCGAGCCAGCGCCGCGCGGAGGGGCTCGACGGCCGGCTGGGAGCACCAGGCGCCTAGGCGGGTCAACCGCGCCCTATGTGGTTGACCACGACGCCTAGGCGCTCTGGGCGGCGACGGTCAGGACGATATTTTACTGCATTCCAGGGGGTAAAAAGCAAAAATGGCTAGGGTTTTTTAGCTTTCATAGCTCCTGGCATTCAAGCGTCGCCGCCGCCACTATTGTTCGACTCCAGGCACTGACGTCGCCGCCGGTCACCACGCTCCGCCACGGGCTCGCCGCCGCTCCGCCACATTTCGGCATCGCACGTCACAGACAGCATGTCCGACACTCCGGCATCACGCGCCATCGCCGCGTCGCGCGCCATCGCTCCGGCGCTCTGGTGTCATCTTCGGCGTCCGGTCGTGATCTGGTGTCAGCTCCACGCCTCCTGCCCATACCCCTCCTAGTTTGCAATTAGTCTCTTTCCCCAGTTCCCCTCCTGGTTTGCAAACTACAGTACACTAACAACTTATACTACAACTAGTTAACTTATGCTAACATGCTGCTGCCCCAGGCGCCCCTAGGCGCTAGGCGGCCAGTCACCGCCCGACTAGCGCCTAGCGCCTATTAGAACACTGCATTGTTCGACATTTCCACTAAAATGAGCATGAATTGAGATGCTTCTAGGTGGTACATTTTCACTTTGGAAATTCTCATCATTTCCTTCTTAGTCAAAGTCAATATCAGGTATATTTAGTTCTTCCTCTGCAAATTATTTTGTTAATTATTACATGCTGAACATGAGCTAGAGTAATGGTCAACAATAAATGGAAACATGGACATTGAATCCCTCTAAAACTAACAAAATTGGCACCAGTTCGCCGGTTGAACAAAAAAACAAGCCATTTCACCCGGTTTTTACCAGTTCAATTGCATAATCGGTCTTTTAGTAAAACTGACACGGTTAAGTGTCCGGTTCTGGTTCTGGTTTTCCTAGATTAACCAACGGTTCCGTCTAGTTTTTTCCACTATGTTGTCTATGAGATTATGACTATGTGTATTGCGAATGTGTGAAACTATGAACTGCTATCAAGTGTGATGTTGTGCTAAAATACTAAACTATTATCCTCAAAGTTGTTATGTCATCGTTGTATCGTCGCTAAAGTGATGATTTGTCGTTGTGGCGTTTTTCCCTTGTTTGCCACAGCAATGCCACACCATCTGTAGCGAGCAGGGGCGGCGGCGATGGCCATATCTTAGCCAAAGGTGGCGATGTCTAGATCTAACGGGCAGCGGTCGGCGGGGGATAGATCCGGCAGGCGACAGGCGGCGAGGGTCGGATCTGACGGGAAGCGGGTGGCAGGAACGTAGAGAAAAAGAAGGGAAGCTCCAACAGCACCCAACCCGTGCCTCGGTTTCACGACGCTCCAAGCAGTCCGGTGGGCGACAGCAGAAGGCGACGTCGAGGGCAGCATCGGTGGTGGCTGAATGCTGGAATTTATGAAAAGAAAGAGAACAGGGGATAGAGAAGGAAGGAAAGAGTGGTTAGGAGTCACGGGTTGACGAGAAAAAGAGTAGAGAGCAGGAAAAGTGGTCAGTGCTTTAGAGTCATGGGCTGGCATGTTGAACAGGGCAAAGAGATAGAGTACTATTGGCTTGCTAGCTGCTACTTGCTACAAATATAATATACTACTGCCAGCTGTGAGAAATTTGAAACTTCAAGATAAAATTTATGTTTTTATGCTATTTTTATATTGCTATTTTAGTTTTTAATATCACAGTTGTTCGTCACACCACTGTGTCTATGACGACACCACGCCACGGGCGTCACCGGCCAGCGCTTCAACCGAGTTGGTGGGAACAAAGGTACATAATTGATACTTGAAAGAGGTTGCCAGTCATGGCCCTGGTCCTCTCCGGCGTGGTGGCGCCATGGTGTCACACCGGCAAGGTGAGGGATATGGTAGGGAACTAGGCGATTGCCAATATTATTCAAGTATGCCAAATAAAGTGCAAAGATCGGTTTATATTACATCGATCTACTTCCTAACAGATTGATCTTAATAACAAACCAAATTTTATCTTATCTTACTAACTTGAGAACTAATCAAATATACTAACTAATACTTATCTGATCTACTTGGGCCCATTGTCTTCTTCGACCGGCCCCCTTGCCCTTGCTCCGGCTATATGTGAGGTCCCACCTGACATCTCTGCCCCCTCGATTATCAAAAATTTTAGATAGTCGGCAACAACATTGGTGGAGCCCGGTTTGAATTCAACTTGGAAGTTGAAACCGAGAAGCTTGTTCGCCCACTCGTATTTGGGGATTGTCAAGCAAAAATTTCGGACTATAATGATTAGTGTGAATCAAAAATGGATGTTCCCATATGTATGGACGCTAGTGCCAGACGGCCTACACTAGTCCAATCAGCTCCCGTTCATAAGCTGTGAGATTTGCGTGACGTGGAGCAATGGCCTTGCTGAAGAATGCCAGTAGACCCTCCCCGTGGTACAGGACAGCCCCAAAACCGAAGCTGAAGGCGTCACATTCGACGGTGAAGTCGCGGTTGAACGCCGGCAGCTACAGAATGGGCACCGTTGTCAGGTCTTGTTGGAGGGTGCAAAAGGCGGCTTCGGCGTCAGCATCCCAGCGAAAGCCTTCTTTGCACAGGAGTTTCGTCAAGGGTGCAACTATTGAGCCGTAGTCGCGAATGAAGCGACGGTAGTAGCCTGCCAACCCCAGGAACGCATGGACCACCTTGACCGACCGTGGGGTCGACCATTGGAGGATTGCCTCCACCTTCTGGATGTCCATGCCACCCCTGTTGCTGAAATGGTGTGGCCAAGATACACCACGGATTGGAGCCTAAAGGAGCATTTTTATTTCTTGATGAAGAGTTGGTACTCTTGCAACTTAGAGAAGACGAGGTGGACATGCCAGAGGTGCTCTTAACATGAAGAGTTGTAGATCAATATATCGTCGAAGAAGATAAGCACGAACCAATGTAGAAACGGTTGGAGCACTTCATTCATCAGCACTTGGAAAGTTGCAGGTGCGTTTGTCCAGCCAAATGGCATGACCAAGAACTCAAAAAGTCCATGGTGTGTGCGGAAGGCGGTCTTCTCCACATCATCTGGGTGCATAAGTACTTGGTGATAGTCGGAGCAGATATTTAGTTTGGTGAAGTATTTGGTGTCGTGTAGCTCGTCGAGTTCTTCGACGACTGGAATTGGGAATTTGTTCTTCACCGTGCAATCATTAAGTGTCTGATAGTCGACGCAAAATCACCATGAGCCATCGTGCTTCTTGATGAGGAGAACAGTGCTGAGAATGCCAAGGAACTAGGTCGAATGACGCCGGAGTGCAACATCTCCACACACTAGCGCTCCAATTCTACCTTTTGGGTGTGGGCGTAGCGGTAGGGCCGAACCGCCACTAGTGGTGTTTTGGGTAGCAGCTGGATCTGATAGCTCCTTTGGCGGGGCGGCGGAAGGCCCTTGGGCTCAACAAAGAGTGGCACGAACGTGAAAAGATCATCCATGATATCTGATGTGGTCGCGAGTAGTGTCGATGGTGGTGACGAGGCTTCTAGCGCTGGCCACGTGACACAATGGCCATCCCTGACGAAGGCCATTGTGCATCAGTTGAAGTCCTAGAGGATTGGCTCGAGGGACTAGAGCCATTGGATGCCTAAGACCATGTCGTATGATCCTAGGGTGAGCACATAGCAGTCGATGATGAATTGCTCGCCATGGATGTAGATGGGTAGCCCTCGGCAGCATCCGGGGCATGTTAGTTTGTCGTCGTTTGCCACTACCACACATAGACCACTCGGGCTTGTTAAGGGTACACCTGCGCACCGCCGCCAAAGTATCAACAAAATTATGAGTCGACCCTGAGTCCAGCAGCGCGAGGAGATGTGTCTCGTTGATGTCCACCTCGATCTACATTGTATGCCCTGAGCGCGGTTGGATGCCCACGAGGTCGTGTATGGAAATTGTTGGTTCTTCCTTCGCATCTAATTGCTTCTCCTCTCCATTATCTACCACCTCGATGGCGAAGATGTGTTTGCACTACAATTTATGGCTAGGAGTAAACAATTCATCACAATGAAAGCACTTTCCTTCCTACGTTGAGTAATTTCCGTTGGTGACAAACAAATGGTGTTGGACTCCGGTTTGTCGTTGACGGATGCGAAAGAGGCTGCTGGTCCAAAAGTGGCCGATGTTGATGACGCTGACACGATTGACCTTGTGGAGAACCGACCGACAGACTGGTTGATCTACGGTGTCGGACCGTCGCGTGATGTATTCCGTTGTTCATATGCTTGTGTGAAGATGATGGTGTCATCGAGGGATGCCAGTTGTTGGAGAGAGACATCAATCCACAACGGGTTGCCTAGACCCATGACGAACAGTTGGATATGTTGGTGCTCTGTAAGTGACATGTCCCGGCATGAGAGAGCGGTGAACTGCTTGTTGTAATCATCAATGGTTACGATGTGTCACAGCATCGCTAGTTCGCCGATAGGACTATCGGTGAGGGCCAACACGAAGCGTGCATTGACCAACTTGACGAATTGTTGCCATGTAGGGCACTCGTCGTTGAGCTCCATCTAATGGAACCAAAGTTGAGTGTCGTGAAGGAGGTAGAACGCAGCAAACGCCACCCTCTTGTGATTTGGAGTGCGGCGAACATGGAAGTACTGCTCGCAATGATAGAGCCATGGAAGTGGATCGCTGGTGCCATCGAACTTGGGAAATTCAAGCTTGTGGGCGGTCAATAGGAAGTCGTCGCCCTGGTCGTCATCGTCATCATCCCCGGCCCGACGACGGTTCTGCGCCCCCTACCTAGTTGCACAATGGGTGATCCACCTGGTTGGCAACAGTCTAGGGAGGTTGGGGCTAGAATTATGGACGAGCACCTCCAGCGTAGCTACCCTCTTCTCTAAGGGCTAGATCGGCTGCAACTTCTTTGTGATATTACCCAAATGCTTCATGATGGCCTTCAACGCCTCCTCGATTCTGGTCACTAACCCAGTGATGGACTACGAACTCATGGCAGCAGAAGTGGAACCCAAGAGCTCTGATACCAGATTTTCACCAGATACCATATTTTCACCGGCCAAGGCTTCAACCGAGTTGGTGGGAACAAAGGTATGTAATTGATACTTGAAAGAGGTTGTCGGTCGTGGCCCTGGCCCTCTCCGACGTGGTGGCACTATGGCGTCACACCGGCGAGGCGAGGGATACGACAGGGAACTAGGCGTTTGCTAATATTATTCAATCATGCCAAATAAAGTGTAGAGGTCGGTTTATATAACATCAATCTACTTCCTAACAGATTGATCTTAATAACAAACCAACTCTTATCTTACTAACTTAAGAACTAAACAAATATATTAACTAATACTTATCTGATCTACTTGGGCCCATTGTCTTCTTCAATCGACCCCCTTGTCACTACTTGCTTCTTCCCCTTGCGTGGGCTATATGTGAGGCCCCACCTGACAATGGTAGGTCACCGCGCTTCGGCACATCACCGTAACAACTATGATTATCCTTTTTATTTGTATTTGAGACATTTGAGTCTATTTTTTCTTTTGGGTTCAATCAATTACTTCAACTCAAGCATTTGTCAATCACTCGTCATCAAAACTACAATATCAACTCATCAAGGTAACAACATGTTGTCCTTGTCATATTTAGTTATTAACATTACATGCATGTTAATATTGTTAGCGTGATGTATAGGCCCACGGGCCCAGGGGGTTCGGCTGCAACCCTAGGAGGTGCCTCCCTCCCCGGTTTTTGGTAGTATTTATATTTGGCAAGGATTCCCTGGATTATTTGGCAAGGATCCCCCAGATTAGCTGGATTAGCTCCTTCCTTGTTTACCTCTTTCCTTGTTTAGCTCTTTCCTTTCTAGATTAGAGCTTTCCTATTTCCTGGGACATTCTTGCCTATATATACTGACCCTTGGGCTCCTCCCATAATCAATCTACTAATTTTCCCAGCCATCCTCTTTCAAATATAACTACTTTATGCCAACCATTTAATTCAATTAATCACTAGTTAACTGATTAATCCCTAATCCCTGGCTGATCAACTACCGATAACCAATTTTTCAAAACACTATGTATATGCAACTTTCAAAAATTGAAGAAATTTCCTCTATGCTGAATTACTGAAAGAAACTTGAGGGCAAGGAATCTACAAGTATAGGAATTGTCAATTACTTTTACAAGGGTGTGCAGCGTGTTGCTGTGCACAGCTGTTACACCTGACAGTGCAGGATAACCACGGGATCTTAGATGAAATAGGCTGAAGCAAATAACAAAAAAAAATCAATTTCCTCTCACAGAAAAATGACTTCTGTCTGATTTTGCATCATCATGCAATTTGGAAATGTAACCAGACAAATAAGATGTACAGTTTTTTAATGTCAACTTCTAGAATTCAAAGCTTGCAAACTTTTCAGTGTGAAACAAAATGCAACAGTGCACAATTTTTTACCGTACTCATGCTGAACATCTATTTATTGCTGTCGTTTTGTCTACTTGAACTTATACAAGAACACAGTTTGTAATATATATATATATATACACAACATTATCTTTGATAAAAAGACTGAAATTATGGGATTATTCATAGAATTTGCATGAGCTTTAAATAATGAGTTTGATTCAGGATAATGAGATACAACTCATGCTTTGAAATACACATTGTCTCTTAAATGCATGGCTCCAGAAATACACTTCTTTAATTCTTTTTCCTGTGTACAGTATGAAGTGGTAGCTACTGTCTAGTGATTTGCCATATAAGGAATAGATTTGAAGAATAGATCAACCCAGCATTGAGCTGGATGGCTGGATTGTGGCACAAATGAGAAAAAATGCTACCTTGTGTCAGTGCCTCACTAGACTTCAGTGTGGAGAAACTTATGCCACTTGATGCTCTCTGATCTTTCTGCTCTAACATGTAGAAACTTCAAGCTAGATGTTTCCTTTCATAATAAAATGGGAGTTTTGAATAAAGGTGTAGCATATTGACCTTCTGATGCTGATCCTCCCAATACCATTGCTCATCAACCAACCTTTCAGGAGAAACAATAACAGTCGAACAAATGTGTCGCCGGGCGCCCGGGCCACATTTTGTCCTTCAGTTGAATCAAGCTTCTGAAGATTATGCTCTCGAGACAATAAGATATTTGAGTTTACCTGATTAATAGTGGATAAGTTACATTGAGTCCAAAAGATATGGGCAATTTTAGTTAAAAGGTGTGTCAACATTCATGTTAGTTAGAACTTTGGATTATACTATGAAAAAGCCAAATGCCGCATGGAGCCATGGACAGTAATGATCCTAAGAGAAATGCAGTAAGATTCTTACAACGTGCGCATCATCAGATAGGGATTTTGCAGGCTGAAGATTTTTCTTGCTATTCGGCTTCCATGTGTCATTTGTTGGACCATGCTGGATTCTAGAATTGCCACTCGATGTTAAAACCCTTTTGCTGAGGTAATCCCAGAGCCTGTTAATCCATATTAGAGTAACATAACTTCATCGAGGTACACAAAGTGAAAAATGTAGCAAATTGATTAAAAGGACAGATGGAATACCATGAAACAAATTTTGTACTATCATCGCCAAGAAAGGCCTCGAGGTCATCACGTGTTTGATATTGATGTTTCCCATTACAGATCAGAATGACAATGTATTCCTTGAGTCAAGGAAGAAAAAAGATAATCAGTCAGAATGTAATAAACCTAATAATGCAGCCAATTTGACATGAAAGTAACTATAACAGGGACAGCTCAAACAGCAGATATTGTATTAATTCAAAACAGCATTTTTATAAAACCTCCAGTTGGCAAGCCAACTACATCAAAAAGAGCAACATAATTGGTGAGCCTCATGTAAAATTAGCACCACCGATGCATCAATTTGGAGACAATAGCTGACACCATCAATCTTGTGCTGAATCTTTCAAAGCCTACGAAAGCTTAAGACTGAAATAGATTTCCTCTCCTAAGACCATTTTACAACACTCCCAAGTTTTATGTGAGGCATCTTTGCAGGAGGACATGCCTAGAATCCAGTACAGATATTATCAGTTGAATTCTTTGGACAAAATTAAAGGCATACTCATGGAATAGGATGGTGAGGCATAATTCCCTGTTGGGGTAAGGGACATGACATTAAGCAGAACAGGTAGATGCAGGAGCAGAAGTTCCCCATGTTTACCTGATATTTCATATGTATTGAAATCTAATATTATATAGGTAGTATTGTATTCCTTTTATGTTTAGAATATAACTTGTATCCGGTGCATTATAGTTTAATTTGTAAAACTACATGCAAAAGGTGTACCCTGTTTCCATCCATAGATGAAAACAGTGGGTTTGGAACTAAAAAGGACCGTTATGATAGTTGCATACACCACACAAATTCATTTTTTTCATAGCACTACTCCAGTACTCTAAAGATATCTTCAAGCCATTGCTGGTACATTTGAGGCTGAAACTAACACTAAGCAGGTTCACATCTTTGTTTTCATGAGGAATGGTTCATAGCTCCAAGGAAAACGAGTTGAATGTTCAAAATGGTATTTATAAATGCCCACGGCTCACCTGCTTTTTCCGATATGCAAAACAAAAGTGATCATATTTACTTATTGAATGAATAAATCTAAAGATAATCCTCACATCAAAAGTACATGTGCCTTTATTTTCTTCATCCTTACTAGAAAGCTGGGAAACATATTGTCTTTAGCATATCCAAACCAAATACTCCTAATATTGATGTCACCGGCAGGGATTTCGGGGGAATTAGAAGGAACTAAACTTCTTAATTGATAAGGAAACGAGGTAGTTGGTCGAGGGCCTGGACCTCTCCGTCGCAGCGGCGCCGTCGCGGCGGCGCCGTTGCGACGACGCGACGAAGAGGCAGGGATACAAGAAGGCAATAGCCAAACTAAATACTCGACGCCTAGACTCCTAATTAGGTCCTGTTTATATAGGCACAAGACCTGACCCTTTGATCTAATCTGCTATAACCAACTTGATCTAATATGGAATCTTAATTGATTAGTTCTTGTCTAGTTCTTGTCTGTCTATTTTTATCACTTTTATAATAAGGGTTTAGTTCTTACGGCATGTTTGTTTCAACTTGGGATTATAGTAATCCAGCTTATTTTCATAAGCTGAAACAAACAGGACAACTTATTATGCCAGCTTATTATAATTCAGAGTGTAGATTATAATAATTCAATAGGGTGGTACAATCCAGTTTTTTTCTATAAGTTGGATTATTACAATCCCAAGCTGAAATAGGGTCTTACTGCAATAAGCTAGAGAAATCGGATTATGAGCTATAAAAGGGCACATCAATATTTGATCAGGTACCCTTATCACTTTAGCTGACATATGTCCTATTTGCCATCAAGGGATTAAAAAGAACAGATAAGGGCAAGAACAAGAGCTAGACTCCCATTATGGCACCAATTCCCTCCCCCCTCCCCCCGTCTCTAAAATTAGGACTTACACTCCCCCTTTCCATTTCTGTAAAACTGGGTATCTCCTTTTCTAATTCATCGCATCTCTTCTACTTAGTACTTACTTTAGCTTCCTATCATCTGTAAACCCAACAGAGCACTGAGCAAATCAAGCACAGATTCTGAGATTCGTCATCTACCGGAGCCAACTAAATCACCTAGCACAACACCCGAGACCCCACCGAAACCCATTTCGCTCGATTCCGACAACCCCTTCATGCGGGCCGCGCCGCGGCTAGGCTCTCTAGTTTTTCCACGCGAGAGAAGCGAGGGAGGTGGGAGGTCGGGGTCGGCGTACCGCGAGGATGTCGTCGGTGTAGCTGCCGAGGAAACGGGGAAGCACGTCGGCGAGGGCGGCGCGGAGGGCCGCGGCGTCCGGTGAGCGCCGATCCAGGTGGAAGTACCGCTCCTCGGCAGCGAAGAGGCGCAGGCTCCGCCGCAGCAGCTGCTCTTCCGCCTCCCGCCCCATCGCCTCCCGCTGTGCGGAATATTCGGGTGGCACGCACCAGTGCCCTGCGGTTTATGTGTAGGCCTCTCGACGTGGCGGCGTGCTTGATCTGGGCAACCTGTTTTTGAAGAGTTTCCTTTCGTGGGAAGCATGGTAGACTTTTTTTTAAGGAGAACGACTAACCTAATATACCGTTGAATGACCTCCGGACTAGAGATTTGCTATTTTAGCACTTTAAAGAAGTGGTTTCGTGTTTTTGACATTTTGATCTATTTTTATTGACTTAGACGGTTCTACATGTCAATCTCAGAATTGCTATTATAACAAAATGTACGTCTGTAAAGTGCCAAAATAGTAAATCTTTCATATAATAAGTCCCAATCCACCTACTCCTTCAATGAAATAGCGACTAGAATAGAAATATCACTCATCAAAAAGCTGAAAGAATCGTGGCACAAGTGAAAGCCAGACAGGATGGACGTCATCGCCAAGTTGTTCTTCTCGATGTATGATCGTGTGTCAGTCGCTCCTCCGTTGACATTCCTTCTGCCGATGCTCGCGCCGCCACCACCCGTGCTTCCAGTGCTGGCGCGCTCGCTCGATTGGGTCAATTTGGGATGTCGGCCTTATGGCCAACCG
Source organism: Zizania palustris (assembly GCA_019279435.1). Taxonomy (NCBI): domain Eukaryota; kingdom Viridiplantae; phylum Streptophyta; class Magnoliopsida; order Poales; family Poaceae; genus Zizania; species Zizania palustris. The sequence continues at coordinate 15,865,654 of JAAALK010000085.1, read as the reverse complement.
GCGCGGTGATTTATGAATTTATCGTCTTTGCCACGGTCATCGTCTTGTCAGCCGATCGGCTATGCTACTAACATTTATCTTTTCCTATCCTTTATTAGTTGCAGGGTTAAATTGATTGGCATACCTTGGAACTCTTTTCTAAGAACGTAGGACCTGCACTGAAGTTAAGAAGATCTCCTGGGCCACACGTGTGTCAACGTGGGACTAAAAAGCACGTCAACACGCTTTTTGGCATGTCCAGTGTGACCATCTCCAACAACTTAGCCATGGCGGGCGAGCTCAACGAGGGAAATGTCATCCCGATCACCATGGACACTCTAACCGAAGAGTAGAGGTCAGAGGTGTAGCAACACATGAAGGAATTATAGAAGTCATGCCTACAAGTCTATGACATGAATCGGTTGGGTCCCGTTCAGAGGGCCCCGTTTCCAATGCCAGCGTTGACTATAGAGGGTGGCCAGACGGTAGAGAACTCCGAGGCCAGTATCCAAGAGGTCGTCGATCAAGCGATCCTCTATTTGCTAGTAAGCCAATCAGGGACACTGGCCAAGACTATTCAAGTACTAATCAAGGAGGTTATCGGGGGCATAGTGGTTCGCGAGGCACCGCAAGGTCCGGCGTACCTTCTCGATGACCAATTAAGACTACTACATCACACTCGGTCGGTGTCACTGTCGCAAGGGCCGATGAGGCCAGACCAGCCGAACTCTTCGCACAGCTATGAAGGCAACAAGGCGACCCAGCCACTAGCCCCCTCACATAGTCTGCCCCAAGGCACGCCAAGTGAGACCGGTAAGAATGCGCAGGCATCGTTCCCAGCATCAGACCAAAGAATTCCAGGGCAAGGAGTGTCGCAAGTAACGTACGACATCGCAAGGGGGGCACCCAATATCATCCCTCCTAGATATCATCGGACGACGTACTACGGAGCAATGCCCTACAATGATGCAGGACAATATAGATACGACGCTGCTTGGCGGGACCAATATCAATAGGCGCTAATGCCTGCCCAATGTTTGTCGCTCGTCGGGCCAGCGAGAAGATGATTGGATAAATCGGATCACAGAGCTCATCAACAATCAATTCAGGTTGAAGCCCAAAGAGCAGACATACATGTATCGGCGGCCATATCCAGAATGGTTTGATCGAGTGCCGCTGCCAAGCCGATACAAGGTGGCGGATTTCACCAAGTTCTCAGGACAAGACTCGATTTCTACAATCGAGCATATTAGCCGGTTTCTCGCCAAGTGTGGGGAGGTATCGGTTGACGAAGCGTTGAAGGTCCGATTTTTTCCGCTATCCCTATCAGAGGATGGGCAGACTTGGAAAAAAGTTTCACAAGTACTTCTTCACTAGGATTCAAGAGATGAAGTTGACCGACTTGACATCCGTGAAACAAAGGGTGAACGAGTCAGTCCCAGATTATATACAAAGGTTTTGGGACGTGTGAAGCAGATGTTACAGTGTGAGCCTTAGTGATAGTTGGCAGAGCTGGCGTTTAAGGGACTTTTGGGCTCTATCAGGGAGAAGTTTTCATCACATGATTTTGAAAGCCTCTCGCAACTATTGCAAAGGGTATCGGCCCATGAGAGCCAATTCCAAGAAGCCAGACAGGACAAGTACCAGAAGAAGGTTGCGTACACCCAAGTGTACCACTTGGACTCTGACGAGGACAATGACTCTGACGCAGAGGTCGGGATGGCCGAGTGGTCTAAGAACAAGAAACAGGTCGCACGCCCATGGATAAAACCAACCGAGAAAGAAGAGAAGTATGACTTTGATATCAACAAGGCCGATAAAATATTTGACTTGTTACTTAGGGAGAAGCAAATTTACTTGGCGCCTGGCCACATAATACCACCCATCGAAGAACTGAAGAAGAAAAAATACCGTGCAAGTCCACAATTCCCCATCGCATCATACTAGCGAATGCAAGGTCTTCAGGCAGCAAATTTAATCGGCCGTAGAATAAGGCCGAATCAAGTTTGATGGCGAGAGACATCCGATGAATATATACGGTCATCCATTCCCAGTCAACATAGTGCACGCGCACTATGGCCACAATCGGCATATAAGGAATATAATGCGGACCAGTGGAAATGTCACCTCAGCAAGAATTATCAAAAAATATCAGAGGTGGTCGGCATAGAGGGAAGGTAGCAGAGACAGTCGTAGCCACTAGCGTTTCAATCCCCATCGGAATTGCGAGTTCTTCAGACTCTGTTGGAATGAAGGGCTACGGCTACCATCCATGTACGACTACCAGGGATGCAATGGGGCACCAGGTGATCATCGACCATGTAACAACGAGCTGAGGCTGTGTGATCAAAGAACCATGCGTCAAAGGTTGTCGCCTCCAAGGATATCAGCGCTAGAAAGACTTGGCCCGCCGGTCCCGAAGAAATCGACTTAATGGCCGAAAATAATGAAGACATAACGGAGAAGCTACAATGGTGCCCCCGAGGAATTTTTACGCGAAGCCAAAAAAGAAGTGAGAAACCAAGGGTGGTTTTGGTGTTTGTGATGAGTGATTGACAGTCTTTTACCCTCTGTTCGAAGGGTACCTCCGGAGGGGTCTCGGAGGTGGTTTTACCGAAGGATGTTCGGTGTTTGCTTGCTGCAGCTGTTGCAGCGGAGTGTACCTGTCGGAGGGGTCCGACAGTACGTGATGACTGGGTTCGTACCGAAGGCTTCGGTATTTTGGGCGGTACACCGGAGTGTGTACCGGAGGATGCTAACCCGGAGAGGTCTCCGGAGTACTGGATACACTTGTCTGCTTGTCTGTGGTGCGCAGGGACTTCGGAGGCGACGGACAAGGTTCGAGCCAGGTGAACCTGGGTCAAGCGGGAGGCTTGATGCCAGGGGAGCGGGGAGCTCCGTCACGGTGGCTGCGAAGGGGGTCCGGGTCGGTCCTCGGGTCGAGGCGTGCCAGGTGAAGGCAGAGAGTGCGGAGCGTGGCTCCGGCTGAAGGTACTCCGAGACAAAGTCCTCGGAGGTGAGGCACTTCGAAGGTACTCCGAATGGAGTGACTTCGGAGTTGGTGGACCAAGTCCTCTGCGGAGGCAAGGGGTTCGAAGTGTGCTCCGGAGGGAGACATTCGAAGGTGCCCGACGAAGGTCTCAGAAGTCGAGGCGCATCGAAGGCATGGTCCGGGTGAGGCTCGTCGAGGGGTGTGCTCGGGGAGAGGCACTGCGACGAAGTGCTCATGGAATGCTTCATGCGGAGGCCTTGGACGAAGGAGGGACTTCGAAGGGTGGTACTCCGAAGGTGGGGGTTCGGAGTGAGGAAGGCTTCGGAGCGAGGCTAGCTCCGGAGCAAGGATGACTTGAGGTGCTTCGGCCTGCATGGCTTCGGTACACGGACTGACGGAGTTCGAGCTGGGTGAAGCTGCGAAGCCATGGTGGTCCACTCCGGAGGTGTTGGTGCGAAGGCCCAAGGGCTTTGACGGCTTCGGCTCAAAACCGTCACTGTATCGAAGGACATCTTCGGCGAAGCGAAGGCCAACAGGCTCCAGGCTTCTCGCCGAAGCTACCGCACCCTCCGGTGCGAAGGGAGGTTCCAGAAGTCAACACTGTAAAGGCTGACACTGACTGCTCTGCAAAAAGCTGTCACTGTCCCCTCTACAAAGGCTGACAGAGAAGCCTCCAGAATAAAGGTGGACTACCTTTTGTACCCCTTAGTGCTGTAGAGACAAATCAGTTGTAAACCCTAGGGGTAAAGTAGTCACTTCCTTAGGATGAAGCCGTGGGCTATAAATATGGGGGCTCGGTAGGTAACATTTAACACTTTGAGCATTTACTGTTGAGCTCCTGTAGACAGACCTCGCTGTATTCATTCTGAGTTCAATTTATTTTGTGTTCCTTGTTCAAGCGGCGAAGCCCTGCTTCTTTGTGCTTTTTGCTTGAGCTCGCTTTACATACCTCGCTAGATTTTAGTGTACCGAAGCCTGTTTGGGCGAAGGTTGTTATTCTCGCGAAGTGTGTTTTTCAGTGTGCTGTCGCTCTGTGTAACACGAGGCAGGACCTCGCAGCTTTCTAGCGAAGCCCTGAAAGTAGCACGTTTTGCTTCCTGTGTCGAAGCCCTTAGCGTAGTCCGTTGTGTGTGCGTGTAGATCTTCGCGTACAAAGCCCAGCACCAGTTGCTGTCGCCAAGTACTTGGTCGAAGTCCTCAGAGGGCTGTCCACTCTTGCGAAGGGTGAAGTGCGAAGCCTGCTCGAAGCACCTCGTGTGCGGAGCCTGCACTGACTTAGCAGAGTAGATTTTCGAGGGTTGTAAGTGGAGCGAAGTCTTCTTGGCTTCGAACTTGTGCTACTCCGAAGCCTGTGTTCGAAGGTGTCGAAGTACCTCCGAACCAGACCTTCGAAGGTAGTGTTCGAAGCCTGTTCCGCAGAAGACAGTACTGAATCCGAAGGCTAGTTTTTAGCCCAAAATTTTAAAAGCTCCCATTCACCCCCCCTCTGGTCGCCGTTTCCGGTCCAACAATTGGTATCAGAGCAGGTTAAGATCACCAGTTGACCTTAACCGGTTTTGTGATCTATTGGCGACATGGATAGAGGCAGTAAAATTCCTCTGTTCGATGGGACAGACTTCGCATACTGGAAGGTGCGCATGGAGGCTTACTTGTTAAGCCAAGGAAATGCAATTTGGGAGATTGTGGACTCACAATACTCCATCCCTGAGACTCGCACCTCTCAGACTGAGAAGGATCAGTATATTGCCAATTCCAAGGCAAGAAACATACTGTTCATCGGTTTGAGTAGAAGTGAGTTCGACAGGGTGCAGCACCTTAGGACTGCTAGGGAGATTTGGACAACACTCACTGTTTTTCATGAGGGCTCTGCTCAGATTAAGGCCAGGCGCCAAAGCACCTACAATCAACAGTATCAGCTGTTTGTGCAGGCACCTGGTGAATCTGTAGATGCCATGTTTTCTCGCTTTGACGCGATAGTGAGTAACTTGCGATCCAACGGGACGCTTGCTTACAGTGATCACGATAGGGCTATCAAGCTTCTCTATGCTCTTGACCGTAGCATATGGGAAGTGAAGATATCCAGCATTGAGGAGTCCACAGGCTATGACACATTGACCTGTGATGAACTCTTTAGCAAGCTGAAGTCCACAGAGATTGCCAAGGCATCTCTTGTTGTGCACAGAAGCTCTTTGCCACAGCCATTGGCATTGGTTTCTAGCACTAGCCGTGGCGCCACTGCAGAACCAAGCACATCAGGCACTTGTGTTCTTGCTGATGGTTTTGCTTTGTCCTCCCTGGTCTCCGTCACAAAGGAGCAGGTGGACACTCTAGCCGATGATGAGCTTGCTCTCATTGCCCGGAGATTCACCCGCTTTCATCATGAGAGACGGGATCAGAGGAGAAGTGGTTTTAGTGGTTGCTATGAATGTGGCGACACCTCTCATATTAAGGCCAATTGCCCCTAGATCAAGAAGAGAGATGAGAGTGACCGCTCCAAATACCACAAAAAGGAGAGGAAGCCCTTTGTGAAGGGCAAGCGCGGCAAGATGGCTAAGAAAGTAGCCAAGGCCGCTTCCAGAGCTTTTGTTGCTGCTCTCAGCGACATCGACACATCCTCAACTGAGGAGTCGAGCTCTGAGGAGGAGGAGTCCCCAAGGAAGGAGGACAAGAAGGGACGTGACTTCACCGGCCTTTGCTTCATGGCCGACAGCGATCACAGCGGCGATGAGCTTGACTCATCTGAGGTAAACCTATCATCTGACCAGCTTCTAATTAAATTAGATGAGCTGAATGAAGTAGTGCTTGGTCAGGATAGATTACTTGTGCAAGCCGCTAGAGAAAGAAAAGACCTTAGACTTAGGCTAGAAACTATTTCTACTGAATATGCCATGCTTAAGTCTAAATTTGATGATGCTGAATGTGAATCATGTTCTGTTGTCATGAGTGAGCTTGCTCAGTTGCGTTCTGTTCATGCTCAAACTCTTTCTGAGCTTGAGACTGCACAGAAGCAGCTTTTGGAGGTGGATTCTAGGCCTCATGATGTGATTGATTGCATGAACTGCTCTTTATTACGCGACAACATTAATTTACGTGATAAGCATGTTCATGATTTGGAGGCTAGATTGGAGAGGGCCGGTAGTTCTAAGGATGTGCAACCTGTTTGTGACACTTGCATTACCCTTAAGGACCAGCTAGGCACTGTTAGAGAGCGAGCTGAAAACCTCATGTCTGAAAATGAATACCTCCTGTCCGTGGTTAATAAATGCACTGAGGGAAAGGGTAGGATGGATTTGCTCTTGGCCAAGACCAAGATGTGTGCTGACAGAGCAGGGGTAGCTCTAGGTTTGGGTTTTGAGAGGATACCTTCAGTTAGTGAAAACAAAACTGTTTTTACCTCTCCCACTACCCTAGAGAAAGAGAGAGCTCTGTTAGACACCCCATCAGCCAGAAAGCCTACCCATCCACCAAAGAAAACCACTCCTCCTGCCAAGAAAAATCCTCCCAAGAAAACCACACAGAAGAAACCCAAGGAGCCTGTGAGAGTAGCTCCTGTGACCCATGAGAGTGCCCCTAGGAGAGTGTTTCATTGTTCTTATTGTCAGCGGGCGGGTCATTTGATTGGTTTCTGTTTTCGTCGCATCAAGGATGAGCGACGCTCTCAGGCGATGAGGTACCAGGACATGCATTACCCATCTTTAGGTATGCATGAGTCTGAGTTTTACTATCATCCTGCTTTTGAGGCTCCTCGTGCTTCTCGGAGAGGTTTTGCTCCTCGAGGTCTTCACCATGTTCCTTATGGTGGTAGACCTCGGGCTAGCAGATTTGTACCTCGTCAGAGTAGGAGACCTCGACATGTTGTTCGTTCACAGCATGTAGGTAGACCTCGCACTTTGCATTATTCTGATTATTATGTGCGTAGACCGTCTACTTTTACTGCGCCTACTACTCGTGTCACTCAGTGCTGGATGCCTCGTCATTATTTCACTCACCCCAGCACTGAGCGATCGAGACATTCTTATCGTGTGTAGGCGACAGGTCAAGGCTTGGAGGGCACGTGGATCATGGACTCCGGTTGTTCGCGCCACATGACCGGAGATGCAGCTTGGTTCTCCAGCCTCACCACAACCAAGCAAAGGGAACATATCACCTTCGGAAACAATCGAAGGAGTAGAGTGAAAGGTAAAGGTGTGGTAAGAATTAATTCGAACTTCACTCTCAAAGATGTTGCTTTGGTTGAAAACCTAGGATACAATTTGCTGTCTGTATCTCAGTTGCTTGATGAGGGCTTCGAAGTGCGATTTCATCGCGATACTTCGCAAGTGCTCAACTCTGATGGCGTTGTGGTGTGTAAGATCTTTAGAGTTGGGAGAGTTTTTGGAGCTGATTTTTCAGAGTCATCTGGTTCTTCTCATTGTCTTGTTGCACATTCGACTTCTGAGCTTTGGAAGTGGCATAGGAGACTAGGGCATATGAGCTTTGAATTGCTCGCTCGTCTGAGCGCCCTAGGTCTGATCCGAGGATTGCCCAAGCTCAAGTTTGAGAAGAATTTAGTTTGCGCTCCCTGTCGACATGGAAAAATGATTGCCGCTTCGCATTCGCCAGTCACCACAGTGATGACTGAACAACCCGGAGAACTTCTCCATATGGACACTGTAGGTCCTTCTCGGGTTAGTTCTTTAGGCGGCAAGTGGTATGTTCTAGTAATTGTCGACGATTTCTCTCGCTACTCTTGGGTCTTCTTTCTTGCCAGCAAGGATGAAGTGTTTTCACACTTTCGGAGCTTGGCTTTGAGACTTTTCACTGAACTCCCTGGTGCATTAAAATTCATTCGAAGCGATAATGGCACCGAGTTCAAAAATAGTCTCTTTGTTGACTTTTGCATGGAGCATGACATAGAACATCAATTCTCTGCTCCGCGGGTTCCTCAACAGAATGGTGTTGTTGAGAGGAAAAACCGCACTTTGGTTGAGATGGCTAGGACGATGCTTGATGAGCATAGGACTCCTAGAAAATTCTGGGCTGAGGCCATGAACACTGCTTGTTACATCTCAAACCGAATCTTTTTGCGCTCAATTTTAAATTTGACATCTTATGAGCTGCGTTTTGGGAGACAGCCCAAGGTTACTCATCTTCGAGTGTTTGGCTGTCGCTGCTTTATCCTAAAACGTGGTAACTTGGATAAATTTGAGTCGCGATCTTCTGACGGGATCTTTTTGGGTTATACTACTCATGGTCATTCTTATCGTGTTTATAACTTAGAAACTAACACTGTCATCGAGTCATGTGATGTGACTTTTGATGAATCAACCCCCTCTGTTAGTTCTGCTTTTGAACAGGCAAATGAACACGACATGGAACAGACCTTATTCGAAGACGAAGATCCCGGAGAATTCGAGGATGAACCCCTACTACCCTCGACGTCAACCCCCGAAGCTGACCCCGCTTCAACTACTTCGGCACGAGGTCCCGAAGCGACTACCTCAACATCGGTCATCTTGGACCACTCCAACGCACAAGTTGAGGGGGAGACTGCATCCCGCCGCGAGGCTCCACATCATGTCCAAAGGATGCACCCTCCCGAGCAGATCATTGGTGAGCTTGATCAAAGGGTAACACGTTCTCACGCGCATTTCACTAATTCTGCTTTTGTTGCTTCTTTCGAGCCCTTAGATGTTAGTCATGCACTTTCTGATTCTAGTTGGATCAATGCCATGCATGAGGAACTTGAAAATTTTGAGAGAAACCAAGTCTGGACTTTAGTTGATCCTCCACCAAATGTTCATTTCATTGGAACAAAATGGATTTTCAAAAATAAACAAGGGGAGGATGGGACTATAGTTAGAAACAAGGCTAGACTTGTAGCTCAGGGTTTTTCTCAACTAGAAGGGATTGATTTTACTGAAACTTTTGCACCTGTTGCTCGCCTTGAGGCCATTAGGATTTTGCTTGCCTTTGCGACATCCCGGGGATTCAAGCTCTATCAAATGGATGTCAAAAGTGCTTTTTTTAATGGCTTCATAGGTGAAGATGTTTATGTAAAACAACCCCTGGTTTTGAAAACCTCAAGTACCCACATAAAGTCCTTAAACTTCATAAGGCTCTTTATGGACTCAAGCAGGCCCCTCGGGCTTGGTATGATAGACTTAAGTCTTTTCTGCTTGAGCGAGGGTATTTGATGGGCTCTGTTGATAAAACTTTGTTTACTCTCAAGCATGGCAAAGATTTCCTCCTAGTTCAGATTTATGTGGATGATATCATCTTTGGTGGCTCTTCTCATGCTTTGGTTGCCGAGTTTGCAGATGCCATGAGCAGGGAGTTTGAAATGTCGATGATGGGTGAACTCACCTTCTTCCTTGGTTTGCAAATCAAGCAAAGCAAACAAGGTACTTTTGTCCACCAGACAAAGTACACCAAGGACCTGCTCAAGAAGTTCGACATGTCCGATGCGAAGCCACTCGCCACTCCAATGGCTACATCTGTAGCATTGGACCCTGACGAAGATGGAGAAGCCGTAGATCAGAAGGAGTTCTGGAGCATGATCGGCTCCCTCCTCTACTTGACTGCCACGAGGCCGGACATACACTTCGCAGTGTGTCTGTGCGCTCGTTTTCAGGCTTCACCACGAGCTTCGCACCGCCAAGCGGTTAAGCGCATCCTAAGGTATCTCAAACATACCCTTGAATTTGGCATATGGTATTCAGCGTCTTCATCTTTATGTCTTCGAGGTTATTCTGATGCGGACTTTGCTGGGTGTAGAATTGATAGGAAGAGTACCTCTGGTACTTGTCATTTTCTGGGTACTTCTCTGGTTTGCTGGTCTTCCCGCAAACAGTCTAGTGTTGCTCAATCGACGGCTGAGGCCGAATATGTTGCTGCAGCTAGCTGTTGCTCTCAGATTTTGTAGATGGTTTCCACTTTGCGGGATTTCGAGTTAGATTATAAGAGTGTTCCACTTTTCTGTGATAACACTAGTGCTATTTGTATTGCAAACAACCCAGTTCAGCACTCCAGAACCAAACACATTGATGTACGGTATCATTTTCTCAGAGATCACAATGAGAAAGGTGATATTGAACTTCAATATGTTGATACCCAACACCAGCTTGCCGACATTTTTACAAAACCCCTCGATGCTTCTCGATTTGCTTACTTGCGTGGGGAACTTGGTATTTGTCATCCCTACGGCATTTTGTGAGGGGGAGCTGATTTTAATTGTCTTGCATATGCTCATTATGTGTGAAATTGCATTTACATCTTTTGCTATTATATGCCTGCTTTTAATTCAAAGAAATCATGACAGCTCAGCTCTATGTAATATGTCTGGAACATTGTTTGTGCATGATGTTTTATTTCCTAAAATCAAAACTTGGTCACTGCACAATCTTGTATCTAGCTTGTTTAGGCAGGACTGCTTTTAGCTATCTTTTATCTACTTGACAGTAAGACATTGTTCCTGGGATGCTAAAGATTTGCAACTTGAACACTTGTGTTCTTTATTCATGGATATTCATCACAATATTTAATTCATCTGAATCAAAATCAAAAAAAAATCCATGATTTGCCTGGCTTCAACGAAAAGATCCAGGAGGGTTTGTTTGTCGCACTACTCTATTCTAGACTGCTTACCATTGCACATTGGTCTGAACTGGGATAGTGTAGTGTATGCCAAAATCACCGCCTTAAGCTTCAGATGGCTTTCATGCCTAGGCTTGGCCTGATTGGAAAGTATAAGGTGGACAAACAAATAACCTCTGGCACTAAGAAAAGAACAACATATTTAATTGATCATCAAGTTTGTTTTCTGAGCCCCTTTTGAACAAAGACTTGTCTGTCTAGGGTAGAATTTGTTAGCTTTGCGCAGTCCTTGCCTTCACATGTCTAGCTGCTATGATTAAGTGGTGATGCTTTTATCTCAAAATGACAAAATCACATGCCATCATCTTGTTTCACAGAATGTTCAAATGAGCTGAGCACATGAACATTGGTATTACTGTTGGCATATTTTTGCATTTTATGTCTTTGCAATTCTGCTCATTTCGAAGCTTTGCATCTTTTGTCTGCTCCTTGATGCTTGCATTGCCAAAGGGGGAGAGATTTGCTATGTTCTCTGCCGCAAGAAGGCATAATTTCTAAGGGGGAGAGATTTTTGACATAAAGGGGGAGAAAAGATTTGTTTAACTCAGGGGGAGTTTTTTATCAAAAGAGAGATTTTCCAAAGGGGCTTTTACTCTTTTACAAAGGGGGAGAAAATTCTTTTATCAAGTGACATGATTTGGCTCTTTTCTGAGTTTTATGATCACTTGTGTGCTGAAATGTTTTTTTCATTTTTCTTGGATTTAAAGTTGGTTGTCAATGCACTCATCAAGGGGGAGATTGAGAAACCAAGGGTGGTTTTGGTGTTTGTGATGAGTGATTGACAGTCTTTTACCCTCTGTTTGAAGGGTACCTCCGGAGGGGTCTCGGAGGTGGTTTTACCGAAGGATGTTCGGTGTTTGCTTGCTGCAGCTGTTGCAGCGGAGTGTACCTGTCGAAGGGGTCCGACAGTACGCGATGACTGGGTTCGTACCGAAGGCTTCGGTATTTTGGGCGGTACACCGGAGTGTGTACCGGAGGATGCTAACCCGGAGAGGTCTCCGGAGTACTGGATACACTTGTCTGCTTGTCTGTGGTGCGCAGGGACTTCGGAGGCGACGGACAAGGTTCGAGCCAGGTGAACCTGGGTCAAGCGGGAGGCTTGATGCCAGGGGAGCGGGGAGCTCCGTCACGGTGGCTGCGAAGGGGGTCCGGGTCGGTCCTCGGGTCGAGGCGTGCCAGGTGAAGGCAGAGAGTGTGGAGCGTGGCTCCGGCTGAAGGTACTCCGAGACAAAGTCCTCGGAGGTGAGGCACTTCGAAGGTACTCCGAATGGAGTGACTTCGGAGTTGGTGGACCAAGTCCTCTGCGGAGGCAAGGGGTTCGAAGTGTGCTCCGGAGGGAGACATTCGAAGGTGCCCGACGAAGGTCTCAGAAGTCGAGGCGCATCGAAGGCATGGTCCAGGTGAGGCTCGTCGAGGGGTGTGCTCGGGGAGAGGCACTGCGACGAAGTGCTCATGGAATGCTTCATGCGGAGGCCTTGGACGAAGGAGGGACTTCGAAGGGTGGTACTCCGAAGGTGGGGGTTCGGAGTGAGGAAGGCTTCGGAGCGAGGCTAGCTCCGGAGCAAGGATGACTTGAGGTGCTTCGGCCTGCATGGCTTCGGTACACGGACTGACGGAGTTCGAGCTGGGTGAAGCTGCGAAGCCATGGTGGTCCACTCCGGAGGTGTTGGTGCGAAGGCCCAAGGGCTTTGACGGCTTCGGCTCAAAACCGTCACTGTATCGAAGGACATCTTCGGCGAAGCGAAGGCCAACAGGCTCCAGGCTTCTCGCCGAAGCTACCGCACCCTCCGGTGCGAAGGGAGGTTCCAGAAGTCAACACTGTAAAGGCTGACACTGACTGCTCTGCAAAAAGCTGTCACTGTCCCCTCTGCAAAGGCTGACAGAGAAGCCTCCAGAATAAAGGTGGACTACCTTTTGTACCCCTTAGTGCTGTAGAGACAAATCAGTTGTAAACCCTAGGGGTAAAGTAGTCACTTCCTTAGGATGAAGCCGTGGGCTATAAATATGGGGGCTCGGTAGGTAACATTTAACACTTTGAGCATTTACTGTTGAGCTCCTGTAGACAGACCTCGCTGTATTCATTCTGAGTTCAATTTATTTTGTGTTCCTTGTTCAAGCGGCGAAGCCCTGTTTCTTTGTGCTTTTTGCTTGAGCTCGCTTTACATACCTCGCTAGATTTTAGTGTACCGAAGCCTGTTTGGGCGAAGGTTGTTATTCTCGCGAAGTGTGTTTTTCAGTGTGCTGTCGCTCTGTGTAACACGAGGCAGGACCTCGCAGCTTTCTAGCGAAGCCCTGAAAGTAGCACGTTTTGCTTCCTGTGTCGAAGCCCTTAGCGTAGTCCGTTGTGTGTGCGTGTAGATCTTCGCGTACAAAGCCCAGCACCAGTTGCTGTCGCCAAGTACTTGGTCGAAGTCCTCAGAGGGCTGTCCACTCTTGCGAAGGGTGAAGTGCGAAGCCTGCTCGAAGCACCTCGTGTGCGGAGCCTGCACTGACTTAGCAGAGTAGATTTTCGAGGGTTGTAAATGGAGCGAAGTCTTCTTGGCTTCGAACTTGTGCTACTCCGAAGCCTGTGTTCGAAGGTGTCGAAGTACCTCCGAACCAGACCTTCGAAGGTAGTGTTCGAAGCCTGTTCCGCAGAAGACAGTACTGAATCCGAAGGCTAGTTTTTAGCCCGAAATTTTAAAAGCTCCCATTCACCCCCCCTCTGGTCGCCGTTTCCGGTCCAACAAGAAGTGTGCAGCGTCTGTGGCAAAGAGAAGGAAGGGCACGAGTGCACGGCGAAGGAGTTGATTGGCCCCCTAAGATCAGGTGCGAATGGCACCCAAAAGATAAGGCCGATCACGATGACAAAAAGGATGCAGAGATAAACATGGTCTTCTTCCTCCCCTCAGAGAATCAGGCCATCTCGGAGGAATACACGGAGCAGGTCGATACCATGGCTCAATTAATGCTGGCTCCACAACCACAATTTTTTATAAATCAGAACATCTGGAACATCGGCACCTGAGGCCTATCTACGTCAAGGGGTTGATTAATGGGAAGCTTATGTCCAAAATGATGATAGACAGAGGTCGACCGTCAATTTGATGCCTTACGCCACCTTCCGAAAGCTTGGGAAGACGTCGAAAGACCTCATCATAACTAACATGGTGTTAAGGGATTTCGGCGACAACTCGTCAGACACAATGGGAGCTTTAAATGTAGAACTGACGGTTGGAAGGAAGACGTTGCCGACCATATTTTTCGTGATAGAGGGGAAAAGATCCTACAACTTGTTGCTGGGAAACGACTGGATACATGCGAATTGTTGCATCCCCTCAACAATGCATCAAAACCTCATGTAGTGGGTCGGCGATCAAGTGGAGGTGATTCCCACCGATAAAACGGTTAACATAGATACAACTGATTTATCAGTGTGGGAGGTAGAAGGATTCGTCTGTTTGTCAGGGAATGTTTGGGACGATAATTTCCTACAACTGTCAAAGGATGGTATTGTAGCACCCGGGTTTAATAAAATCCAGACTTTATTGAAATTCCATAGAAAATCAATAATCACAAGATGTTCATCACACGACGACGCACATATGTCAAACATTCGTGCCTCGCAGGCCACATTATTACACAAAGGTTAAAATAAAAGAAACTATGAAAATAATAAACTCAATGAACATCTTCTCTAGGGTCGCTTCCTTGACTAGGTCACTACTCCAGACCATCCTCATCATAGTATGCCTCTGAAGTGGTTTTTCCAACGGGTGAGTACAAACGTACTCAACAAGCCACCGATAAATGCAATAATAATGCAAGGTAATAACAAAGGAAGGTAATGGTTTAAAGTGTGGAAAAGTACATTTTTATCTTGCAACCTTTAATGTGAGTCAGGTTTATTCATACAAACTATTTTAGTCATGGATGATGCAACATCTTCTAACTCGAGGATTATAATCAGCCCTCCTCACTCGACAATCCTTACATGCCCAAACAATGATGCAACACTTCTCAAACATAAACTAATTGTGGGATGTCACTCCACTCGCCCTTGACTGTGGGCTCGGCTTTTCAAAAAGATTTAACTTTGATCAGAGGTGTACCACTGTACCCACAAGGCACTCATTCCCGCACACCGCAGTGTGTCAAATGACCTAAGTCACAAGAACTTATGTTGAAACCGTTAGCATGAATCACTCTAACTCAATGACACACACTATAGGTTTCGCCAGCGTGCCGGCGCACCGGACCAACGTCGCGCCCCCTTTTGTGCCACATGGCCCAAGCCACTCGCAGGTGCTGCTTGTCCCTTCCCACATAGTGCCTCGGGTTGGAACGACCCATACCTCTAGTTAATACTTACCCACTAGACTTGTGGTTGGTACGGAAGTGCTTTGCGATGAATCCCATAGACCGGTCCTTATAGTGCCCCGGGTGCGACTAACCAATGCCCTCGCTTGCACTCGGAACCCACCATGCTAACTTATCAAACCAATTCCAAGACCAATAGAATACCAGGGGTGAGAGACATAGGAGATCATATAACAGAATGCAAGTACCTACCACTCGTTTTTAAGCCTATAGAAGTTGTGTCGATACATTGGACACTTCTGATATTAATAAGTATACTGGTGACAAGGAATTCAGGCTCGATAGCATGGCTTGGGTTTGCACATCAAGGTCGGGGATCCGGTAAATATAATGTAGGGTTATTCATTTGACTAATGCAAATATAACATATGAGTTTTAGTGATATTTAATTGAAAACTGGGCTCAATATACTCAAAATGGGGTTGGTGACTTGCCTTGTTCAGCAAGGGATGGAGGGGAGACTTCAAGAAAATACTCCGACTCCTCGACGTCGTTGTAATCTACTCGGCACACAAAACGAGAAGAAACAAACAATTAAAAACAATAAAACCAACAGTACATTCATATAAGTTTTATTGGCTAAATAGGTAGGGGATAAAAATATAAACTTTCTGAAATTTGAATTAAAAATCAAAGTTCATTCCCTATTTTTCTGTTCATTCCCCTGTTCAACCGCCGCCAGTTTTGATCCCCATTTTGTGCTTGCCAGCCGAAGCAAGAGGCGCTTGGACGTAGGCGTGCTAGGCCCTCGGTGGAAGCGGCGCAGGGCCTCGAGCAACGCTTGGTCGCACGGACATGATGTACGGCGAGAAGTTCAACGAGCGGACGACACAATCGCTGGATACGAGCAAGCAACGCCGATACACTCTTCTGTGGCTTAGAGCCTAACAAATCCTGTGCGTCCTGTCTCATCCCTGATTCCTTGTGCTTTGGTTCTGGAGCGTGGCTTGTGGACATGGTTGCCTGGTGTTTTGGCCATCATCATTCCCTAGTGCTTGGGACATGACGAAGTGTAGGCAGCTGTGTGCTATAGCAAACAACAGAGCAGTGGATAAGTGCAGAGCAGGACATCTAGGAGCGCAACAGTGAAACAATATTCATTCTCAATCCTCGTGCATTTACAGTTTTCATATGATTATTCTGTGATTAATTAGACTGCACTGTTTATTTTGAGATAGATTTAATTACTGTAAGAGTTTTATTTTAGATTGTACTATGATTGTCTATTGATGTATCTCTTTATCCCTAGTGTATTTTGAATCATCTATGGGCATCATTATTCATCCGCATTTATTTTATTTGAAATGCTTGTGAGCTAAATCTTTTTTGATCTGCCTTTAAGCACTTTGGTGGTGTCTTTTCGATTAGGACACCGGTTGTTTTAGGCTAGATTATTTTAGTGCTTGTGATCTCTCAGACCGTCGTATCACTTCATAATTGATAAAAGAGTGATAGCACTATTTCCATCTGTGCTTTTGGTCTGAGTTTCTGGTTATCTTTTGAGGTGTGTTGAGTGTTGGGAGAATGCCATTGATTTGAAAGAATTATTGAGGCACCCATTCACCCCCCTCTGGTCCTTACTCTCGGTCTTACAAGTGGTATCAGAGCAAGGTTAGGGTTTTTCCATACCTTAACCGATTCTAACGCAAGGTAGCGATCATGACATCTTCTGGCAAGGTTCCGTCCCTTGAGGTTTTTTATTACAACTATTGGAAGACTTGCACGCGAGCCTATCTATTGAGCCAGAGCTCAGGGATATGGGACATGTGTGTTCATGCTACTTTTACTCTACTTCCGACTGCAGAGCGTACTACTCCTAAGATAGTCACTCTGCATGACCTGAACAACAAGACAGTGAACATTCGGTTTTCTTGTTTAGGTCCCAGCGAGTTTGAGCTTGTTAGCCATCTCGACACTACTCGAGAGATCTGTGCTACCCTCCAGGCACACCATGAGGGGACAGCTCAGGTGAAGGCTAGGATCTATCAGACCTACTGGCGAGAATACAGAAACTTCTCACAGAAGACGGGTGAGTTTGTTGAAGCTTTCTTTGGTCGCTTTCAGTCGATCATTAACAAGCTTCAGGCCAACAAGGCCGATCGTGATCAGCTGGTCTCAGATCATGAATAGGCACTCAAGGTTCTTCATACCTTGGACCCTTAGATCTGGGAGATCAAGGTATCCTCTATTGTTGAGAGCGCTTCCTATGATACCTTGACTGTCGTAGAGCTTTTCAGCAAGCTCAAGGCCTCAGAGGTTGATATCCAGTTGGGATCAAATCTCACTGGTTCTGGATCAAAAACCTTGGCCCTTGCGACACCTTCTACTGATCCTGCTTCTTTGAGTTGTGCTTTGTCCTCTTTGATGTCTATCACTGAGGACCAATTGGATTTGCTAGGAGATGATGACCTTTGTCTTTTCAATAGCCGTGTTCGTCATGTCTATGATAAAAGAATGTTCAAACGACATGGCACAAAACATGGTTTCTTTGAGTGTGGTGATCCAGGTCATTTCATCACCGACTGCCCCAAGCAGAACACACACAAGAAAACCACCGGCGGTGGCTCCTACGACTCCAACAAGCACGACAGCTCCAGCTTCACAAAGGGCAAGCCCAAGACTAGGTTCCTTCGAAATGCCCTGAAGGACTATCGTCGTGAGAACAAGAAATGAGACAAGACCTTCTTCGTCGAGATGGAGAGAAGCTACTCTATGAGGTCATCATCTTCTTCCTCTTCATCGAGCTCAAGCGATGAGGAGATCGTGATCATGAAGGGGAAGGACAAGGATGATCCGATGGGCCTTTGTTTCATGGCCTTCGGGGATAAGCCGAAGAGCCACTCACACCACAGCCAAAGATCCCGTAAGAGCGTCTGCTCAATGGCTCTTGGGGAAAAGGAAGATAAGGGCTCCTCCGATAACTCCGATGATGATGAGAAGGTATCTTCCTATGAACAAGAAGTCGTTGAATTACTTGAAGAGAACCGCCAGGAGTTAAAATATCGGGAGAAACTGCTTAGAGGGGCTAAGAAGAGGATAGATTAGCTTGAGAGTGAGCTTGCCATGGCCAATGGCAAGATCGAGAGTCTATCTTCTTTCCCTTGCTTGGGTGAGAGCAGTGAGTGCCCTAACTGCGAGGTGTTGTTGTGTGACCTGATGACTCTAAAGTCCAGGTACACTGAGAGGGTAGATGAGAGAGACGCTTTGGCCACTGAGCTTGATAGCTCTCAGCTGGAGCTGAAAGATGCTCATGCCACTGTCGTCGTGCCTTGTAGAGACTGCCCATCCCATTTAGTTGTTTTAGTGGAGCTGAGATCCAAGAGTGATGAACAGTTGGGCGAGTTAGAGAGAGTCAGACCTGAGCTGGAGCATACTAAGCTTGAGCTTGAGACATTGTCAGTTCCACCCACTGTCTGTGAGAACTGCTTGTCTCTGAGGTTGGAACTAATCAAGTTGAAAGCTGAGAAGTCTATTCAAGTTGTTGGAGAATGTGAGATCTGCTTGTCTCAGGTGGAGGTGCTAGCTTCCTTGAGAGAGGAGTTAGCTGATGCTCAAAATGAGAATTGTTACCTCCGTCAGATTCTGAGTTGGGTGAGTGCCAGAGAGCCTCAGCTCGGCATGATAATCCAGCAGTTCAAGAGGCAGGATGGTTTTGGAGTAGGTTACACCTACACCAAGGATGACTTTGAGAGTGCCCTGAGCCGTGCAGTGGAGTGGAGTAAGATGACTCTAGAGCAGAGATATCCCAAGACTCACTCCACTAAGTCTTTTCAGGCTTGTCAGCCCAAGGATAGAGTGTTCCAAGAACAACCTAAAGCTCCACCCAAGAAGCCTATCTGGATCCCAAAGCCCAAGCAGCTCCACACTTCTCTTGACTCTCTACCTGGACCCTCTCACACCAAAGAGCATACACCCAACACCACCAAGCCCAAGAAACCCAAGTCTCAACCACATCCCAAGAAGCCTGCCTATCACTGTGAGTTTTGTCAGAGAGATGTGCATCTTGCGGAGTTCTGCTTCAGGAGGAAGCGGGTTGAGAGAGCAGCGAGAGCTCTAGGTGGGCAGGAGTAGTTCTACCAGCAGGGTGGTAGTCAGAGAGTCCCACGACATGGAAAGAGGCTAGAGGCCAGGGCGCGTCGTGTAGGTGCTGGTAGAGGAGACAATTTTCGTGCCCGTGTTCCAGAGGGTGGTTTTCGCTCTGGCAGAGCTCTAGGTCATTCTGGATACGGCTTTGGACCTCATGGCCATGACTTTAGACAGAACAGAGGACCGCTCTTTGAGCCGCGCTTTGGTCTAGACTCTTATGATTATTTCTGTTTTCCTTCTTTTGAGCAAATGGCTCGACACTGGTTTAGCTCTTTTGCTAAACCTGGTGTCGGACCATTTGCTCCCCTTATGACCATTGATTTTACAGGATCGAGGCCTAGAGTACGTATGGATCATGGATTTGGGACGCACTCGCAACATGATAGGACATCACAGATGGTTCTCCAGCCTCACTTCCCCGAGCTCCAAGGAGTACAACACATTCGGGAACAATAGTCAAGGGAAGGTACATGGCATTGGTTTAATTCGAATCTCTAAGCATTTCTCTTTGAAGAACGTTGCTTTGGTTGGAAACTTGGGTTTTAATTTGGTCTCTGTTTCGCAACTTCTTGAGGAGGGTTTAGAGGTTCGTTTTAAGAAGGGCATGTCGTCTGTTGTTGATTCTAGAGGATTTTTGGTTTGCAGATCTTACCCTACGGTAAGGTTTTTCGGATTAATTTCTCTAGCTCTTTTGGCCCTTCTCGCTGTTTGATCGCTGGATCTTCTTCCGAGCTCTAGAGGTGACATAGGAGGTTAGGTCATTTGAGCTTTGATCTGCTAGTCAGATTGAGCTCTATGGACCTCATCCGAGGATTGCCCAAGCTTAAGATGGAGAAGGATCTATTTTGCCATCCCTATCATCATGGGAAGATGGTTGCCGCTTCTCACACACCTGTTACTTAGGTGATGACATCGTACCCGGGAGAGCTGTTACACATGGATACTGTTGGTCTAGCTCGGGTACGTTCAGTCGGTGGGAAGTGGTACATGCTTGTGATAGTTAACGACTTTTCTCGATTCTTGTGGGTTTTCTTTTTGGAGTCTAAGGATGAGGCTTTCCATTTTGTTCATGATCTGATCCTGAAGCTGAAGAATGAGAACAATGGCCGGATGCGAGCAATTCGCACTGACAATGGCTTTGAGTTCAAGAATTCTTAGTTCGTCAGCTTCTGTAGTGATCAGGGTCTTGAGCACTAGTTTTCTTCTCCTTACACTCCCCCATAGAGCGGTGTTGTGGAACAAAAGAACCGAACACTGGTCGAGATGGTCAGGACGATGCTCGATGAGCATAGGACTTCTAGGCGCTTTTGGGCTGAAGCTATGAACACAACTTGCTATCTTGCCAACCACATTTTTCTTAGAGCTTACCTAGGTATGACATTATACGAGTTGCGGTTTGGCAGACAACCCAAGGTGAGCCACTTGCGAGCGTTTGGCTGTAAGTGCTTTGTCATCATGAAGGAAGGGCATTTGGACAAATTTGAGTCTCGTTGCTAGGATGTAGTTTTTCATGGTTACGCTTTGCATTCTTGAGGCTTCCGTGTTTGGAACCTCGAGTCCCAATAGCTTGTCGAGACGTGCGATGTTTCTTTCGATGAGTCCATGCCTTCTCTTACTCCTTCTATTGAGATTTTTGGTGATGATGAGCTTGGAGAGTTTATCTTCGAGGAAGATGATGAGACTCCCGCTGTTGATGAGGGTGGGCCTTCTGCACAGCCTGCAGACCCCACACCTTCTGACACTTCGACTAAGGACGAGGGTAAACCTCTGATCACTACTTCCACTTCGATCGAGCCCCCTCAGTCGAGTCTAGAGGTGCCAACTGCTGACTCTAGTGAGGTGACATCTGATCACCTAGGATCCCGAGCAGTTCAGCATGATCATCCCTCGGAGCTCATCATCGCTGATCTCACTACGAGATCTTTGCATTCTCTGGCTGGTTCACTCGCTATTTTTGCCGAGTCTGCTTTTGTTGCCATCTTTGAGCCTAGAGATGTTGCTCATGCTTTATCTGATGCAAATTGGATAAACGCCATGCAAGAAGATCATGTAGGTGATTATATATGTGTTGTAGGTGAATATATATGTGTTGTAGGTGAATATATGTGTGCTGTAGGTGATGAATATATGTGTTGTTCCTTGTTTGATGTGTGTTTTGGCATAAATGTCGATGAATCACCCCTGTTTTGTGGTATATATGTGCTATAGGTTTTTGATTTGGTCTATGGATTAGGTTTGTTGCACTGTACTGCCTTGAATTGTTTGTATGGTCACTAATTTACATAACACATATTATGTCTTCCATCCTGATTAGTACCTTATGTATTTCATGTTCATCATTTATATTGATACTAGAATGGTTGAGAAGGCGGTATGGGATAAGGAAAGTGTGAAGCACTTCTGTGATATATGCATGCGTGAGGTTAATGCTAGGCATAGGCCATTAGGTCATTTGAATAGAGTCGGATGGAAGAATGTTGCTGAAAAGTTTGAAGAGAAAACTGGTCAGAAACTAGAACACTTGCAATTCAAAAATAAATGGGACAACCTAAAAAAGTTATACTATTTTTATGGAGTTAAAACATGCTGCCACTGGACTTGGATGGAATGATGAAAAGCAAACTGTGGATTGTTCTGATGAATGGTGGAATGAACATCTTGCGGTGAGTGTCATAACATTTGTATATTCGTTGGTTTCCTTGGTTGTTTTGTAGTAGTTGACATTACCAGTACATTGTAGAGATGCCATGACCCTACAAATAAAAGGCAATGCAAGCATGTGCAATTTATAAAACGTGGTCCAGATAACTTGGAGGTGATGCACATCATGTTTGGAAGTGCACATGTTACTGGAGCATCTGCTTCCACACCTGCAAATTTGTCTAATAGTACTAGTAATAATGAAGTGCGTGAAACAGACAAAGGCAAGAAGCGTAAAGTTCCCTCTTCTACTTGTGTGCATGACAAGGAGGAAAAAAAGCTTATTTTTACGTTTGTACAAACAAACTTGTAGTAAGATAGAAGAGGGTGTGAACAAGATAACAACAATTGTTGAAGCTTCATCTGCTCCTACTATGCATAGCCAAGTTCCTTCAATTGCAGCGGCTATGAAGATGTTGAAAGAATGTGGAGTGGAAGAAAAAACAACACTTATGCATACAACCACCTTACTCATCATAAGACCTGAAATTAGAGAGCTCCTCAACTCATTTGAAACAATTGAAGGGAGACTTGATTGGTTGAATAGGGAACATAAAATGAAGCAACTACCATGAACCTTTATGTTTTCATTGTGATTGTGTATGTAACCTTTTATTGTGATTGTGTATGGAATCTTTCATTGTTATTGTGTATGGAACCTTTCATTGTTATTGTGTATGGAACCTTGTGATATTATTGTGTATGGAACATTTCATTGTTATTATATATGGAACCTTGTGATATATATGTCAATTTGTTCTTTTGTATAGATGGATGCATAACTCGAAGAATTGGTAAAGAAGGGGCACAAGGGGCTAAAACTTCTAGCTGAGTTGTCAAAACAGGCTGCCACTATTGATTACTTAGGTGACCAATACTCTATGTGGTACTTGAACAAAAGTAGTTACAGAGACCCTCAACAATCTGGAATTGAATTGGTTGAAGAGTGCTTAGCTCATCCTATGTCAAAGGGTTTTGGCAGGATTTTAGGGATTGCAAGCTGATTTCTTGCCTTGTGGGTAAATTTGTACACCTATGATCAGAGTATAATTTTTTCGAAAAGTCATGCCTACGGTTATGGGCAAAGTCAAGTGATGTTCTCCGCAGTTAGTCTTATTAACTTGAATGTGAATGATGACTAGTTTTCTAAGGAATTTTGTGCGAGTGAGTATAGTTGTGCTATTCGAGGTAGTGAATGGTTTATCACATTATTTACTTTCTGTTCATTAAACTTGATCACCATAGTTGCCTAATTACAAAATATGATTTTCGGCATAAACAAGCCATATACCTATTCTTTGATATTATCCTTGCATTATGTTGTAGTCGGTGGCTTGTTGAGTACGTTTTGTACTCACCCTTATTGATTAAATTTTTTAGAAGTTGAATTCGTTGAAGTCGAAGGCCTGGAGTAGCTGTCCTAGTCAACGAGCGATTCTTGGAGCAAGATGTTTGTCAGTGTTTTTATTATTTTATGTTCAGTGTAATAATGTAGCATCTGAGCTATATTTTGTTTGTCGTTAGACGTTGTCGCTTGATGAACATTTTGTAAGTTGATTTTCTTAAGGAAATTCAATGAACTCGAAATCGTGAGATTTCGGGGTGTTACAAGTGGTATCACATGGTTAGGTATCAACTTGATTTACTTCTCTCTCTCTGCAATAGTTCGAATATTCTATCGGCCTTGTTGATGTCGAAGTTGTACTTTTCTTCTTTGTCGGCTGGTTTCACCCAAGGGCACACGACCTGTTTCTTATTCCTAAACCATTTGGCCACACCGATCTCTGCATCAGAGTCACTGTCCTTGTTGGAGTCCGAATAGTATGCCTGGGTACCGGAAGGCCGTTTTGTGGATGTCTTCGTTAGCATTAAAATCTGATTGTAGCCTGCATTCCCATCAATGAAGATGATAATCTTGTGACCCGATGCGGCATCCACTAGTAAGTCTGCGATCGGCATTGGATATTCGTTTTTCGGGGTTGCTTTATTTAGATCTCTGAAGTCAATACATATTCTAAGCTTCCCACATTTCTTCCATACCGGTACGATGTTGGATACCCATTCTGCGTATTGGCTTGCACTACCATAAAAACGATCTTTAGTGACGTAGCTTTATTGATGAGTAAATGACACGTGTCAGTAATACACTTTTTATGACGGGTTATTTCACATGCGTCAGTAATGTTGTCTCATTAGTGACAGGTCGCAATAGGAGCCATCACTATAGATGAGGCTGGCAGGGGCGCCCATGTTAGTGACGGGTCATATAGTTACCCGTCACTAAAGGTTGCCCGTATAGTGACGGTCTGTGTTGAGACTATGTCACTAAATATGGGGTACCACATTAGTGACGGTTGGTAGTATCACCCGTCACTAAAGAATGTTGCATCCGAAACCCTAAGGCCACCTTTAGTAACGTCCTTATATGGATAATCGTCACTGATGATATGTATATAAGTACCTCGATCATGCACAGAGCTCCACACTTATTGCCCCCAAGTCCCAATCGCCGCCGTCTTCGCCATTAGTGCCTACTGGTAGTGCAGTTACTGGATGTGCCGATGACGACCCACACCGTTACGTGCTCCGGTGGACCGGCCCATATCGTAAGTAGCATCAATGTTGTCCAATTCAATGTATATATTTTTAATTATCTAATATGTTTTAATCCGAAATTATAAATCACATTTTTGTACGTGACACAATACATGAAATAATTAGAGCCGTATCTTGATTGTTTTGTTATTTATAGATTGCAACAACACGAAGATGGATGTATCTTGATTGTCGTACATGCAATGAATATTTGAGTGGGTGAAGTTTTGATAAGTAGTGCTAAAGATGACATGGAAGCTAGTGGAAAGACTGCAATGTGGTGTCCATGTTATGACTGTAGGAATGAGAAGAAGTTTACAAATTCAAAACATGTGTACAACCATTTTTTGAGACGTGGATTCAAGAAGGGATATCATATACGGAACAAGCATAGCGAAGAAGGAGAAAATGATGGTGAAGTATATCAGATTGGTAGTAAAAATGAAGGTGGGGCCGTTGATACAGATTACATGAGCGACAATGGCATTTTGTGAATTCCAAAAGATAGGTATATTGATATTGTGAATAATGTTGATCAAATGGTGCGTGACTCCGATGAAGAAATTGCATATTCTAAAGGGGACTTTGCCTAGTTCCAAAAGCTTGTACAAGACTCAAAAACACCGATATATCCTAGCTGCAAAAAAAGTACACAGTCCTATACACTATCTTGACAATGCTACAAATGACGGCGACATAAGGATGATCCGATGTGAGTTTCAAATAATTACTGAATTTCATGAGGGACCTAGTGCCAGAAGATAATAAGATTCCTACCACCGTGTATGGTGCTAAGAAGATCGTATGTCCTCTAGAGTTGGATATAGAGAAAATACATACATGCATGAATGATTGTGTTCTATTTCGTGGAGAGTATGCTGACCTTGACAAATGTCCAACATGTGGGACACATCGATTCAAGAATAGAAAAGACGATAATTAATTGGACGATGGGTGTAATAGAAGGAAAGTTACGAGGAAGGTGATATGGTATTTCCCTATAATCCCTCATCTAAAGCGCATGTTTGCAAATACCAATGAGTCAAAGCAATTGAGGTGGCACAAAGAGGGCCGTAAGAACGACTCAATGATATGATGCCCCATAGATTCTGCTTAATGGAGAACAATTAACGCCACATTTCCAAGGTTTGCTAATGATTGCAGGAATATTAGATTTGACATGAGTATCAATGGTATGGACCCTTTTGGAGACATGAGCAGTATGCATAGCACGCGGCCAGTGATGTATATATACAATATCCCCCCTTGGCTTTGTAAGAAGCGTAAATATATCATGTTATCGATCTTGATATCTAGTCCTAAACAACCCAGCAACAATATTGACGTGTACCTCAGACCCTTGGTGGATGATCTGAAAATTCTATGGCATGTAGGTGTTGAGGTTTGGGACGAGTACATCTGAGAGTACTTCTAGCTACATACCATGTTGTTTGTAACAATAAATGATCTGCCTGCTCATCATAACTTATCTAGTCAAAGCAAAAGGAAAGGTGAATCGTGCGCACAGTGTTCGGAGGAAACATCAAGCACATGGTTGAACCATTCTAAGAAAACGATGTGCATGCGACTTCGACATTTTCTTCCAATGAAACACCCATACAGAAGAATGAAGCTACAATTTGATGGCCCTTTAGAGAAAGGAGGACCTGCTAGGCATTTTAGAGGCACAAAGGAATATGACCAGGTAAAGGACATAAATTTTATACTCGGTAAGCGAAAACGGTCTTCCAGAAGTTGTGATGGAATATGGAACAAGCAATCAATTTTGTGGGAACTTAAATATTGGAAATATCTCGATGTTCGCCCTTCCATCGATACAATGCATGTGGAGAAAAATATGTGTGATAGACTCCTTGGAAAAATGCTAAATATGTAGGCAAAACAAAAGATCACGAGAATGCTAGAGCAGATCTTGAGGAGATGGGTTTACGACCAGAGCTACATTCACAACAAACAGATAGAGAAAAGTTCTTGCCTCCATCTTGCATCAACCTTTCTAGGAAGGAGAGGAAGGAGTTTTGTGAATTTTTGCATAGCATTAAAGTTCCATCAGGTTACTCATCTTATTTCAGCAAACTTGTCAACATGAAGGAGCTTAAGATGATTGGTGGAATGAAGACTCAAGATTGTCATGTGATGCTAACTCAACTGATTGCTGTCGGAATAAGAAATGTGTTAACGGTGGGGGTAAGAAAGGCAATAATGAGACTGTGTTTTTTCTTTCAATGCAATTGGACAGAAAATACTCGACCCAACAATGCTAGCATAAGTAGAGAAAAAATAATACTTGACCCTCTCTCTTCTTGAGATGTACTTTCCTCCATCATTCTTTGATATTATGGTACATCTGACCTCACATCTCGTCAAAGAAATATTATTTCTTGGACATGTTTTCTTGCATCATATGTACCCGTACGAGAGATACATGGGTGTTCTAAAGAAATATGTTAGGAATCATTCTTCACCCGAGGGTTGCATCGCAAAAGTTTACTCTAGCGAGGAGGTAGTAGAGTGGTGTGTCGAGTGCACAGACACAAAAAACCCAATTGGCGTGCCTCACTCTCACCATGAGGGTAGACTAGTAGGTCAAGGGATCTTGGGCAAGCAAACAATTACTCCGGATTGAAAGGCATATGACCAAGCTCATTTCCTCGTGTTGCAACAATCGAGTGAAGTGTCATCATACATCGTTGAGCACAAGCACATGCTAAGTAGCTGACACATTAATTTCTATTGTTATCCTTCAAATACACTGGTTGCTTGCATTTGGACTTCAAAACATCAGATTTTTGCTCTTACTCTTCTTGCCTTCTTTATTTCTTTGACATGGGGGTTTGTGGTGGAAGTTTTCTACCTCGATGCATCCACAAGCATGTGGAAGCGTCGGACCAGGCATCATTCCTCACAAAATTTTCCATGGCTTCGTTTACCAGAAGCACAATACTTGTGTAGTGGCATTAGTAATACTAGTATCACAAACACTTATGCAGTCACTTTTATATGTGATTGCACAAGTGTTGTGCTCTCTTTGATCATTAGTGACAAGTGGTAACTACGACCTGCCACTAATGACCCAACAGTGACGGGTGATAGTTACCACCCATCACTGATGACTCCCCATAGTGACGGGTGATAGTTACCACCCGTCACTGATGACTCCCACAATGACAGGTGATAGTTACCACCCGTCACTAATGACTTCCGCTTATAAATAGGTGGGCCCCGAAGTGAATCGATACACTTTCAATCTTGCAACCCTAACCCTAGCGCATCTACTGATGTCGTCGTCACTTTCGTGCTCCTCGCCACCCCCACCATTCTCTGTTCCATCTCGGCCATCCGTTCCGTCGTGCGTGGCCGTTCGTTACATCCCACGTGGCCTCCGTCTCACCGTCCATTCCATCGCGTGTGACCTTCACTCTGCCGTCCGTTCTGTCGCGCATGAATGACCCTACTTGCCACGCGCGCCACCTCGGTAGCATCCTTCTCCTCCTAAGGTACTCCTCATTTTCATGCTCAATATTTTCTCAATGAAGATAATGCTATTAATATGTGCAATATGAGGATGTGTGTGACAATTTAGTTGAATTTTGTTGTTTTCACAAATTTATTCATGCAATGCAATGCTCTCTCATTAATTTGTGCTCTATGATGCTTTATTCATTTTTGTGCTCAATATTTGCTCTATGATGGTTAATTAATTTGCTCAATAAATATAATGCTATTAATTTGTGCAATTTGAGGATGTGTGTGATAATTTAGTTTAATTTTGTTGTTTTCACAAATTTATTCATGCAATGCAATGCTCTCTCATTAATTTGTGCTCTATGATGATTTGTTCATTTTTGTGCTCAATATTATTAGTTGTCATGTACACCTCCTATGATTTAAATTGTAGCCTAGTGGCGAGGAGGCCATTAAGTGGCAGTACGACATCTGAGAGCAATCATGTTCAACTATATTTAATGATATTTATTATATTTGTTTTTATTTTGGTTATAACAATATTTGTTACATATTTTTTATTTCAGTTATTATTTCAGTTGGTTTTTCAAGAGTATCTTGTTTCTTACCTTATTCTAACAAATTTTGAAAAATAAGTTAGAGTCGTGTAACCGATTACGTCGTCTCCCGTTTGTGAGTGTTGGATTATAAATATGACCAGGCAACTGGGCATATTTATAGGAAGACACTCTCGAATTGTCCACGCTTGGACAGTCCAGGGATGTGCAACCAACATAGCTAGACCACATGGTCCCGTACGGTTCTAGAGAGAGTTTCAGTGTTGTCTCCCTGTTGTTCTCTGGATACACAACCCTGTCGACCCTGAGTCGAGACGTGTATTTGGAGAACAACAGGGAGATGTTGCCGAAATTATTTCTGGAACCGTACAGGACCACGTGGTCCAGTTTGGCAGGCCGCACATCCCCGGATGGGATTTAGGACCTATCCTTGCCTATTTGTGCCCAATAGGTATAGTGTCATATGTTCATTTACTTTTTAATGAAACAATAAGGTCTCTGTTCTCTTAATGTTTATATGTCTACCCATTCCTCTGCTGGGTCTTCTAGCTCCACCGACGAGGTCGAGTTAGCAATCAAGAAGCCCATGACGCAAGCAAAGTGGCCAACGGATAAAATAACCGTCAAGGAGATTGATAGTAATGGCCTGCCAAAAGAGAAAGCGGCCTTGCAACGTTTGAGGAAGCTTGCAGGACTCATTGCATGGGAGAGGGTCCTGTTGACCATGAGGAAGTTCAACGATCTCAGTCAAGAGCAGAAGACTGCACTCTACAATGACGGGATCAATAACTACCTCGACTTTCCCGAGACCTCAAAGGCGACAACAGTAACGACTGCCATGAAGATGATATCCAAGCTATGGAGGACTTACAAAAGCCACCTTGTCATGAAATTTGTTGACAAAAATGTCGAGCCCTTCACAAAGTACCCATTTTTGAAAAGGTGGAAAGCTCTGCCAAGAAAGAGCTTCGAGCTATGAATAAGCTACCCCACAACCTTGGTTCAACTGGTTACATGGGGATGAAAGATATGTGATTGGCTGAAGATGCCAAGATGGCAGTGAGGGCAAAGAAAATCCATAGAAATAGTTTCCCAATAGAGCACAATCATTTCTATGGGCTTGGGGGAGACTGACAAAGAGTTGTGAAGTGACGTGGACCTCGAGCGAGACAATGACAGTGGCTAAGAAGGTCAAAGGATGCCTACCATCAATGGATGACTACCCGAGATGCGACGCCAGGGATACAACACAGGCCGGTCATCGGCCATATAACGTCAAGCCAAGGCTGCATGATCAAGAATACGTTCACCAAAGATTGTCACCACCAAGGATATCAGCGCTCGAAAGGCTTGGCCTCGTCAACTCTGAGGAAATCGGCCAACCGACCGATGGTAGTGCTGAACTAGAAAAGCCGCGATGGTTCCCTAGCAGTGTTTTCATGAGGTGTCAGAAGAGAAGGGTCCAACGTTTACGACAAAGAGAATTAAAGACATAGAGGTGCGATGAAGAAACAGATCGGCCCCGAAGGATCAAAAGTGAATGGTGGGTAAAGGATAATGCCGATCACGAGGATAAAAAGGTATTAGATGCTGGTATCAACCCGATCAACGGGGAGCTGCCTAAGCTCATCTTGTTAAGACGACGCCAAAAATGAAGGATGGACTCGATCAAGACTTTTCCACAATCGATGAACGTCGGACCCGACGATAGACCGAGGCCAACTTTCATAAGTACCTAGATCCCCGATGAGATAAACAGATAGAAAGCTACTACGTCGGACGTATGGGAAAAGACCGAACGGGAAGTACTTAAGGGGATATTTTTCGATTGTTCGGACGAAGCATGAACAATCGATGCCAATGGTAATCGTCTTAGGACGGTCGATGTGAAGGCATCACCCTTAGGCAAAACACAAAGATACAAAAAGCTCAACTCCAA
This sequence comes from Zizania palustris, assembly GCA_019279435.1. Taxonomy (NCBI): domain Eukaryota; kingdom Viridiplantae; phylum Streptophyta; class Magnoliopsida; order Poales; family Poaceae; genus Zizania; species Zizania palustris. The sequence goes on along the minus strand of JAAALK010000085.1, from coordinate 15,835,326 downwards.
GCCAGGGAATCAATAATAATATATTACAGAAGTATGGTGTCCAAATTACAAATGATCCAATACAAAAGAGGTTATGCAAGCGCATGGATGATACCATCGATCGCCTGCAACCGGATTGTGTCGACGCTCCGAAGGGTGGCTCGATCTTTGACATCCAAACCAGGAACATCCTGGAGGGCTTGGCGTCGGTGCTACGTGAGATGGACCGCATCAGTGAGCCGATGTTTCTGAGCTTCAATCCGGTCTAGGAGGGAGGCCAGAGCACCTTCCTTGGCAGTTATCTTCACCCGCACTCCGTCCAGTTTCATGGCCAGGTCGGCCTCCTCCGCCCGAAGCAGGTATAGCTCCTACGAATTGACCGATGACTCGCCCTGGAGCCGATCCAGAAGGCTGGCCTTAGTCCGCACTGCTGCGTCATGGGTTTCAATCGCTTTCCACTGTGACGCGTAGCTAGCGTAATCGTCCATGTACCTCAACGCACGCTGCACAACCGGCCGATGGAATTCCAAGTACACGGCCGACATAAGGACGTCAACCAACTCCAGGAAAAAGGAAGTTCAAGATATCATTGAGGCGCCCCTGTATCGGCCCCGAGTCATTGACCAAGACTCCCACCATGTTTTCCAAGCGATGTAACAGATCCGATAGAACCTCTTTGACCTCCAGAGAGAGCTAAGCCACGGCCGGCACAAGAGTGCCCATAACCTCTTCATCGCCCTCAAGATAAGGACTGGCATCAAAAGAGAACTGCTGGGCAAAAGACTAAAGAAAAAAGGAAAGTCAGGAAATGCCCAACACAGTCATGAATGGCCGAAGATGAAGAAGTAAAATGAGAGAAAATTATGAAGCTGGAACCCTGGACGAAGTTATAAAAGTATATGGGATCAGAATGACGACTAAAGGGGGGGAGTGAATAGGCATCTCAACAAATTCTCGTGAATGAGATGGCCTTTTCAAATCACCCAACGCGCCTCTAAATGATCAAACAAAAACACAACAAAATGTCCGATAAACTAGGTGCTATTATCTTCCTATCTGATATGATGTGAACTAACAGATTGAGAGATCACCAGCACTGAATTTGCATACAAAAAGACTACACTCAAATTTTGTCTCTGGTCGAACAACGAAATACCGAACCCTGTTTTAGTCGGAGAATGAATTGTCGATTAACTTTCTCAGTCAGTATTTGAACTACTGATTTGATTAAATCAGACTCTGAAACTCCGACAAAAACTTACTTGAGAAATTGGCTCTTTGTCGGAATATGAAGGACCGACAGGATGCAGAGAAAATAGAGAATGACTTTCAGATACTCAGGAATTAGACAGCAAACAGAACAAAATGTGCAATCTTACTCCAAGCAATTAAATAATTTCCTTTCCTTTTTGATGATGCTCACTAATAACGAGAATAATTTCCTTGCCTTTTTGATGATGCTCACTAATAACGAGAACACAGACTCTGGAACAAAGTTAAAAACAATAGCAAGACTAACAGCCCCTTTTCAAGAACCTCAAGATCAAATTTCTAGATGTTGATCAAGGCAGAATAATTAGTTCACAGAACACAACTGATCAGCCAAAAATTTCAAAACCGAATCAGAATAACTGGCCGGTGTTATTCTGTAAATATCATGGTGCTTTACTACCCTGTCATCGCATAGGGAGAAGAAACTCAATGAAAACTTCTCAATTAAAAACAAACTTACAGATTACTTCAGCTTTCCTTTTCAGACAGAAGTCTACAACACTATTTGATTGTAAAGCCAGAGCAACAATAATTCCTCAAGACAATTAGAACTCAGTTGGACAACAAGAGAATTCAGATCAGGCCAAACATTCTTCGAAGAATAGTAGGACTGTGCACAGCACCGATTCGTTTCTCAGAGAAATTTCGCCAGTATCTAATTATGCAAAACAACTACAGTGGCAAAAGAACAATCTCTGAATCAGAAACTAAATCAGCACAAAAGATCACAGAGACAATGAATATCAAATTACTAGAGCTACTTACGCTAGACAGCGAAATCCTCAAGGGAAAAATTTGCTCAAGCAAAAAGAGTCCTCACGCTGATCAGTTCAAAGAAGAATAAAAAAGAACCAAGCCAGGAAGATTAACACAATGCACCTGGCAAGAAAACTCTGCGTGTAGCAGCGATTTGGCCTGGTGAAGTCCTGTGATATTCCTAACTGGAGGCAGAGAGAAGAACCGGGTGAAGAAAATGAGTTCTCTGATTTGGATTAAATTTCCCTAAAAGTTTCAGCCCCTAAGGGTTCAATCAGAAGAGAAACAAAAATTCCGAAAGCATCAAAACACAGCAACTGAAGTTATTAACAAGAACCAGAAGCAGAAAATGAAATATTCTAGAACATTTTTAGTCACTTTGTTGGATATAAAAACTATAAGCAACAGTTGTCAAAAACTTTTGCAAACTTTAAACATGGAACCCTTGAAACTTGGAGAACAAAAATTATGTAGAACTTAGGTCCAAAAACAGTACGAAAACAGATCAAAAATCACCTCAAAGTTTGAATCCAGACTGAAAAGAGAACACAAAACTCAGCAGAATTCATAAATTTTCCATAACTTTTTAGGCACTTTGTTGGACAAAACAATATATGCAGTAGTGGTCAAAAACTTTTGCAAACTTCAAAAATGGAACCCTAGAAACTTGTACAACAAAAGTTATGAAGAACTTATACCCAAAAACTGCATCAAAACAGTTCAAAACTCAGCTCCAAAAGTGAATCACAAAGGGATGAACAGTACCTGCGCTAGAACTCCTGGCTGCGCTAGCGCCGTGCTCCATCTGACACAATCAACAGAAGTAGTGATGATGAACAGTAAGCACGAAATTAAGAACAACAAAAAGGTTAGAATAAAATAGAAATTGTGGTTTGTAGCCCTAAAATGTTCAGCTGAAAAAGAGACATAACCCTAGGGCATGGAGTCCTTTATATAGGCAAGCCCATTAAGAAAATCTCCATAATGTCATTAGGGTAAAAGTTCTAGGTATTTACCTAAATGCCATAACGTATTTTCAGAATTACAAATTCTGATAAATATATTAATGCGTACTCCTAATTTATTACATCATTAACCCTATTCTTTTAATATTTTTTTAGAATTAAGAATTTTAAAAAATACTAAAAGATTACACTTAATCTAGACGATTAAACAGAAAAAATAAACTCCTAATTACTAGAATTATAAACATTTTCTGATGCGACGGTTTTCAGCAAAAACCGACAAAGCCTCCTCGATCGCCGACATGTGACACCAATCCGTAAACTTGACCGCCAGCAAGTCTCTCCCGCTCTTGATCCCCTCGAGCCACCTGATCACTTGCACTGGCCTCCCTTTCGCTGACTTGATTGTCACTCCGTCTCAACCATCTGTCCGTCCATGTCTTGCTCTATCTCCTCGTGCACTCCTGAGATCATCTCCAACTTCACCCGACATCCTTGATCCTCTAGCATCGAGCTCCCCGCTTGACCCTTGATCACCCGCCATTGACAGTTGTTTAACATCTCCACCCTGCACACATGAGACAAGCCAAAATAAGAGATGCAACACACACTGATCCCCTCAGCATAATCCATATCCACACATCGATCCCATCGATGCAATCAAACCATCACTCACTCATCACTCCAGCTCATCACTCCAGATCGAGCAACCTTGTCAATCACTCATCACACAGACAAAAACCACAGTGCGACCTCACTTGGTTTCACAAAGTACTAGAAGATGAAGGGTTTCAGTCGGTAATCAAAGTGAAAGGATCGTGCAGATAGAGATTTAAGAAGATGTGGCAGCATGAATAATGATGGTTGTTAATTTCGAAGCATCAGCAACCACTTAATGCTCCGAAACAAGGGGGAATGTGTTGATGCCAAGATTTGGTAAAGCCCAGAGCCAACCAAGTATGCCGTTTGATCAACGGAAGTCAAAAAGAGTCTAGTCAAAGATAGTCAAAGAAGCCCATCCGTTACAACGCTGGCCGGATATGGAGGACCCTATGAAGAAAAGATAAAGATTATACAGAATCAATTAAGATAGAATGCTTGGACGGCAAGTCTCCGGACTATAAAAATGTACCCCTTAGATTAGAAAAACACATCTATGTGAAACAACTAGTCGGCGCATCACCATCCTTGGCTTCCCAAGGTTAATTGTTGACACGAAAACGTGCCCCTGCACTTGGGTCAGTCCGGCGATCCAAAAGTGCACGGATACTTAGGGACGGGCCTAAGCGTGAAGTAGCACCGACGCCGCGTTCCGACTACCCTTAATAGTGATAAGGGCGGTGGAGTCGCCAGGCAACCAGATTACACAAAATAATCCAATTAGCCGAAAGAAATAGATTAAACAGGCTAAAATTAGCAAACCAGTCGGAGTCCTCCTGGTTCGAAGTCTGATGCGAAGGGTGCGCCGAAGGGTACCTTCGGCGTCTGGTGCGAAGTGCTCCGCCGAAGGGTGCTTTGGCGTTCGAACTGATCCGGCTGAAGGTAGACTCCGAACGGATCTGAGCACGGTGATCACCTCCGAACAGCGGGGTTCGACGTGCGATCTCCGATGCAGTGAATTACAGAGCAGTGACGCGAAGGCCACACATAGGTGCAACTTTGTCTGGTGCGGAGTGTAGTCGTGGTGAAGTCTGTCACGACGAAGTATGCTGGCGGAGCCTCTTGTCGAAGCCTGCGATCCTGTCGAAGGATGTCCTATGGACCTCCGGAACCGATCTCTCAGCTCCGAACACCTCTGGCGAAGGGGCTCCAACCGTGTGAACCTGCAACAGGGATGATGCAATGTACCAATTCGGCCTTAGGACCGAATCTTGCGAGGTGTTGCACGGGTGGCGAAGGTAGCAATCTTTTACGCAGATTAGCGGATACTTCACAGGCGAAGTAACAAGGCGATAGCAATCTGTTACGTAGATTAACGGGGACTTCATGGGTGAAGTACCAAGGCTTACCACTGTTCCGTAGTGGCGGACGGAGGGCTTCCAGGCAAACCCACGAAGAGGTACAGAAAAGTAAAGGTAAAAGTAAAGGTACGATCAAAGCATGGCTTTGGTTTGGTTTGAGTTGGGGGGAACTCCACGCCGGCCAGGCCCCTCTATTTATAGGGGGCTAACACCTAATCTAATCTACTATTAACCTGGCCAGATAGAGATAGAGATTGAGCTGGCGTTGCAACCAACTTTATCTCTACCGAGGTGGGCTTCGGCCAGGCCCGTCGAGGCCTACTCCTTGGGCCTAAGCTTCGGTAGCGTGGGCTTCGGCCAGACTCGTTGAGGCTTGTTCCTCGGGCCGAAGCTTTGGTAGCATGGGCTTTGGCCAGGCCCATTGAGGCTTGCTCCTCGGGCCGAATCTTCGACAGCGTGGGCTTCGGTCAGGCCCATCGAGGCTTGCTCCTTGGGCCGAAGCTTCGACAGCGTGGGCCTCGGCCAAGCCCGTCGAGGCTTGCTCCTCGGGCCGAAGCTTTGATAGCGTGGGCTTCCGAAGCTTTGGCAGCGTGGGCCTCCGAAGGCTTCCGAAGCTTCGGCAGCGTGGGCCTCCGAAGGCTTCCTGGCCAAAGCCCATGGGCTAGCTGGAGGCTTTCGGAGCCCACAGCTTGATGGGCTTCGGCCCTGTAGGGCTTCAGACAGACCCTGAACATGTGTATTTTCAGCCCAAATCACCTAAAATTGATATTTTGATAATCTAGCCATTAGTGCCGTTTTTGCTATCAATACATGCCCCCTGCCTTTTAGTGAACTAGTGAACTAAAAGCACAACGAGCTTGAGACGATACTGTTTATATCGGCTTTTTGACACTTTTATGACGTTTGCCACACACTCGGGAAATACCCTTTCAAGTACCTACCATTCAAAGCCCTTCGAAACCGCTCTCCCTACAGGGATTCCAGCACGTATGCGTTGCCGGGAGCAATTTCGGCTATCTTAAAAGGACCTTCCCAACTAGGTGACCATTTGCCGAATTTGGGACTTTTCGTGCCTAAAGGCAAAATCATTTTCCATACCAAGTCTCCTATTTGAAACGATTTTGGTTTAACCTTCTTATTGTAGGCTCTAGCTACTCTCTTCTTGTCTACCTCTATGGCTTCTAAAGCTCTTAGTCTCTTATCGGTCACTTCCTCTAGATTATCCTTCAGAAGAGCTTCATATTCACCGACCGATAAGCTATCTTGCTTCAACACTCTTAAGGAGCCAAGATCTACCTCTACAGGCAGAACGGCCTCTTGTCCATATACCAACTCATATGGACTGACCTTGGTGGCACCGTGCTTCGCAATCCTACAAGCCCATAACGCCTCGGAAAGCACTTCATGCCACCTTTTAGGAAACTCTTCAATTTTCTTCTTAATAAGCTTAATCACGGTTTTATTACTAGACTCAGCCTGACCATTGGCCTGAGCATAGTAAGGTGAAGAGTTTATCAACTTAATGCCATAGTATTCGGCGAAGTCCCTTACTTCTTTAGAAACAAATGAACTACCTTGATCCGTAGTAAGAGTCCGAGGGATGCTGAATCTATGTATGATGTGCTTTAAAATAAAATCGCGTACCTCATTATGGGTCATGTTCTTGAGAGGTACGACCTCGGTCCATTTGGTGAAGTAATCTGTTGCCATTAACACGAATCGATGCCCTTTTGAGGAAGGAGGGTAGATCTGGCCGATGAAGTCCAAACCCCAACCTCAAAACGGCCATGGCTTGATAATAGGATTGAGTAATGAGGCAGGAGCTAACTGGATGTTGCCAAACTTCTGACATGCCTCACACCCTCTGTAGTACTTGAAACAATCTTCAGTCATAGTCGGCCAATAAAACCCCGCTCTTTTGAGCATCCAACTCATCTTTTGGGCCGACTGATGAGTGCCGCAAAGCCCCTCATGGACTTCTACTGTAGCCACTTGGGACTGCTCGTGGTCTAAACATTTTAGTAGCACTCTGTCGATGGTTCGGCGATACAATGTGTCGTCTACCAACACGAATTTGAACGCTTGTCGCCGAACCTTACGATCAACCCTTCGGCTAGGGTCTCTCAAATACTGGACGATTGGGACTCTCCAATCGCCCTCGCAGGTTTCAGATGGCTTCGCTGGTACACCTTCTGAAAAAACCTCTAAAATACTGACTTCGGGGTGCCCCCCTGAGCCTTTCCAGCTCCTGCCGAAGCCTGGCCGAGGTGACCGTTTGGAGTGTGTTGGGCCGAAGCCCTTCGGAGGGTTCGGACTCTGGAGAGCCTTCCCCGTCTGAGAGACTTCGGATTATAGGCTTCGGCATGCCGGACCTCTCGGTGGGCGGAGCACTCCGATCCGGGGGCTCCGGCATGCGGTGGCCTTCGGCGACCTGAGTGCTTCGACCCGAAGGGTGCGCCTGTCCAGCATCACTGGCTTCGGCAATGAGACCAAACATCGGCTTTTTCAACACAGAAAATTTCCCTCTCCTAACTTGGTAGCCAGATGCTTGTTGAGCCAAATCATTAACGATTGAATTGGCTTCTCTTGACACGTGATATATTTTGAAATCATCAAAAGTAGCAACTATGTCTAGGCATTTGTCCAAGTAGCTATTCAGCAAGCCATTAAAACATTGAGCATTCTTGGCTACTTGTTGTACTACTAATAATGAATCACCGTACGCGTGGACGTGTTTAGCACCTACAGACTCCAGTAGTTTAAGACCTAGCAACAAAGCTTCGTATTCGGCTTGGTTATTAGTGGAAGAAAACTCTAGTCGGGCCGAGGTTTCAAAGCACATACCATTAGGTGATATGAGAACCACTCTAATACCCTGGCCATTCTTGCAAGCCGAACCGTCAAAATAGATTTTCCATGGCACTACCTCAACTAGAGCAATAGCATCACTCCAGCTAGCATCTATGTGATGATCAACTATAAAGTTGGCCACAACTTGGCCTTTCATCGCTCTTAGGGGCTCGTAGGCCAAATCGTACTCAATCAACGCGTAAGCCCATTTTTCGATTCTTCCACTTAGAATCGGCTTCTGTAACATGTTCTTTATAACATCGGTTTGGCAAATGACAACACTTGTGGTAGGGAGAAGATAATGGTGCAACTTGGTGCACGCGTAATAAAGTGATAAACATAATCGCTCCATAAATGCGTACCTGTTTTTGGCATCCAGCAGGCGGCGACTCAAGAATGTGATGATGTATTCCTTCCCCTCCACCTCCTGGGTTAGCACGGCTCCAATCACGCTGTCTTCAGCGACGATGTATAGCCAAAACGGAATCCCGACCTTGGGTTCTCTCACCACGGGTGGTGATGACAAGCACTCCTTGATCTTCTCAAAAGCGCTTTGCTGGCTTGCCCCCTAAGTGAACTCGACTTCATTTTTTTGCCGGAGTATGGGGACAAAGGCATCAATCTTGCCGGACAAGTTGGATATAAAGCGACGCAAATAGTTTAGCTTGCCTAGCAACTTTTGCACATCCTTCTTGCATACTGGCGCTGTAATGTTTCTAATCTTCTCAAGTCTCTTAGGATCAATCTCTATACCTCTCTCGTGAATCATGAAACCTAAGAACTTACCTGCCGACACGCCAAAAGCAAACTTGAGTGGGTTCATTTTCAACTCATATTGCCGCATCCTATCGAAAGCAACCTTCAAATTGGCTAAATGGTTTCCCATAGCGTCTGATTTGACCACGACGTCATCGATGTAAACTTCTAACATGACTCCTAACAAGTCATGAAAGATCGAGTTCATAGCGCGCTGATACGTGGCGCCGACATTTTTCAACCCAAAGGTCATGACGTCCCATTCGAATAAACCGACAAAACCAGGGCATCGAAAGGCAGTCTTATAGATGTCCTCTTCGGCCATAAAGATTTGATTGTAACCGGCATTGCCATCAAGAAAACTTAGTACCTTGTGTCCTGAAGCATCGTTGATCAACATGTCGGCTATCGGCATTGGATACTTGTCTTTTGGAGTGGCTCTGTTCAGATCCCTGAAATCAATGCATACCCGTATCTTGCCGCTCCCTTTCTTTTCCACAGGCACAATGTTAGCAACCCATTCTGCGTACCTGCATGGCCTAATAAATTCAGCCTTAAGTAGTCGTTCCACTTCCTCTTTAACTCGGTCGTAGAAAACCAAATTAAAGCGATGAGGAGGCTGTTTATAAGGCCTAAATCCGGGCTTGATGGGAAGCCGATGCTCCACGATCTCGCGGCTTAGCCCTGGCATTTCGCTATACTCCCATACGAAACAATTGACATACGACCAAAGTAGCTTTATTACTTCAGCCTTTTCAGCGGGCTGCAAATGTTGGTTTACAAAAGTTGGCCTTGGGATGCTACCATTACCTATATCGACTTCCTCCAAGGGATCGCCCGACGCAAAACCTTGCCCTAATTTTTCTACTTCGCTCAAGTCTTCGATGGCTTCGGCAATACCGTCTTTATTAGACCGATACTGCTCCACTCGAGACTTTAGCCAATCTAGATTATTCTTGCTAGACATGACTATTAGTACAAAAATAGTCGTGCTACTCCAGCCGACTTTACAGACACCGGTACAAACCATCCTCCGGATACACTAACAAAGTCATAATCCGAAAGATCTCTACCTGATAGACACTCTACTTTGTTATGGACGGCGTCAACCGACACATCGGCCAAAGCTACTTGGGCCGAAGTATCCGCGGGGATGACCTCCACCTCGTCGCCGTCCCACTGTACCAAGCACTGGTGTAGGGTAGAGGGGATGCAACAGTTCGCATGGATCCAGTCACGTTCGAGTAACACACTATAGTTACCTTGTACGTCGACGACGAAGAATGCTGTTGGCAACGTCTTGTTGCCCACCGTCAACTCCATAGAGAGCACTCCCTTGGCCTCAGAGCTCTCGCCGTTGAAGCCGTGTAGCATCAAGTTAGTCTTCTTCAGGTCATCTTCGTCCCTGCCAAGTTTCTTCAATAATGAATAAGGCATTAGGTTAACAGTGGCGCCGCCGTCGACGAGCATCCGGGAAATCGGCTTCCCATCGATGTGACCCCTGACATAGAGGGGCTTAAGATGGCGGGCCGAGTCCTCAGGCTTCTCGAAGATGGCGTTGCGTGGACCGAGGTTCAATTGAGTGACCTCGGCCTCGTCCCGTGGTGGTGCAAACTCGGCGGGTAATGTGACGATGTTGATGTCCATCGTCTGAGGCGCGGGTCCCTTAGAGACGGGCGAGTAGTCATCGTCGAGCATGTCGTCCTCGTCGTCGCTTGGACTATGAGCCGGGTTGGTTATCTCAACTGGCTTCTCTCTCCATACCTGCTTTGTGGCTAGCCGAGGGTGGATCTCTTTGAAAATAGCATCGCGCTCGGCCTCAGCTACCTTCTCGCGTATTTCCTGTGCCCGCAGCCTTTGTAGGCATCTCTTCTGTGATTTGTACATGCCTAGAGGAGCCCAAGATGGCTGTGGCTTGGTGCCTGGGGCTACTGTTTGACTCCTGCTAATTTTGGCCGAAGTGTGCCCTTCGGCCTCGGGCGCCCTATGTTCGAAGGGGGCTTCGCTGTGAACCCCATTGAACGGATCAGCCTCTTTCAGCCGATCGAACCAAGCTTGGGCGCGAAGCCTGGCCGAAGCATGCGGCTTACCTCTGTCAGCCTTCAGTGACAAAGTCTTCGGGATTGGGACTTCCTAAGACCCAACTCTGATAGTTATGGATTCGGACTCCCTGACTTCGGCTTCCGTGTGCTCGCACCCTTCGGCTTCGCCCTGTAGGGTCCGATTCGGAGGTACCACAGACAGTCTGTGGATTATGCCCCCCTCTGCTGCGTCTGTTTGCCCCTGCCATCCATAATACTTCGAAGGAAAACAAGGCATAGGGTTAGTCTGCGGAGGGTACCCTGACCCGGACGCGTACGGGGCCCACGGGGTCCCCGCCCAGTTATACGGCGGAGGCATCGGAGGCTCTAGCGGCTTCGGCCACAGCGAGCTGAACCCGTCACCCGGAGGGGGGTTTGGCCAAGTCGAAGGTGTCCCCGACCACACCAGCGAAGGATCCCGCCAGGCCGGAGGTATGTTTGGCCAATGCGGGCCGAAGCCTCCCATCGGAGAAGTCCACCGTGGTGTGGGGTTCGTCCATTGGGGGCCAAAGTTGTCGCATGGGGGACCCGTCCACTGGGGTTCGAAGTTGTTGTGCGGGGAACCCGACCATTGGGGTTCAAAGTCGTTGCACGGGGGGCTCGGCCATTGTGGCTCAGAACCACCGTGCGGAGCACCATGATACCGCGGCCCGAAGCCTTCGTGCGGAGGGTTCGCAACCTTCGGTCCGAAGCCTTCATGCGGAGGGTTCGCAACCCTCGGTCCGATGCTACCCTTCGAAGGTCTTGGAACCTTCGGCCATTTTACCTTGGCGTGCGGACCTGCTTCTTTGGCCCTCGTCTGATGCTTGTTCAACAACATGTTATATGTTACCTTCGGCCTCTTGCGAGCCTTAGCCGAAGGGGTATTGATGTTCTGTTTCCACACTCCTACCTCAGGGTTCTTTGGCACGAGTGTGCGAGTACGCGGTTCTCCAACAATCACATCTTTTCCTTTAGCAGTCTCGGCATGTTCTGGCCGAATAAACATCTTCTTCTCGCCGAGGTCGACGGCGTTGACTGGAAAAGGATCTTTATCCAACTTCATTTTTGGATCATGGTCTATCTTCAATCGTCCTTCTTCTATGGCCGATTGTATCTGCCGTCGATAAACATTGCAATCATTAGTATTATGAGAATGTGAATCATGCCACTTACAGTATGGATGTTTTTTTAACTCGTCGGCAGGTGGGATGACTTGACCCTTAGGTAACCTAAGAAGCTGACTCTTTAAGAGGAAATCAAATATTTTATCACATTTAGTCACATCGAACGAGTACTTGACCACATTAAGTCTATTCTTTGTGGGGGATGGTCGTAGTTCGGAGCAAGTGACAGGTTTGTTTTTAGTGTTTGTAACCCATTCGACCGCGTACATGTCAGCCGAATCCTCCTCCTCTGACTCCTCCTCATCAGAGCGTTCCATGATGTGGATTTCGGCCCTAGGTTTGCTAAACGTCTTAATAAATTTCTTATCCTTGGCTCGGCCTTCTTGGACCAGAGCCTGCTGTAGAACTTGGCTGACTTCTAAAAAGTTTTGGTTATCTAACCTCTCTTTAAGTTCGGAACGCAACCTGTTAAAAGCTAATTCCGCCAAGTCCGTTTCTGAGATATTAAGACTAAAACATCGGTTTCTAGTATCCCTGAAATGCTTGATATACTCAGAGGCGCTCTCACTAGATTTTTGCTTAACCGATGTCAAATGTGAAAGCCTAAGTTCTGTTTCGCCCGTGTAGAAACAATCATGGAACTTCCGCTCTAAATCGTCCCACGTGTGGATGGAGTTCGGCGGGAGCGCCGAAAACCAAGTGAAAGTTGTGCCGGATAGCGAGAGAAAAAATAGTCTAACCTTTAGGGCATCTATCCCGCTAACCTCTCCACACTGCGCCAAAAATTGACTAACATGCTCTAGTGTGGTCCTGCTACCCTCGCCATCAAATTTAGTGAACTCAGGGATCCTATAGCCGCGGGGGTAGGGTACTGTATCAAGATGATTGGGGTATGGTTTGCGATAAACCCTAACCCATCCCTTGGGCACGAAGCCGACACACTCCCTGAACAGTGCGCGGACCCGCTCATCTATATCATCTTGATAGTTTGTTTGCATGCGCCTCTCATGTGGGGGCGTGACACGCGGTGGGATATCAGCGTGTCGGCCATGTGCTTCCTCCCTACGCGCTATTTGTACAACATGCTCATGTCCGGGTGCCTGCGCTTGTGGTGGGGGTAGCGCGGGTATTGGCGCAGGTGTTGTGTGGTATGCAGTGTTAGTTTGTCCATAAGTATAATGATTGGTCTCGGCCATAAGTGGTGAGGTCGGAGACATGTTTGTCAGAGGTGCACTAGCTATAGGAACCGGGGGTACGGCCTCAGTGAAGCCGAACCTTCTAAGAGTCGCCTCTACTTGGGTGCTGACTACCGAATCTAAACGGTTGGCTAGCGAAGCGCTAACGGCCTGATCTACTGATGCGGCTATCTTTTGCTCAATTTATACAGAAGATAAATGAGGCGATACTGGTGTTACCTAGACCTGAGCGGGGTCAAGGGTGATGATGTCACGCTTGATGAAGCCTGCGCGCGTCTTGATGTAGCCCCCAAGCATCATGTCTTGGAGCGCCTTTAGCCTCGCCTCGATCTCTGCTCGGTCCTCTGCGGGGATATCTTCAAGTGTAGGTGACATTATGTTGCGGTTGTCGACATCCGCGCCTCCTATTGTGTCCATCGGTGGTGTAGACGTAGTAGTCGAAGTAGATGTACCGGCGGCCGATGTAGACGTACACATCATGTTGGCATAGCTTTTCCACAGCGGAGTCGCCAAAAAGTGTGTTGACACGAAAACGTGCCCCCGCACTTGGGTCAGTCCGGCAATCCAAAAGTGCACGGATACTTAGGGATGAGCCTAAGCGTGATGTAGCACCGACGCCGCGTTCCGACTACCCTTAATAGTGATAAGGGGGGTGGAGTCGCCAGGCAACCAGATTACACAAAATAATCCAATTAGCCGAAAGAAATAGATTAAACATGCTAAAATCAGCAAACCAGTCGGAGTCCTCCTGGTTCGAAGTCTGATGCGAAGGGTGCTTTGAAGGGTACCTTCGGTGTCTGGTGCGAAGTGCTCCGCCGAAGGGTGCTTTGGCGTTCGAACTGATCCAGTTGAAGGTAGACTCCGAACGGATCTGAGCACGGTGATCACCTTCGAACAGCGGGGTTCGGCGTGCGATCTCCAATGCAACGAATTACAGAGCAATGACGCGAAGGCCATGCGCAGGTGCAACTTCATCTGGTGCGGAGTGTAGTCGTGGCGAAGTCTGTCACGATGAAGTATGCTGGCAGAGCCTCTTGTCGAAGCCTGCGATCCTGTCGAAGGATGTCCTGGGGACCTCCGGAACCGATCTCTCAGCTCCTAACACCTCTAGTGAAAGGGCTCTGACCGTGCGAACCTACAACAGGGATGATGCAATGTACCAATTCGGCCTTAGGACCGAATCTTGCGAGGTGTTGCACGGGTTGCGAAGGTAGCAATCTTTTACGCAGATTAGCGGATACTTCACAGGCGAAGTAACAAGGCGATAGCAATCTGTTATGTAGATTAACGGGGACTTCACGGGCGAAGTACCAAGGCTTACCACTATTCTGTAGTGGCGGATGGAGGGCTTCCAAGCAAACCCACAAAGAGGTACAGAAAAGTAAAGGTAAAAGTAAAGGTACGATCAAAGCATGGCTTTGGTTTGGTTTGAGTTGGGGGGTCTCCACGCCGGCCAGGCCCCTCTATTTATAGGGGGCTAACACCTAATCTAATCTACTATTAACCCGGCTGGATAGAGATAGAGATTGAGCTGGCGTTGCAACCAACTTTATCTCTGCCGAGGTGGGCTTCGGCCAGGCCCGTCGAGGCCTGCTCCTTGGGCCAAAGCTTCGGTGGCATGGGCTTCGGCCAGGCCCGTTGAGGCTTGTTCCTCGGGCCGAAGCTTCGGTAGCATGGGCTTCAGCCAGGCCTGTCGAGGCTTGCTCCTCGGGCCGAAGCTTCGACAGCGTGGGCTTCGGCCAGGCCCGTCGAGGCTTGCTCCTTGGGCCGAGGCTTCGACAGCGTGGGCCTCGGCCAGGCCCGTCGAGGCTTGCTCCTCGGGCCGAAGCTTTGACAGCGTGGGCTTCCGAAGATTTGGCAGCGTGGGCCTCCGAAGGCTTCCTGGCCGAAGCCCATGGGCTGGCTGGAGGCTTTCGGAGCCCACAACTTGATGGGCTTCGGACAGACCCTAGACATGTGTATTTTCGGCCCAAATCACCAAAAATTGATATTTCAATAATCTAGCCATTAGTGCCATTTTTTGCTATCAACATTAATCCCTGCGGGATTCGTCACTCGGAGCTAGGATGCATCGTTCTGATCTCCGGTGAAGAGGTGAGTCCCACTAACCTCGACGACCATATCGACTAGGTCAGTATCCTCACGGATGCATTAGATTGATCTCTTGAGATGAATGTCGAAATAGTACGATCGCCGGTTTCATTATGTATTGGCTAGGTCTAAGGCTACATCAGATTGATCTCTTAGATTGATGTGATCTAGGTGTGATAGTTTGAGGATTCATCGGTTGAGTGCGACATCTCTTGGTATTGTATCTTTTTCATGCCGTATACCGTTCATCTAAATAAAGAATGCCTAATACTTTGATATATTATTAAGATCATCATGATTAGCTACCGTCTTGGTTTGTTCTGATCTAGTTATTGTGATGATTTTCCTGATATAGACATGTTATCTAGCATGTTTTATTTATTTCTATCATAGTACAAGCCGATAGGTGATCTTCAATTCAACTCCATATCTTATTCGCCATCGGAAAGCGCTCATCGTCCTATATGTGTAAACTTCCCATCTCATCAGCCAATGGCATGCTCGCCCAATTGCTTCACCATGGTCATCAGCCCTATGGCCGATCAACATGATATTCTATGAGTATTCCATCCTCATTGCGGTCATCGGTTCGATAGTTTATAGGCTACACTATTGATCATATTATCATGTTTCCTTATTAGTTGTAGGGTTAAACTGATTGGCACGCCTTGAACCCCTTTTTCTAAGAACGTAGGACCTGTACTGGAGTTAAGCAGATTCCCAGGCCACACGTGTGTCAAAGTGTGATCAAAAAATGCACCAACACCTGCCTTGGCAATCGCTTTGTCAATTCTTTGGAGTGACTGATTCTTGCTGTTGTTGTTCACCCCATCCTATTTGGTAAGAACTTGTAAGAGCTTACATTGTGCTTGACATATTACACAATATCACTCCACCTTCTGGTAGTTCGTAGGTCATATATATGTGCTTTTGAGTACTAATCATGGTAGGATCAGTGAAGCCTCCGGATCCCGTCAATCTAGAACAAATTACAAACACTAACGTTCTCATGCTCGTCTTCGGAGGCCACGGACGTGCCCTTCGTGTTCCTGTCCAACAAGGGCAACACTCCACTACTACTCATGCAGCGACTGCTAATCAGCACGATGATTACGCAGGAGAAGATGAGTACATGGATGAGAACGAGGAGGACGATGAGGTCCATAAATAGCCTCCCGGTCATCCACGTCCCTTCATTCGCAATGCGCAACCACCACTACAACAACCGGTACATGATGATGATCATGTAGCTAAGCTTAAATTAAATATTCCACCATTTGATGGTCGATATAATCCTGATGCTTATCTACCATGGGAGTTAGAAGTACAACAACATTTTACTTGTTTAAATTATCCTGAAGATAGACGTGTTAGTGTTGCCACTTGTGAATTCACTAATTTTGCTTCCATTTGGCGGTCTGAATATTGTCGTTTGCATCATGATAATGTTCTTGATACATGGGATGTATTGAAACGTGCTATGCATACTCGTTTTGTTCCTCCATATTTTCAACATGATTTGCTTAAAAATTATCTCGATTACAAACATGGATAATTTGTTGTGGTGTGGAAGAAGATAATGAAGTTTTACTTGCATGTTTCTTTGGTGGATTAAATGATGAAATTCAAAATATCTTATAATATAAGGAATATACCACCATCACTCGTTTGTTTCATCTTGCTTGTAAAGAAAAACATGAAGTGTTGGATCATTAGCGATGGAGATGGCCTAATAATTCTATAGGTCACACTTCATCTTGGACTCCATGACCACCAGCACCATCATCTCCTGGTGGTGCTGTACCCCCCCTCTGCAACCAAGTCCAGCACGCCCTCTTCTAGGGGGCCACCCGCAACAACTCCACAGAAAAATGAAGGACATTCAATGTCGTAGATGTTGGGGATACGGTCACATAGAACGAGGTTGTACCTCTACGCGTGTGATGATTGCTCGAGAGGATGGTGAATATGATTCTGTGAGTGACTATGATGAAGAAACGTTAGCCCTGATTGCTACACGGGGTGAAGACAATTCTGTTTCAGATCATGATATGGAGGTTATGGACGCCGAAGCTACAAATCAGTACAATAGTTTAATTGCACAGTGTGTATTAAGCGTGCAATTGAGCCAAACCGAGTGTAATTAGCGCCATAATTTGTTCCAAATAAGAAGAGTTGTGAAAGAACGTGCTATAAGAATCATCATTGATGGGGGAGCTGTCACAATTTATCTAGCATTGATATGGTGGAGAATCTTTCTCTCAATACAGGATAACATCCCCATCCATATCACATTCAATGGTTCGACAACACCAGTAGGCTCAAGGTAACACGAACTACGTGAGTGTATTTTTCTATTGGTACATATTCCGATTTTGTTGATTATGATGTTGTACCCATGCACGCATGTTCGTTGTTACTTGGTAGACCTTGGTAATATGATAGCACATCAGTTCATAATGGTAGAACTAATCAATATTCTATTGTGCATAATGGAAAGAAAATTGGGTTAAAACCTATGACTCATGAGCAAATTTACAAAAATGATCTTGCTATAACTAGTAGAGCAAAAACTAGGAGAAACATAAGAGCGAAAATCAGATTTTGCTGTAGAATTTGTGCCACCTAAGAATACTAGTAAATCTGATTGTAAGTTTCCAAATGAGATTAGATTGATGCATCCTTCTTTGCTTGCTAACAAATCTGATATTGCCAACTTGGATGTGAATACTTCTGTTTGTTATGCACTTGAGAAACCAAGTTGAAATGTGCCTTGGTTCTGTCTAAGTGATGAGTGATTGACAAGTTTGTTGGGTTTGATATTTGGACTTGTGATTGTCTGATGTCTTCACTAAATGGTTCAGTGTGTGTGGAAGAAACATGTTTGGAGCTCAAATCAAAAGTTCTGATTTGGAATCGGAAGTTCCTATTATTTTTAATTCGGAAATAGAGAGGTCAAACCGGAAGTTCTGATTTGGAATTGTTTATCGGAAGTTTCGATAGGAGTATTGGAAGATCTGATGTGTTCTAGTTTGTAGATCGAAAGGCCAGATCATAAGTTTCGATAGGGGTATCAGAACTTCCGATCGGGACATAACACATTGGATCTATTAGGGATTTAATTATGGTTAAAGGGCCACACCTTGGCATTATAAATAGGGAGGAGGAGGTCGTGGAAGTGAGTTTTCAGAAGCCCCAATTGCTCCACCCTAGCCTCCACACCTCTCTTTTCGCTTCCTTCTTGATCTCAAGAATTAAGATTGAGATTTCTCCCCGGTTCTCATGAGCAGTGCTAGCACGCTAGCGTGGGAATAATCCTTCCCTGTATGTGTGGACTTCGTAGAGGCGTTGATCGAATAACGACGCTCATTGTCTTCTTCATGTGGAAACCATCGGTGCTCGCCGATTGGATCGCCGAGGAGCGTGTGGAGCGAGATGAGGATAAGCGAGGACGCACTTACCCAACATGTTTTCGCTGCACTAGCGTGTCTCACGTTAGAAGGTAACGATTTATGATCCCTCACACGCATGGATCTAAGGTTTGGGGCGAAATTTTTGAAATTGTTGACTAGCATAGCCTCCCCATGTCCCAACAATGGTATTAGAGCCTACGTGCATAGTGTTCGATCTGGATCAATCATGTATGGAGATACGTGGTGATAAATATATTAGATCTATTTTTGGTTTGTCAAATTTCGGAAGTTCCGAAGTTGGATCAAAAGTTTCGATGCCAAACATAATTCGACTCAAAGAGCAATTTTTCTATCGGAAGTTCCGATGTTGGATCGAAAGTTTCGATATTGGTTTTTAATCGATATAGAGAGCAATTTGCCACCGGAAGTTCTGGTGGATCAGAAGTTCCGATACCAAATCGGAAGTTCTGATCTACACAAAACTACAAATTTTGAGTCTATTGAGCTATAATTTTCAGATCTAGATATCGATCACTTGTAGATTATTCGCCAAACTTTGTTTTGCAGATAATGTTGTGACTAGTATGGCCTTGCGGAGAATGTATGAAATGCATTGCATGTAATTAATATGGCATGTGTGTCATGATTATTTATAGCCTATGGTTGTTCAATCGTTGTACGACCTACGTGTCGACTAGTGATGCTTCAACTCATCTAACTAGTATAGGTAGTATAGGTGTTATTATTTATAATAGGCTAGTACAGGTTTATGGAGGTCCGAGTCGCACACAAATGACATGAGACATGGAGATCACCATGTGAAGGGACCACACTATGTCATAGTCAATGTGTTACATGTGGTGCTTACTTATGTTCCTGTTGTTGACGCTAAAATCTGTCGATCAAAGTACCAACTCACTAGCACCAATCCGATGATCCAAAAGTGCATGGATACCTAGGAACAACCCTAGGCGTGACACGATGTTGACGCCGCGTTCTGTCGACCCTAGATAGTGACAAGGGAAATAAACGGAGTCGCCAGGCAATTAAATTACAAGAAATAACCTAATTAACCAAAGTGTGGAAAATAACAATCAACCGGCCAAGCTAGGGCTGGTTAGACCGAAACAGTGGGGTCGGTCAGACTAGCCTAATGGGGCCGGTCAGACCAGGCATAACCCTGCGGTCAGACCGCACAAGTGAAGGAGGGTGCATTGGCGGTTGACTACACCCAGTCGGTCGGACCGACCGTGCGCCATCGGTCAGGACGACGTGTGTTGGCGGTGAGATGACGACCCGTCACAACCTGGTCAGACCGGCCCATCAATGCTGGTCAGACTGACAGTGCTAGATCCTAATGCCTAAGGTTGCCAGCGGTCGTATTGCGGTTGGCGGCTTGTAGCGAGAATTCTTGGCGAAGATGGGGGAGATGAAACACTGCAAAAACACCAAGAAACGAGAGGCAATTCGTCCAAGAGACCGAATTACCGACAAAAACCGATAAAACCGATAAAAATCCATTACGTGGATTAAACGGATGATTCACGGGCGAATCAACAAGGCTTACCGTGACTACGATGTGGCGGACGGAGAGTTTACAGCGCAAACTCACAACGATGGATGTGCTAAACTAATCCTAGGGCAAGGAAGTAGATTGAAAGGTAAAAGTGCGATTCAAGGTAAAATAATAGATTGGATTTATTAGGGTTTTGGGTGGCCCCTTGAATCGGCCTTGCCCCTATATTTATAGAGTTTGGACATGACGTGTCTGGGCTCTAATTTGAGTTAAATACGAGTCCAAGTCATTATAAATTAATTATGGATAAAATACCCCGAAATCACTTAATCTCACTCGGACTCAGATTTGGGCTGGTCTGACCGAACCCATATGACCATTCTGACCGACCCTACATGGTTAGTTGCACCAGCTTGTGCCAGGTCTTGGCATTTTTTCAGCCCAAATTACCAAAAAGTGATATTTTTACAATTTTGACCATTAATGCCATTTTTTGCTATCAACACATGCCCCCATGCATTTTGTTAAACTTTAGTGAGCCAAAAGCACAACGAGCTGAGGGCGATATACTCCATATTGCCCTTTCGACACTTCAAGCATTTTACCACACACTCGGGAAGTACTTTTTCAAATACCTACCATTCAAAGCTCTACGAAATCGCTCTCCTTGCAAGGACTCTAGCAAATATTCATTACCTAGAGCAATTTAAACAACTCTAAAAGGACCTTCCAAACTAGGCGACCATTTACCAAATTTTAGGCTTTTGGTGCCTAAAGGCAAAATCGTCTTCCAAACCAAGTCACCAAATTGAAACAATTTTGCTTCCACCTTCTTATTGTAAGCTCTAGCCACTCTTCTCTTATCTCTTTCTATTGCCTATAGAGCTCTTAATCTCTTATCGGTCACATCTTCCAAATTATCCTTCAAAAGAGTTTCATACTCATCGACCAATAAGCCATCTTGCTTAAGTAATCTCAAAGAGCCATGATTCACCTCTACGGTTAAACGACTTCTTGTCCATACACCAACTCATATGGACTTACCTTGGTGGCACCATGCTTTGCAACTATACATGCCCATAATGCCTTATAAAGCACGTCATGCCACCTTATAAGAAACCCTTCAATTTTCTTCTTAATAAGCTTAATCATAGTTTTATTACTAGACTAGGCCTGATCGTTGGCCTGAGCATAGTATGGTGAAGAGTTTATCAACTTTATACCATAAGATTCGGCAAAATCACATACTTATTTAGAAACAAACGAAGCACCTTTATCTGTAGTAAGAGTTTGAGGAATACCTAATCTATGTATAATGTGCTTGAAGATAAAATCGATTACCTCATTTTGCATCATGTTCTTTAAGGGCTTGGCCTCGGTCCACTTGGTGAAGTAATCCATAGCCATCAACATGAACCGATGCCCTTTTGAAGGGGAAGGATGAATTTGGCCGATGAAGTCCAAGGCCCAACCTCGGAATGGCCATGGTTTGATAATAGGATTAAGTAAAGATGAAGGAGCAAGCTGAATATTACCAAACTTTGATAAGCTTCACATCCTCTATAGTACTTAAAACAATCCTCAATCATAGTCAACCAATAAAACCCCGCTCTTTTGAGTATCCAACTCATTTTCTAAGCCAACTGATGAGTACCACAAAGACTTTCATGTACTTCACCCACAACAAGTCTAGACTGATCGACATTCAAACTTTTCAGAAGTACTCCATCAATTGTTCAGCGATACAACTCATCATCGAGTAATACAAATTTAAACGCTTGCCACCGAATTTTCCGATCAACCCGCGTGCTAGGATCTCTCAAATATTGAATAATTGGAGTTCTCCAATCATCCTCATGATTTTCTGAAGTCCTCACCAAATATTCACTTGATTGGCGTTCAAATCACAAATCTCAACTTGCCCTCGTGTCCTGAAATTTCCTGACATGGGGCGGTCAGACCGTCCATAGAGGGCCGGTCAGACCGGCCATTGTTGTATGACTGGCATAGGGTAGTCAGACCGACCTGACATGGCTAGTCAGACCGACAGCACACCTGCGATCGGACCGACCATGTCAGGCCAGTCAGATCGATGTGTTCTGACTTGCATGGTAAAACTAAATCAAGCATCGATTTTCCTTGCGCGAAAAATTTACCTCTTTTAATTTGGTAACCAGATGCTTCCTGAGCCAAGTCATTTGCTACTGAATTGGCATCTTTGGACACATGTGAAATTTCAAAATCATCAAAAGTAGTAATTATGTCTAGACACTCATTCAAGTAGCCATTTAATAAACCATTAATGAATTGGGCATCCTTAGCTATTTGTTGAACTACTAATAGTGAATCACCATATGCACGAATATATTTAACACCCATGGAGCTTAACAATTCAAGTCCTAGCAATAGAGCTTCATATTCGGCTTGATTATTAGTACAAAGAAATTCTAAATGGGCCAAGGTCTCGAAACTCATACCACTAGGTGATATGAACACAACTCCAACACCTTGGCTGTTCTTGCAAGACAAACCATCAAAGTAAAGTTTCCATTGCACTACTTCAATCAAAGCCGCATCACTACTCCAACTGACATCTACATGGTGATCAACTATAAAGTTTGCGACGACTTGGACTTTCATAGCCTTCAAGGGTTCATAAGCCAAGTCGTACTCAATCAATGCATAAGCCCACTTGGAGTTACCTCCACGCCCCCAAGCCTTCGCACCAGCCCCCGCCACCCAACTTTTAGATTTCCTACGTGTATGACCTCCCACGTTCTCAAGCACGACCAACCTGATGGAGGCAGGAGATTGGCTGAGGACCATGGGAAAGAAGTTGGACCTCCTCCCTTGCTCTGACACGGAGCGAGTGGCATTCGTAGCCCACCAACTCTAGGGTCCGGCTGCCGAGAGGTGGGATAACTACCGTGAGTCCTAGCCCGAGGGTCACGTAGTCACTTGGGCGGAATTCTCCAACTCCTTCCGAGCCGCCCACATTCCTACTGGAATCGTGGCCTAGAAGCAACAGGAATTCCGTGACTTGCAACAAGGAGGCAAGTCAGTCACGGAGTATCTCCACGAGTTCAACCGCTTGGCCCATTATGCGCTAGAGGAAGTCCGCACCGATGCTAACCGTCAGGCCAAGTTCCTCCAAGGACTGAAGGATGAGCTGTCCGGCTAGCTTGTCGTAGTGGACTATGACAACTTTCAATAGTTGGTGAACAAGGCTATCGTCTAGGAAACTGAGAAAAACCGACTGGACCTTAAGAAGATGAAGATGATAGCCTTAAGACACAACTAGGGGATCCTTCAGTGGCCCCGCTTCACTCCTCCGCCACATGTGCCGAGCCATCACCCTCGTCCCGCCTTCAGGCCACAATACAACCCTGGCGGTTTGAGCACCGGAAACCCCCGCCCAGCTCCACCTGCTCCACCAGCTCCATCATCTCCACTAGCATTAGCTGCCAAGGCCAACACTATGAGGGACCAGAACGGCAAGCCGGTTGTATGCTTCAACTGCCGTAAGGAATGACACTACTCCCATTAGTGTCTTCACCCCAAGCAATACTGCTCCCAACCCGGTGATCCGTGCCCGCGTCAACCACGTCACCGCCGAAGAAGCTCAAGAGGCTCTAGAAGTTGTCCTTGGTATGTTTACTGCAAACTCCATACCCGTAGTACTCTTATTCGTCTCGGGAGCAACCCACTCTTTCATATCCAAAAACATTGTGATAAATAATGTACTAGAAGTACTTTAACTACCCAAACCCTTGGTAATTGCCACCCCAGCAACCAAAATCTAGCCACCCTATTTAGCACAAGGACAAGGATAGATATCCAAGGGGTATTATTTTGGGCCGACCCAATCCTTATAGATTGCAAGGGCCTAGACCTCATCCTCGGTATGAATTGGTTGATGAAGCAGAAGGGAATGATAGACTGTGTCAGTAAGTCCATCACCGTAACCAGCGAGGATGGAATCACTATCACCTTTAAGATGGCCACCCATGGTTTGAGAAGGACTTCTCTCCACCAGATGGCAGTAGAAGAAGTACCTGTAGTCCGAGAATATGCGGACGTTTTTCCAAAAGAATTGCCACGGATGCCACCCAAGAGGGACATTGAATTCATGATCGAGCTCATTCCAGGAACCACACCTATCTCTAAGCGACCATATCGGATGGTCGCAAATGAACTAGCCGAAGTGAAAAGTAACATTTAAGAGCTCGAACAGAAGGGATATATTTGACCGAGTACCTCACCTTGGGGTGCACCGGTCATATTCGCCATGAAGAAGGATAAGTCGAAGAGGATGTGTGTGGACTATAGGGATTTGAATGATGTAACCATCAAGAACAAGTACCCTTTACCATGGATCGACGACCTGTTCAATCAGATCAAGGGGTCCTCAGTCTTCTCCAAGATCGACCTCCGATCAGGCTACCATCAGCTCAGGATCAGAGAGGAGGACATCCCCAAGACCGCATTCACACCCCGATATGGCTTATATGAGTATACAGTGATGTCGTTCAGACTCACGAATGTCCCCGCATTCTTCATGAATATGATGAACAACGTCTTCATAGAATTCTTGGAAAAATTCACCGTAGTATTCATCGACGACATCCTCATCTACTCCAAGAACAAGGAAGAACATGAAACCCATCTCCGTCTGACCTTGGGAAAGTTACGGGAGCATCAACTATATGCCAAGTATAGCAAGTGCGAATTCTGGTCGTCCAAGGTGAAATTCCTAGGGCATGTCATATCTATCGGAGGGATAGCCATGGACCCGACCACCGTGGAAGAAGTAACGAACTGGTTACAACCCAAGAGTGTATCGGAGATCCAGAGTTTTCTAGGACTGGCCGGATATTATCGGCAATTCATCAAAAATTTTCCCAAGATCGCCAAGCCCATGACTAGATTGCTACATAAGGAAGTAAAGTTCGAATGGACTCCAACCTATGAAGAAAGCTTCCAGACTGTAACACCCCAGGATTTCAAAAGAAATAAAATAAAAGAAATATATTATTAAAGGAATTTCTGAATTTTATTATCAAAGAAAAACCCTAAAAGAGCCCTATTAAAGCCAAACAAGGAGAAATAATCAAAATATGAACTTGAAAATTTTATGAGATAAACTAGAGGCCAAAACATAATTTCAGGAATTTTTACAAATTTTTATCAACAGAGATTCAACCCTTAATCAAATATATGGATTACTGGAATTATTTTAAATCAGAAAACAATTTAAATCCTAACGGGCCGACAACCTCCAAAGTACCTCCAGCCTAGCCCAACCCAAGCTCATGTCACTGACATGTGGGACCCGCCTATCGACGCACTTCCCCCTCTCTCCTCTCCCACCCGCGCCCGCCTGGGTCCCACACGGCAGCCACTCACTCCCCTCTTCCTCTCTCTGACCGATGGGGCCCGCCTGTCTGGCTTCCCTGTTTCGCTCACCCGCCGACAGGTGGCCACCTGTCGGATCCATCGTCTCCGATGGAAACCCGGCGATCCCCTTCCATTTTATCGTCGTCGGCCGCCCGTTTTCACCGATCCGATCCCAGATTTAGTTCCCGAAACGCTGATGACTCCATTCCATCCATAGCCCACGCGGATTCATGATTATGGAAGTATATCCGCAAGTTTGGAAACCTCACCGAAGATGGAAAGGAACCCCTCGGGTTTCCTCCGGTTACCTTGCCATAACAACACCAGCGACCCCCTATATATACCCCTCCGGCCACCTCCCTCTGCCCACACCTCCTTAGCGCAAGCCATCGATTTCCAGAGCACCGCCGCGACGTTTTTGGCCTTTAGCTCTGTTCCACCTCCAGCCACCGCTCGCTGGCCATCCAAGCCACCGCTGCCCTCGCCGTCGCCACCTTCGTGACCACAGAGACCCACCCGTCCTAGGCCACACCTCCGTTGGTCGAAAGGACCGCTGGATCGCCTCGCCACCGACGAACCTGAGGGGATTCGTCGCCCCTCTCCGTCGCCGGTCACCGTCAGCTCGCCGCCGCCACCACCGCCGGTACGCTCGAGTTCCCCTCACGTCACTAGTCCCATTTTAGGCCTTAGCTTGGCTAGGGAGCCCTCGCCGGCGCCGGAATTCCTCGCCGTTGCGCCGCCGGAGCCGAGAACGAAGGGGGTACAAGCCCCTTATCTCGTGCCGTGCCGTACGCACTCACAGCCGTCCGATCGCATCCGTGTGGCACAAATTAGATCCTGAGGGGATCTAATCAGAGCCCTTGGATACGGTCAAACCGGTATCTTTTAATCTGAGTCGTAGGTTGAAACTTAAATCCCTCGAGCGATCTCGGGCGTCCACGCATACCCCTTCGTCCGTTTTAATCCTGGCCGTTCAATCTCATTAAAACCCCCCGCCTCGCAGCTGGCCGCTGGATCCAGATCCAACGGTCCAGACCGCTCGGGTCCACGCGCATAGTGGCCCAGTCTACCGTGGGCCTGGCTCACCGTGGACCAGAGCTCAATTTCTGTTTAAATAAAATTTCAAAAAATTGTTTAAACTTTGAAAATTCATAACTTGCTCATTTTAACTCCAAATTTCACCATTCAAATTTTATTAAATTCAACATTTTATTCTCTACACATTAATGCCATAAAACAGTATGCTGCTATTGCCCAAAATGATCTTATTAATTAAATGAATAAAAACCCCTTAGGATCAAAATTGATAAATCATCAAATAAATTGGGAAAAGCCTTAAAAGCTAATTTTAATGTTTTTCACCAAACTTCAGAATATTAAAGCTGTACTTCACATATTAAAACCCATGAATTTTTATGTTTATTATTTGTGGATTTTTATTTGTTTATTGAATGTACTGTTTACTTTTCCGTATCGAGAAGATTACGAGTTCGTCGAGGAGCCGGAGTTCTATCTTGAGGTTCCACCTTCACCCTTTGCTGATCAAGGCAAGTCATCGACCACTCCTGTGGAAATAGTTGATCATCATTGAGCCCACGTTTTAATAAATTATCGCTATAAACTCATAGGATAATATTGCATTAGTCAAACATCAAGCCCTACACTTATATTTATTAGATCCCCGTCCTTGTGTGCAAACCCAAGCCATGCTTATTGAGCCTTAACTCCTTGTCACTCTACAAATATTATATTAGCTAGTGCCCAATGTACCGGCACAACAGCTATAGGATAAAAAGAATGAGTCGTAGATAGATGGATTCTACTATATGAAATTTCCCCGTTATTCTTGTCTCTGGACTCTGTTGGAGTTGGCTATGTTATAAGTATGGTGGGTTCCGGGTGCAAGCTAGGGCATTGGTTGGTCGCACCCGGGGCACTATAAGGACCGGTCTGCAGGATCTGTTGCAAAGCATTTCCGTACCAACCACAAGTCTAATGGGTAAGTCCTAACTGAAAGTATGGAACAATCCGACTCAATGCACCATAGTGGAGGGGGCAAGGGGTAACCTGCGGGTGACTTGTACCGACGTGGCTCAAGGGGGGGTATGGTGAGACTCGACGCGTCGAGACACGATACGAAACCCATAAGAGGGTGTTGTCGGGTCGAGGAGGACCATATGGAAGGTTTTGGCATGAGTTCCCGTGGAATGGGTCATCTCGTTACACTTTGGTGTAAGTGGTGAGTGCGTGCCTTGTGGGTACAGTGGTACATCTATGATCAGAGTAATTAATCTTTTCGAAAAGCCGAGTCCACGGTCAAGGGCGGGTTGTGTGACTACTCGCAGTTAGTTTACAATTGTTTGAATGGTTGAGTTATTCATGGCATGTAAGGACTATTGAGCGAGGTGGGGCTGACTGTACCCCTCGAGTTAGAAGATGATGATGCATACACATGTTTACGTTTCAGTACCAATAAATTGTTCACATTTAATTGCTTTACAAATTGTGCTCTTCCGCAAAATTAGCCACTATCTCCCTTGGTATTATCTTGCATTATATTTGCGTTCGGTGGCATGCTGAGTACGTTTGTACTCACCCCCGTTGACTTACACCACCAGAGCCCGTGTACTATGTGGAGGATGAAGGTCTGGAGTAGCGACCCAGTCAAGGCGAGACTAGAAGGAGGCGTTCATCTAGGACCCTTTATTTTATTAGTTTATCTTCACCTTTATTCACTTTTGTATTAATACGGTCTATGAACCGTGAATGATTGCTCGTATTTGTACGTGGTCGCATGATGAACGTCTTGGTTTATTGATTTTCTATGGAATTTCAATAAAGGTCATGATTTATTAAATCGGGGCGTGACACAGACCCTCAAGAAGAAACTTGTATCAGCCCTAGTGTTGACACTGCCGGACATCCGAAAAGACTTCCATGTCTACTACGATGCCTCTCACCTTGGACTAGGGTGTGTTCTCATGCAAGACGAGAAAGTGGTGTCATACGCCTCTCGACAATTGAGACCGCACAAGCTAAACTACCCCACACATGACTTAGAACTGGCATCAGTAGTCTATGCGCTAAAGATATGGAGGCATTATCTTGTCAGTAACAGATGTGAAGTTTTCACCGACCACAAGAGCCTCAAGTACATATTCACCTAGCCCGACCTAAACCTCAGACAAAGAAGATGGCTAGAGTTAATCAAGTATTACGACTTGGGCATCCACTACCATCCAGGCAAGGCTAACGTGGTGGCAGATGCTTTAAGTCGAAAAGGGTATTGTAATACCGTCATGGTGCAAGATCAATCTCCTCAGTTATATTGAGAAATGGAAAGGCTGAACTTAGGAATCACCACCAGGGAATACCTCACCGTCCTCGAGGAAAGACCTGCCTTAATGGACCAAAATCCACGAAGCGTAGAAAGAAGACCCCGACATCGCAGATATCCAGAAGAATATAAGGAAGGGAAAAGCCCCAAGCTTCTCTGAAGATGAAGTCGACACTATATGGTTCAGAAACCGACTATGTGTACCTAACCAGCCAGAGCTAAAGATCCTTATCCTCAAGGAAGCCCATGAGACCATATACTCCATACACCCCGGGAGTACTAAAATGCACCAAGACTTGAAGGAGAAGTACTGGTGGGTCAGTATGAAGAGGGAAATCGCTGGATATGTAGCCATATTTGATACTTGTCAGTGAGTCAAGGCAGAGCACCAGATACCTACCGGTCTATTACAACCCTTCAAGGTCCCCAAATGGAAGTGGGAAGAGGTAGGAATGAACTTCATCACTGGACTACCCAGAACTCAAGCCGGATATGACTCCATTTGGGTGATCATTGATCGGCTCACCAAGGTAGCTCACTTCATCTCCGTCAAGATGACTTATAGTGGCCCCAAGCTAGCAGAATTATACATGGCCCGAATCGTGTGTTTACATGAAGTCCCAAAGAAGACAGTATCTGATCTGGGTAGCCAATTCACCTCCAAGTTTTGGAAAAATCTTCAGGAAGAGCTTGGCACCTAGCTAAACTTTAGTACGACATACCACCCCCAAACGGATGGTCAGAATGAAAGAATAAACCAGATACTAGAAGACATGCTTAGAGCATGCGCCATAGATTTTGGCGGAATGTGGGATAATAGCCTGCCCTATGCAGAGTTCTCATATAACAATAGCTATCAAGTCTTCCTTCAGATGTCCCCTTTCGAGGCATTGTATGGACGTAAGTGCCGAACACCACTACTCTGGGATCAAACTGGCGAATCTCAGTTGTTTGGTATGAACATACTACGAGAGGCCGAAGCGAAAGTCAAGATCACTAGAGACTAGTTAAAGATAGCACAGTCCCACCAAAAGAGTTATGCCAACAATCGACGTAGAGATTTAGCATTCGCGGAAGGCGATTATGTCTATCTTCGAGTCACTCCCCTTCGAGGCACTTAGAGGTTCAACATGAAGGGGAAGTTAGCTCCCCGTTATGTTGGTCCCTTCCCGATCCTCCATCGGCAGGGATACGTTGCATATAAGTTGGAGCTACCACCCTCCTTAGCCGAAGTACATGATGTGTTTCACGTCTCCCAGTTGAAGAAGTGTCTACAGGTACCCACCAAACAAGTAGATCTTCAGCAACTCGACATCTAAGGAGACCTGACCTATATCGAAAAGCCTGTCCAGATCCTAGAGGTCAAGCAAGGAGTAACCAGGAATCGAGTAGTCCGTTTCTACAAGGATCACTGGAATATCCACCCTGACGAAGAGGCCACTTGGGAAAAGGAGGAAGACCAAAAAACCCAATACCCTGAGTTATTCTAGGAACTTTTCGAATCTCGAGGACGAGATTCTCTATAAGGGGATAGGTTTGTAACAACCCAAATTTCAAAAGGTAAAAAAATAAATCATGAAATAATGAATTTCCAGAAAAAGGATTTTTTTGATTTTCTTTAAAGATGAAAATGTTCAAATAAATAAATATCTAGAGAAATAGTCCAAACCAGGGTCTGAGAAAAATATATTATGTTCCTAAGACCAAGATACAATTTTGAGAATTTTTACAATTTTTTCTAACCTTTGCTGCTAGCTTATAATTTTAAACTATTTTCAGCAATTATTTTTATTCGGAAATGAATTTAAACAGTATTGGGCCGCTCCCCTCCATCCCTCTCTCTCTCCAGCCGGCCCAACCCATTCACCCTGCAGACCTCTCATTGACAGATGGACTCCGCCTGTCGGCGCGCTCAGCCTCACACCCGAGCCATGGCCCACCTGTTAGTCCCCTCCCCTCTCTACGCGTGTTCCCGGCCCACCTGTCGGCACCGACCATTGCACAGACGTCCCCTTTGCCGCCGCTGATAGTGGCCCTGCCTCGCCCTATAAATCTTCGTCTTCCCCGTGCCCCCGAGATCCCCGACCGCCGCCCTAACTTGCGAATCCACCCTCGCCAGCCCCTCCGGCTTAATTGCGCCCGCCATTCAACTCTTTGTAATCCTCCGCATGTTTCACCTCAGATCCCCCACGATTAATCCACTTAAGTGTTGTAATTGCCTGAGTTAAGCTCGCTAGTGTTAATGGGAGTTATCTCCCCAGTTACCCCTATTGCACCCGCCATTCCCCCTCGCGGGTGCCCTATAAAAGCTACTCTCGGCACACCGCGTCCAACACCTCCCTCAATTGCCTTCCGTCACCAGAACCGAGCCCCTCGGTGTTGTTTTTACGCCGCTCCTCTGTCCTGCCTCCAACTACCACTCACCGTCACCGGAGTTCGCCTTCGTCACCGTTGACCCCCTCTTTGTGGCCTTCGTCGTCTCCCAGACCTCGACCTCTACTCCATTCGAGCTCGTTGCCACCGGAACCCCACCGCCGATGAGGACCCGAACACTCCTCGCCGCCTCCGCTCGTCGCTGGTCACCGCCAGTCCTCCTCAGTCGCTGTTTCCGGTACCATCCGCTTCCTCTCCATATCCTTGTTCTGTTTTCATACTTATTTAAGGCTTTAGACCACCACCGTCGCTGCTAGGCTTGCCGCCACCCCCTGCCGTCGCTGGAGACGAAGGTCCCGTGCCGAATCCCTCCCGCGCGTGCCGGTTTTATTCTCCGCCGTCAGATCCCGATCAGACGACTACAATTAGAACTTAAAACCAAGCGCCAAGATTAGTGCTGAACAACGTTGACTGATATTGGATGATCTGAGCCACTCGTTTTCACTTAAAGCCTCACTTCGATCTCAGCCATCCACGTGTACCCCGTCACTGTGTTTTAATCTCAGCCGTTGATTTCTATTTAATCACCCCGCGCGTACTGTGCCCGTCTGATCTCGATCCGACGGTCGATCTTGATCTGGCTCATGTGCACAGTACATTGGTTCACCATAAACTTGGTTCACCGTGGACTAGAGGCTGAATTAGGATTTAAAATAAATTCCAGAAATGGTTTTAAACTTTAAAAATTCATAACTTCCTCAAATTAACTCCAAATTTGACCATTCAAATTTCAGAGAGTTTATCTCTTTATACTGTTCATGTTCATTCAGAAAAATTTATATGTTTACATTGAACATTTTATATTGTCCTAATTAGAATTAAAATAAAATTGGAGAAATCATTTTAAACCTCAAAAATCCATATCTCCTTGGAATTAACTCTAAAAATTACCATTTCAATTTAAGAAAAATTGTCTTCTAACTATCTTCATGTTTATCCAATAAAATTCATATGTTTATACTGAACTTTTATATGGTTTTAATTGGAATTAAAATAAAATCCTAGAAATTGTTTTAAACTTCAAAAACTCATAACTTCTTTGAATTAACTCTAAATTTGGCCATTCAAATATCAGAAAGTTTATCTTTTTGTTCTCTACCTGTTTAGCCAATAAAATTTGCATGATTGTACTGTTGATTCCTGTGGAACCAAGTGGTGTCGAACTGTGGTTTTTATCTTTTTGATGAGTGATTGACAAGTTTGCTCGGTCATGGAGATCAGTGATTGGTGGTTTTCTTGCATCGATGGGATAAATGTATGAGTGGAGATTGTGTGCCGATGGGATCGGTGTGCACTAGGGCTGGATAACGAGCCAGCTCGGCTCATTTAGCTCGGCTCGTTATAGCTCATTATGTTAACGAGCTAGCTCGGCTCAGCTCGTTAACATAACGAGCAGAAAACCCAGCTCGGCTTGGTCCAGCTCGCGAGATAGCTCGTTTAGCTCGCGAGCCAACTATTTAAAAGATGATTAAATAATAAATATTTAAATAATTACATATCAAACATCAAAATATGAAATAAATAGAATACATAAGGTTTCAAAAATTAATCATCCATAGTTCCATCATTATTTCTATGATTCCATCAAATTCATCACACATATTATTTATTTCGTACTTTTATATGAGAAATTCTATATATTTTTATATGATAAATTCTATAGGTCATAATAATAAATTTATAATAACAAGTTAGCAAGTAATAACTCGATATTAACAAATAAATTATAAAATAATGAGTCTCATATTGTAAGATAGTGTTTTATTATCGCTTTAATGGGTTGACTTGACTACTTGTGTTGAGCTCGTTAAGCTCGCGAGCAGCTAGCTCGAACTCGCTCGTTATACTAACGAGCTAAAACACCAGCTCAGCTCGTTAGAAAAATAGAACGAGCCGAGCCGAGTCGAGCCGAGCGAGTTAACGAGCTACGAGTTTTTTGTCCAGCCCTAGTGTGCACCACGTTTTGTGTTTTGGTTTGTCTTATGTGTGCAGGATGGAGATGTTAGCCAACTGTCAATGGCAGGTGATCAAGGGTCAAGCGGGGAGCTTGATGCCAGAGGATCAAGGAGGCCGGGTGAAGTTGGGGATGATCTCCGGAGTACACGTGGAGATAGAGCGAGTGATGGACGAACGGATGATAAAGACAGCGTGTCGACCAAGTCAACGAAAGGGAGACCAATGCAAGTGATCAGGCGGCTTGAGGGGATCGAGAGCGGGAGAGACTTGCTGCTGGTCGAGTTGACGGATTGGTATCACGTGTCGACGATTGGGATGACTTTGTTGGTTTCGGCTGAAAACTGTCGTATCAGATAATGTTTTTAAATTCCAATAATTAGGAGTTTATTTTTCTGTTTAGTAGTCTAGATTAAGTGTAATCTTTTTGTATTTTTTTCAGAATTTTTAATTCTAAAAAATATTAAAAGAATAGGTTTTATGATGTAATAAATTAGGAGTATACTTTTGTGTATTTTTCAGAATTCTTAATTCTACAAATACATAAGTGTATTTAGGTAAATACTTGGTCATGAAACCCTAATAGCATTTTGGGAAATACCTTGATGGTCTTGCTTATATAAAGGATCCATGCCTAGAAGATTAGGGGAACTTTTAGATGTAATCCTTTGGGGCCAAAACTTTTGGCGGGAATGTTTGAGAGAAGCAATATTTGTCCAGAAATTACCTTTGCTTTCTTCTCTATTTTTGTTCCTTCCTGCAAAGTGCTATTTTGCCGGTGTACTGTAGCAATCAGAGCACCACAGTCAGAGCCGCCGGAGAAACAGGCTAAGGTGTGTACTGTTGCTGATTTTTTTGGGTATTCCTGCTCATCGGTCGACTTCTAGTTTTTTCCTCTGAGTTGAATCTGCCGTTTTTTTGTTCTTGCCGATAGCACTGTTTGTATCCTTGATTCTCGTGGTAGTACATATTTTTGCAATGGGACTAGCAGATTTTTTTCTGCGTTGCCTGCGTGTTCATCAGATGATGTGATCCGAGTATCAGGCTTTTTCAGCCTCCGTGGGTTTTTTCTTCGGCCATCACATCTCTTCATGTCAACCAATGACAGGACAACACACTAGAGAAACTGCACATCAGTTCAGCTATCAAGGACATCATTGCTCTCTTGCTGCAGCTTTTTAGGATTTATTGCAATTTCTGTGTGATTTCCTCGCTGGTTGTTTTTCTTGTTCCGATTTTCTCACCGATTGATCTGACTGCACAACCATGTTTTGTGCAAAGTGCTAGAGATGCCTAAGCCTTTTTAATCGCTGTATTTTCCTGCCTCTGATCTGAATGCACCACCGAGCTACAGTGCACTGTCGGGGCAGCACCGCTGCTACTGAAGCCATCGTCATGAGCTTTCTGCATTGCTGATTTCGATTTCCTGCATGCGTGTGTGCTATGTTGTCCCATCATCATTTAGTAGCTATGCATGTACTGTTGCTGCAAAAGGATGCACTATTGATGGTTGCTCCTAACATCTACATCGCATAGGCCTCTGATAGGAACTTTGAGAATATTGCTACTGTACGCGGCTTGATTAGTCAAGCATGTACTGCTGCATACTGTGTGTGATTTAACTTGTCAAGGAAATCTCTTGTTCTTGTGTTCGGCATGCGCAAGGACTCCATCCAGTCTACAGATCACGCGTGGATATTTGTTTGTGAATATTTTTTATCGATTGGCTGCTTCCTGCTCTCGACCGGGAACCTGCTGCTAATTTGTTAGCTTCTCTAATTGGTTAGTGTTTCATCAGGAATTTTTCACGTTAAGTAAGGAGGTAAAAATATTTCTACCTTGCTTTCATTTTGATCCATAATATTTTGATGAAGTGCTTGATGATCCTTTTTCATTGATTAGTGAGGTTTTTCTGCCTGCACATCATATGTTCTTTTAATCTGCCTTGTGTGATTTGTTCGTGTGTTTTTTTAATTAGGACATCCGTCAGTTCTCTAAGGCTAGATTATTTTCAATGCTGGTGATCTCTTAGATTGTCAAACCATAAAATATTTGACAAGAGAGTAATAGCACTTGTTTTTCTGGGATTTTGTAGTGATAGTTTATTTGCTTCTTCTTGTTCTCTTAGAGGCATGTTGGGTGTTTTGAAAAGGCAATCAATTCACGAGAATTTGTTGAGGCGCCTATTCACCCCCTCTAGTCTCCTATTCCGGTCCCACAATTCCATTGTTTTTAATCGTTTATTCTTCTCGTTTTACGTACCTAGAAGAATACGACCTCATCAAGGAGCCCGAGTATTTTCCCGAGGTTCCACCTTCATCGTTTGCTGAGCAAGGAAAGTCACCAACCCCATTTTTGAGCATATTGAATCCATTTTTAATTAAATATCTCTAAAACTCGTAGGTTATATTTGCATTAGTCAAAAGAAGATCGTTACATTATATTTATCAGATCCCCGACCTTGATGTGCAAACCCAAGACATGCTATCGAGCCTGAATTCCTTGTCACTAGTATACTTAATAATATTAGATGTGTCCAATTTATTGCCATAACTGTTATAGGATTAAAAACGAGTTGTAGATACTTGGAGTCTGATATATGATCCCCGTATTTCTCTAACCCCTGGTATTCTATTGGTCTTGGAATTTGCTAAGTGTGTTAGCATGGTGGGTTCTGGGTGCAAGCGAGGGCATTGGTTAGTCGCATCCGGGGCACTATAAGGACCGGTCTGCGAGATCCATTGCAATACACTTCCGTACCAACCACAAGTCTAGTGGGTAAGTCTTAAATAGAGGTATGGGACGTTCCAACTCGAGACACTATGTGGAGAGGGGCAAGTAGCACCTGTGGGTGACTTGTACCGTGTGGCACAAAAGGGGGCGCGATGTTGATCTAGTGCGCTGGCGTGCCGGCAAAACCTATAGTGTGTGTCATTGGGTTGGGGCGTTTAATGCTAAAGGTTTCAGCATGAGTTCCTGTGGCTTGGGTCATTGGACACACTGCCGTGTGCGGGAATAAGTGCCTTGTGGGTACAGTGGTACACCTCTGACCAGAGTCTAAATCTTTTCGAAAAGCCGAGCCCACGGTAAAGGGCAGGTTGCATGGCATCCCACAGTTAGTATATGTTTGAGAAGTGTTGCATGTTGATTGGTCATGAAAGGACTGTTGAGCAAGGATGGCTGACTGTACTCCTTGAGTAAGAAGATGTTGCATCATCCGTGATTTAATTATTCTATATAATTAAACCTAACTCACATTAACTGCTGCAACCTAAAAATGTACTTTTCCGCACTTTAAACCATTATCTCTCCTTGTTATTACCTTGCACTATTATTGCATTTCTCGGTGGCTTGTTGAGTATGTTTGTACTCATACCCGTTGGAAAACCCACTTTAGAGATGGTGTACTATGACGAGGACGGTCTGGAGTAGCAACCTAGTCAAGGAAGCGACCCTGGAGGAGATGTTCATCTAGGTTATTATTTTCCTAGTTTCTTTTATACTAACACTTGTGTAACAATGTGGTCTGCGAACCACGAATGATTGTCGTACATTCGTTGTCGTGTTATGAACATCTTGTGATTATTGATTTTCACTGGAATTTCAATAAAGTCTGGGTTTTATTAAATCCGGGCGCTACACGTAGCTTCCCTATTCCCCAATAGTGGTATCAGAGCCTACGTGCATAGTGTTCGATCTAGATCCCTCATGTATGGAGATACATGGTGGAAAAACAGATTAGATCAGTTTCTGTCCACGGTAGATCGGAAGTTCCGATAGAGGATCGGAAGTTCTGATGTTGATCGGCTGTTCCTCTTGATACAAAAATTAATTGTTGCGGTGTGGGATTCTGATATTGATCGGAATTTCCGATACCAGATCGAAAGTTCTGACCCGCGCGAATTTAAAAATTGAGCCAATTGACCCAGGTTATTCAGATCTAGAATCCAGTCACTTGTAGATTGCTTGCCTAACTTTGTTTTGCAGAGAATGATGTGATGAGTGGCATGACCTTAGATAAATGTTATGTATGATATGCATGCAATGAATGTAAATTAAATATGGCCTACGTGTCATGGTTATTTACAATGCAAGGTTGATGTAAAATTTATTACGACTTTCATGTTGTTTCTACGGTGCTTTGGCCCATGTAATTATTATAGCCTATGCGAGATGGACTAGTACTCTTGATAGAGGCCAGGAGCACGCACTCAATGACGGGAGCCATGGAGATGGAGATCTCCATGTGAAGAAGGCCATGCTATGTCACAGTTAATATGATTGCCTGTGATGTTTTCTTATGTTCCTGTTATTTTATTCTTGCATGTTTCGTGTGCGCTAGGGACGTTACGATGCTAGAAATAGTTTTCCTTAAGAAAATTAAGTGTTGATACTCATCCCAATAGCAGCCCCCACCAAGGTGTTGGGGAATAGGGGAGCTACGCTAGCCGGCAAATTCAAAATTTCCGCCCTACGACCCTAGGCTCATGTGCGTGTGAGATCATAGATCGGTACCTTCTAGCACTTGACGCGCTAGGAGCAGCGGAAGAAGAGGTTGATGAAGCGCGTCAAGCCTATCCTCGCTTTGTCCAGGCCGCTCCTCACCGATCCAATCGATGAAGAAGTCACCTTTCCTCGTGGTGATGGCCACGAGCATCACTTATGGAGCAACGCCTCCACGGAGTCCACACATACAGGCATGGTGTTCCTCCCATGGCAGCGTGCTAGCACCGCACGTGAGAGACGGGAAATTCTCGATCTCAACGGTTGAGATCAAGAAAGGGAGGAGAGGACTCGAGAATTTCCTGTCTCTCACGTGCGGTGCTATCACGCTGCCGTGGGAGGAACTCCATCCCTGTATGTGTGGACTCCATGGAGGTGTTGCTCCATAAGCGACGCTCATGACCGTAACCATGAGGAAAGGCAACTTCTTCATCGATTGGATCAGCGAGGAGCATCCGGGACAAAGCGAGGATAGGCTTGATGCGTTTCATCAACCTCTTCTTCCGCTGCTCCTAGCGCGTTAAGTGCTAGAAGGTACCGATCTATGATCTCACATGCGCATGAGCCTAGGGCCGTAGGGTGGAAATTTTGAATTTGCCGGCTAGCGTAGCTCCCCTATTCCCCAACAGTGGTATCAGAGCCTACGAGCATAGTGTTCGATATAGATCCCTCATGTATAGAGATACATGGTGGAAAAATATATTAGATCTGTTTCTATCCACGGTAGATCGGAAGTTCCGATGGCGGATCGGAAGTTCCGATACTGATCGGATGTTCCGATATCGAATAATGATTCGATACAGAAGGCAATTGTTGCGATGCGGGATTCCTATATTGATCAGAAGTTCCGATGCCAGATCAGAAGTTTTGACCGACGTGATTTTGAAAAACAGAGCTTGCTAACCTAGGTTTTCAGATCCAGAATCTAGTCATTTGTATATTGCTCGCCTAACTTTGTTTTGTAGAGAATTTCATGATTGGCATGGCCTTGGTTAAAATGTGATGTATGAGATGCATGCAATGAATGTAAATTAAATATGGCATGCATGTCATGGTTATTGATGGCCTAAGGCTGATGTAAAATTCATTACGACTTGCATGTCGTTTCCGCGGTGCTTCAGCCCATGTAATTAGTATAGCCTAGGCGAGATGGACTAGTACTCTTCATGGAGGCCGGGAGAACGCACTCAAAGATGAGAGCCATGGAGATGGAGGTCGCCATGTGAAGAAGGCCATGCTATGTCATAGTTAATATGATTGTCTATGATGTTTTCTTATGTTCATGTTATTCTATTCTTGCATGTTTATTGTGCACTAGGGACGTTACGATGCTAGAGTAGTTTTCCCTCAGAAAATTAAATGTTGATGCTCTTCCCAATAGCTACAGCCACCAGGGTTCATGCTCATCGATAGTGGGTCTGCCAAAGCAGGGTGCTATCTTTTAGCTTGACCAGTTGAGGCAAAAGTCGGACTTCTGCACGCATAGTATTGGTTCACTTGACAAGGCTATCAAAACGGTTTTGGGCCTTGGAGCATAGGAGTTGGGGTCGAGCATTTGATGTTTCTCTAACGACAAGAGTGACATACGATGTGATTAGCAAGGAGTTGCTTACTTATGTCAACTAGCTTCTAGCAGTGATGCCAAAGCTCGCTAGGAGATAGCGTGACCATGGATCTTGGGCCACTATTAGTCATGAGAGGGAAAGTGACTGGTTTAGATAGTGGAACATCTTTTATTGGATGAAAGATAAACATTGCATAGTGCTAAACCTCGCATTTAATCTTTTGTAGATCATGGCACCTACTACGTCTACTGTTAAGAGCACTCCAGTTTTTAATTTGTGATCTATTTTTGAACGAGATAAATTGTCTGGAACAAACTTTATGGATTGATATCGAAACTTGAGAATTGTTCTCAAGCAAGAGAAAAAGGATTATGTTCTAGAGGAACCCCACCCTGATGAACTAGGAGAAGATGCTTCTACAACAAATAAATGTGCTTATGAGAAGCATGCTAGTGATTCCACAGATGTTAGCTGCCTGATGCTTACTTGCATGTCCTCTCAGTTTCAGAAACAATATGAGGATCGTGGTGCCTACGATATGATAGTGGGGCTTAATGGCATGTTTTAGGACCAAGCAAGGGCAGAGAGATACAATGTGTCTAAATGCTTGTTTGGTAGTAGGCTGGCTGATGGGAGCCTAGTGAGCCCTCACGTGATCAAGATGATTGGTTGCGTGGAGACTCTAGAAAGACTAAGCACTCCATTGGATCCGTATCTCACTATTGACGTTATTCTCCAGTCGCTGCCACTAAGCTTCGAGCCGTTCATCATGAAGTACAACATGGTTGGATTGGAGAAAACACTAGCTGAGTTGCATGAGATGCTGAAATTTGCTGAGGAGAGTATCAGAAAGGCTCCAAACCATGTGATGGTGGTTCAGAATGAGGGCAAAAAGAGGAGGAGGAAGTAGGCTAAGAATACAGATGCAATCTCTAGTGCAAAGTCTAAAGCAACTGGAAAGTCTAGGTCTGATCCTACCAACTCCGACGTGTGCCACCATTGCCATAAGCCTGGGCATTGGAAGCACAACTGCAAGGAGTACCTGTAAGAGCAGAAAAACAAGAAGGGAAGTAGGACTTCCGCTTCAGGTATTAATGTTATTGAAATTAATCTTGCTACTCGTCCAAACGATTCATGGGTATTTGATACCAGATCGATGATTCATAATTGCAAATCGGTGTAGGGGCTGAGTAGAGTAAGAAAGTGTGCAAGTAGTGAACTGGATATCCGCATCAGGAATGGTGCAAAAGTTGCAGTGTTAGCCGTCGGTGTCTATTCACCGTCGCCACCGCCAGGATTAGTTTTGGAGTTAAATAATTGTTATTTCATTCCTGCCTTATGCAGAAACATTATCTCTTCTTCATGTTTATAGGAAGATGGCTTTGAATTCGTAATAAAGAAGAAGAGTTGTTCAATATTTTCGAATGGCATGCTTTATGGTGTTTGTCCATTAATGAATGGATTGTATATCCTAAGTCTTGACGATGCACATGTTTATAACATTAATACTAAGAAACAACGACTCAATGATTTGAATCCCACCTACGTCTGGCATTGTTGTTTGGGTCATATAAATGAGATGCGTGTACGGAAGCTCCATAGTGATGCACTTTTGGAGTTATTTGATTTTGAATCATATGACACATGCGAGTCTTGTTTACTTGGCAAAATGACAAAGACGCCTTTCACTGGACAAAGTGAGAAGGCAAGTGAGCAATTGGCCATAGTACATACTGATGTATGTGGTCCAATGAGTCACCCGGCTAGGAAAGGATTTCAGTACTTTATTACTTTTACCAACAACTTTAGTAGATATGGCTATGTCTACTTGATGAGGCATAAGTGGGAATCCTTCGAAAAGTTCCAGAATGAGGTACAAAATCATACGGGCAAGATAATTAAATTTCTATGATTGGATCATGGGGGTGAATATTTGAGCCATGAGTTTAGTGATCATTTGAAGCAGTGTGGAATTGTTCCACAACTGACTCCACCTGGCATGCCTCAAAGGAATGGGGTGTCTGAGCGGAGAAACCACACTTTGTTGGACATGGTGCGGTCCATGATGAGTCACACTGATCTTCCATTGTCCTTTTAGGGTGACGCTCTAGAAACCTCAGCTTTCACAATTAATAGAGTTCCATCTAAGTCGGTGGAGAAGACGCCATATGAGATGTGGTCTGGGAGGCGTCCCAGTTTGTCTTTTCTAAATATTTGGGGATGTGAGGCCTATGTCAAACGTATGTCGTCTGACAAGCTCAGTCCTAAGTCTGACAAGTGCTTCTTTGTGGGGTATCCTAGGGAAACCAAAGGATACTATTTCTACAATAGAGATGAGGGCAAAGTGTTTGTCGCTCAAAATGGTGTGTTCCTTGAGAAAGAGTTTCTCTCAAAAGGAGTTAGTGGGAGGACTGTGCATCTCAAAGAGGTTCGAGAGCGTGTGGAAAGTGTTCCAAATCCCACTGAGCTAGAGAAGGAGGCACAAGCTATTGTAGATCCTGTTGTGGATGCACCAGCCCCATGGAGGTCTGGGAGAGTAGTCCATGCGCCAGAGAGGTACATGCTCTTGACCACTAGGCATCGCGACATGTTTTTGTAGGTCAATGACGAACCCAAGACCTATGCGGAAGCAGTGATGGGACCAGACTCTAAGAAATGGCTTGGAGCGATTAGATCCAAGTTGGAGTCCATGTGTGTTAATCAAGTTTGGAACTTGGTTGATCCATAATACATACTGATGTATGTGGTCCAATGAGTCACCCATCTTGGAAAGGATTTCAATACTTTATTACTTTTACCGACGACTTTAGTAGATATGGCTATGTCTACTTGATGAGGCATAAGTGGGAATCCTTCGAAAAGTTCAAGGAGTTCTAGAATGAAGTACAAAATCATACGAGCAAGAAAATTAAATTTATATGATCGGATCGTGGAGGTGAATATTTGAGCAATTAGTTTAGTGATCATTTGAAACATTGTGGAATTGTTCCACAACTGACTCCACCCGGGACACCTCAATGGAATGGGGTGTCCGAGTGGAGAAACCACACTTTGTTAGACATGGTTCGGTCCATGATGAGTCACACTGATCTTCCATTATCCTTTTGGGGCCACGCTCTATAAACCACAACTTTCATGATTAATAGAGTTCCATCTAAGTCAGTAGAGAAGACACCATATGAGATGTGGTCTAGGAGGCGTCCTAATTTATCTTTTCTAAAGATTTAGGGATGTGAGGCGTATGTCAAACATATGACGTCTGACAAGCTCAGTCATAAGTCTAACAAGTGCTTCTTTGTGGGGTATCCCAGGGAAACCAAATGATACTATTTCTATAATAGAGAAGAGAGCAAAGTGTTTGTCGCTCGGAATGGCGTATTTCTTGAGAAAGAGTTTCTCTCAAAAGAGGTTATTGGGAGGACTGTGCATCTCGAAGAGGTTTGAGAGCCACTAGAAAGTGTTCCAAATCCCAATTAACCAGAGTAGGAGGCGCAAGATGTTAAAGACCCTATTATAGATGCGCAAGTCCCACGATGGTCTGGATGAGTAGTCCATGCGCTAGAGAGGTACATGTTCTTGACCAATGGGCATCACGACGTGTTTTTGTTAGACAACAACGAGCCCAAGACCTATGCGGAAGCAGTGATGGGACCAGACTCTGAGAAATGGCTTGGAGCCATTGGATCCGAGTTTGAGTCCATGCATGTTAACCAAGTTTGGAACTTGGTTGATCCGCCCGATGGTGTAAAAACTATTGAGTGTAAATGGATCTTCAAGAAAAAGATAGACGTTGATTGAAATGTTCACATCTATAAGGCACGTTTGGTGGTGAAAGATTTCAGACGGATTCAAGGTGTTAATTATGATGAAACGTTTTCGCCCGTTGCCATGCTTAAGTCTATTCGGATCATCCTAGCTATTGTCGCATTTCATGATTATGAGATATGGCAAATGGATGTCAAAACGGCTTTCCTAAATGGAAACCTAAGTGAGGTTGTGTATATAACATAATCTGAAGGTCTTGACGGTCCGGGGAATGCCGGGAAAGTTTGCAAGTTGCTAACGTCCATTTATTGGATGAAGCAATCTTCTCGGAGTTGGATTCTTCGCTTTGATGAGGTAGTCAAAGGGTTTGGCTTCATCTATAACTAAGAAGAACCTTGTGTTTACAAGAAGGCCAATGGGAGCTCACTTGTGTTTCTGGTCCTATATGTGGATGACATATTGTTGATCGTTAATGATATTCCTTTGTTGAATGCTATCAAGACTTCACTGAAAAATAGTTTTTCAATGAAAGATCTTGGAGAGGCAACATACATTTTGGGCATAAAGATCTATAGAGATAGATCAAAGAGGCTAATTGGATTAAGCCAGAGTATGTACATTGACAAGGTTTTGAAACGATTCAAAATGCAGAATTCTAAGAAGGGTTTTCTACCAATGTCACATGGTATTTCTCTTAATAAGACTCGGTGTGTTGTGACACCTAATGAGCTAGAGAAGATGAGTGCAATCCTGTATGCCTCCGCAATTGGATCCATCATGTATGCCATGCTATGTACACGTCCAGATGTGTCATATGCTCTAAGTGTTATGAGCAGGTACCAATCGAACCCGGGTGAAAGTCACTGGGCTGTAGTAAAGAGTATCCTCAAGTACTTGAGAAGGAGTGAGGAAATGTTCCTAGTTTACGTTGGTGAAGAGGAGCTCGTTGTAAGTGGTTATACAGATGCTAGCTTTTAGACCGATAAAGATGATTCTCGATCACAATCTGGTTTTGTGTTTTGCCTCAATGGAGGCGCAGTGAGTTGGAAAAGTTCCAAGCAAGAGACGGTGGCCTATTCTACATTGGAAGCTTAGTATATCGCTGCTTCAGAAGAGGCAAAGGAGGCCGTTTGGATCAGGAAGTTTGTTTCTGAGTTGAGTGTTGTTCTTAGTTCGTCCAGTCTAGTGACCTCTATTGTGATAATAGTGGTGCCATTGCGCAAGCCACAGAGCCTAGATCGCACCAGAAATCCAAACATATACTTCGGCAAAAGGGAGGAGAGGACTCTTAGGTGGCTAGGTCTAATATAGGCTTATTCCTTTTCCCAAGACCTCCTCCTCTCCTTATATAGG
This sequence comes from Zizania palustris, assembly GCA_019279435.1. Taxonomy (NCBI): domain Eukaryota; kingdom Viridiplantae; phylum Streptophyta; class Magnoliopsida; order Poales; family Poaceae; genus Zizania; species Zizania palustris. Next base: position 15,791,078 of record JAAALK010000085.1, on the reverse strand, counting down.
GCTAAAAGCCCCCTGGGTCGTGCACATATTGGAGCCCCAAATTAGTTAAAACTAATCCGTATTCGTAATAAATCCAATCTGATACCCCACATCAGAACATCCGACAAGGTATTTTTCAGGTCTCCAAATTCAGCACGACACGCAATAGATCCAATCTGTTTTCACCCACCTCGAAACTTCCGATACCATATCGAAACTTCTGATCGGTACAAAAATTCCCCAATTCCGAATCAGAACTTCCGGCTCGTCGGAACTTCCGATACCATATCGAAAATTCCAAAGCAACAATTGCTCTCTCTATCGAGACCAGAAATTAACCGGAACTTCCGATACTCACTATCGGAACTTCCGATCCACGGAATTTTCTTGGGCATATCCTTCAATCTCCCACTTGCAGAAGAACCAATTCTTTGCATGTTTTAATCCATCCCCTTAAGTGTGTGACCCGATAGGTTCATACACTAACGGTTGTACACCGGACACCATTTTTGACTCACTGATCAATAGCGGTACCTTGCAACACATATTGACCCTCGAAAGCGTACAAAATCAAATTTTCATGAACCTTGATATACACATGCACTAGTCCCTTCACCACGTGTTGTCAGTCAAGTCCAAGGCGAGATACGTGCCACCCTTGTTGGTTAACTTGACATGTTCACTCGATCAAGTATCGGATTCAAATCCTAACTAACTCCTTAGTCATATTTACATGGCCATGCACTTTTTCAATCCAATACCTCGAGGGGCCTAGAGATGACTCTCTCGTTATTAAGTAGGGCAAATTCCATCTTGACCGCTCACATCCCAAGACATGTTTCACAACACACGTGAAAACAACCCTTATTACAACCCTGTTACAGAATAGTGTTAGGAAGCATCTAAGTGTGTCACTACGCATTCTGTAATCAAATGAAGATCTCAGGTCCAAGGACTCTACGGGTACACCATTTGCCGGCATATACTTCCCTGATTTCCTGTGATGCTTTCTTATGTTCCTGTTATTCTATTCCTACATGTTTTGTGTGCTCTAGGGATGTTACGATGCTAGAATAGTTTTCCCTAATAAAAATAAGTGTTGATGCTCTTCCCAATAGCTTCCCCCACCAAGGTTCATGCTCATCAATAGTGGGTCTGCCAAAGTAGGGTGCTATCTTTTATCTCGACCAGTTGGGGCGGAAGTCGGACTTCTGCATGCATAGTATTGGTTCACTTGACAAGGCTATCAAAATGGTTTTGGGCCTTGGAGCATAGGATTTGGGGTCGAGCATTGGATGCTTATCCAACAACAAGAGTCACATATGATGTGATTAGCAAAGAGTTGCTTACCTATGTCAACTAGCTTCTAGTAGGGATGCCAAAGCTCACTAGGAGATAGCATGATCATGGATCTCACGCCACTATTAGTCATGAGAGGGAAAGTTACTTGGTTTAAAATAGTGGAACATCTTTTATTAGATAGAAGATAAATATTGCATAGTGTTGAACCTTGCATTTAATCTTTTGTAGATCATGGAACCTACTACTTCTACTGTTAAGAGCACTCTAGTTTTAATTTGTGATCTATACTTGAATGTGATAAATTATCTAGAACAAAATTTATGGATTGGTATTGAAATTTGAGAATTGTTCTCAAACAAGAGAAAAAGGATTGTGTTTTGGAGGTACCTCACCCTGATGAACCAGGAGAAGATGCTTCTGCAGTAGACAAGCTTGCTTATGAGAAGCATGCTAGTGATTCCGTAGATGTTAGCTGTCTGATGCTTGCCTGTATGTCCTTTGAGTTTTAGAAACAATATGAGGACGTGATGCTTAAGATATGATCATAGGTATTAAGGGCATGTTTTTGAACCAGGCAAGAGTAGAGAGATACAATGTGTCTAAGTGCTTGTTTGGTAGCAGGCTGGCTGAAGGGAGCCCAGTGAGCCCTCACGTGATCAAGATGATTGGTTGCGTAGAGATTCTAGAGAGACTGGGCACTCCACTGGATCCGTACCTAGCTATTGATGTCATTCTCTAGTTGCTCCCACTGAGCTTTGAGTCGTTCATCATGAATTATAACATGGTTGGACTAGAGAAGAAACTAGATGAGTTACATGGGATGCTTAAAACTGCTGAGGAGAGTATCATGAAATGTTCTAATCAAGTGATGTTGGTTCAGAAGGAGGACAAAAAGAGGATGAAAAATGCTAATACTATAGATTTGATCTCTAGTACGAAGTCTAAACCGACTGGAAAGTTTAGGTCTAGTCCTGCCAACTCTGATGTGTGCCACCATTACCACAAGCCTAGGCATTAGAAGCGCAATTGCAAGGTGTACCTGGAAGAGTAGAAGAATAAGAAGGGAAGTGGGACTTCCGCTTCAGCTATTAATGTTATTGAATTTAATCTTGCTACTTGTCCAAATGATTCATGGGTATTTGATACTGGATCGATGATTCATACTTGCAAATCATTGCAGGGGTTGAGTAGAGTAAGAAACTGTGCAAGTGGCGAGCTGGATATCCGTGTTGGGAATGGTGCAAAGGTTGCAACGTTGGCCGTCTGCGTTTATTCACTGTCGCTACCATCAAGAATAGTTTTGGAGTTAAATTATTGTTATTTCATTCCCGCCTTAGGCAAAAACATGATCTCTTCTTCAAGTTTAGAGGAAGATGGTTTTGAATTCGTAATAAAGAACAAGAGTTGTTCAATATTTTCGAATGGCATGCTCTATGATGTTTGTCCATTGGTGAATGGATTGTATATTCTGAGTCTTGACGATGCTCACATTTATAACATTAGTACTAAGAAATAACGAATCAATGATTTAAATCCTACCTATATCTGGCATTGTCATTTAGGTCATATAAATGAGAAGCGCGTGCATAAGCTCCATAGTGATGGACTTTTGGAGTCATTTGATTTTGAATCATATGACACATGCGAGTCTTGCTTACTTGGTAAAATGACAAAGACACCTTTCACTGGACAAAGTGAGAGGGCGAGTGAGCTATTGGCCATAGTACATACTGATGTGTGTGGTCCAATGAGTCACATGGCTAGGAAAGGCTTTTAGTACTTTATTACTTTTACCGACGACTTTAGTAGATATGGCTATGTCTACTTGATGAGGCATAAGTGGGAATCCATCGAAAAGTTCAAGGAGTTCTAGAATGAAGTACAAAATCATACGGGCAAGAAAATTAAATTTATATGATCGGATCATGGAGGTGACTATTTGAGTAATTAGTTTAGTGATCATCTGAAACAGTGTGGAATTGTTCCACAACTGACTCCACCCGGGATGCCTCAATAGAATGGGGTGTCCGAGCGGAGAAACCACACTTTGTTAGACATGGTTCGATCCATGATGAGTCACACTGATCTTCCATTATCCTTTTGGGGCCACGCTCTATAAACCACAACTTTCATGATTAATAGAGTTCCATCTAAGTCAGTAGAGAAGACGCCATATGAGATGTGGTCTGGGAGGCGTCCTAATTTGTATTTTCTAAAGATTTGGGGATGTGAGGCGTATGTCAAACATATGACGTTTGACAAGCTCAGTCATAAGTCTAACAAGTGCTTCTTTGTGGGGTATCCTAGGGAAACCAAATGATACTATTTCTATAATAGAGAAGAGAGCAAAGTGTTTGTCGCTCGGAATGGCGTATTTCGTTAGAAAGAGTTTCTCTCAAAAGAGGTTATTGGGAGGACTGTGCAGCTCAAAGAGGTTCGACAGCCACTAGAAAGTGTTCCAAATCCCAATTAACCAGAGTAGGAGGCGCAAGATGTTAAAGACCCTATTATAGATGCGCAAGTCCCATGATGGTCTTGATGAGTAGTCCATGCGCCAGAGAGGTACATGTTCTTGACGATTGGGCATCACGACGTGTTGTTGTTAGACAACAACGACCCCAAGACCTATTGTGACACCTGTAGGACCGAAAGTAGCGACCAGAGGGGGGGGGGGGGTGAATGGGCGCCTAAAAAGTTCTTTCAAAACAATGGCCTGTTCCCAACACCCAACGCACCTCAAAAGACTAAGCAGTAGAAAATGAACAGATAGCCTAAGTCTAAAGGTATCTAGCCTAGAAGCAACTGATGTTAAACAGAGAACTACCAAAGCAGTGCAACTAGGCAGATAAACAAAGTATACTAGACATGTCAGGCCAAACTTCTCAATGAAATGATCTAAGTATATATAAAGTGAGATGAGAAGTTACTGTTCAGATTTGTCTCCTGTTTGGAACTCGGCGAAGCCTGCTTCACCTGTCGAGGTCTGCTTCAGAGGTCGAAGCCTGCTTCGCTGGTCGAAGCCTGCTTCGGAGATGGTTGTCGAAGGTTGACAGATACGTGCCGAAGGTTAAGTTGATCTAGCCTATCTCAAGAGGAAAAAGCGGAGTATGCTTCGAAGCAACGTACGAAGGTAACGAAGCTTGCTTCGAACAGAGTACTTCGAACCACAACCTTCAAACAGACCTTCGAACACGTCGCACAGAAAGACAACCTTCGAAGGAGTAGCGAAGCCTGTCACACGACAGAGAAACCAAATTCGAAGCCTACACTCTACCTTCGAAAAAGCAACCTTCGAACAAACACATTTTGATCTCCGGAACAAAAAGCTGCAAACTCCTAGCGAAGTCTATCCGAAAGACTAGCTTCGAAGCTAACTTCGGAACTTATCAAAGTATCAACTTCGTACAGCTTAAAACAGAGAATAACTTCGCAAAGATTGTCGAAGTATGTTAAGCTAACAGACAGCACAGAACTATACTTTGCAGCTAGCAGCACAGAGTGAAGTCGAAAAACGAAGCCCTTGAAAATGTCAGGTCGAAGCCTGCCTCACGGAGCTGAGGGACTTCGAATAGAGAGAGAAGGGGGCACAGAGTGAAGTCGAAAAACGAAGCCCTTGAAAATGTCAGGTCGAAGCCTGCCTCACGGAGCTAAGGGACTTCGAATAGAGAGAGAAGGGGCTTCGCCAGAAATAGTCAAAAAGGCATTCAATCCAGTCTGCTTCGATCAAAAAGCTACGCAGAAAAAGCAGAGCCTGTGTACTAGTGTACTATTGCTACAGTGAAGTAGTACTACTTGCAGCAGCAAGAACTAGTACTACTTGCATGAAGAACACACGCAACAGAGTCCCATTCTCAGGAATAAAATCAACTCCACACAACAAACCGAAGCTTCTTGAATCAGAGGAATCAATGCACGCACCTCAACAAGAACAGAAGATTGAATCTTACTGGGACAAAATAAATGCAAGGAAAAATGCACAAACAGGTGCCTGACGGCGCACACAAGAGAGAGAAAATGTGGGAGACAAAATGACCCAATGGATTGAAATGTGAATTCTAGATGGGTAGTCCAACCCTAGGGATTGGGGCCCTATTTATAGGCTGCCCAATGGCCTAGAATATTCCACCAGCCCCTTAGGGTTTTTACAGACGCTAAAATAAACGAAAAGACTCAACTGCCCTTAGGAATTTTTACAGACACGACTGACTGACTGTGGGCCTAGAGATACAGATGAATTATCCGGAAGCTAAGCTTTCGTAGCGACTACGGCTTCTCTTCTAGACAGTCTGATACAAGATCAACGGTTGTCAGTTTTGCGCCGAAACTGACAAAGCCTCCATCGACTTTGTACCAGGTACCCGGATTGGGCCGGCCCGATTCCGCAGCTCTCTCAGCCCGGCAATCACTCGCTGCCCTTGTACCTGAGTCAATCCTGGTCAACAGCCCAGTGTGTCTTCTACTGCTTCTGGCCCATGTACCCGGATTGGGCCAGCCCGACTTCGCAGCTCTCTCAGCCCGACCGTCGCTCGCTGCCTGTGTACCTGAGTCGCACGCAGCCCATGAAACAGCAGATTTCCTTTCTTCTTCTGTCCTCTTTGACTATCGTTGACAATGACTCATCACATCTGGAGCCATGAGGCCCACGCTATTCAGCATGGCTCCTCAATCTCCCCCTTGATGAGTGCATTGTCAACACTTCACTTTTTCAGCTCTTCAAAATCGGCAAGCAACAGTGGAAACACGAAAACAAAACACAAGAAAACAAAGAAAAAGAAAAATAAGGTAAAAGTTTAACCCTAATGACCAAAAGCCAAACAAAAGCAAGAAGCGGTCATTATGGTTAACCAAAGTTAAAAGCTCAGAATGAGTGCGATCTCAGAAACATCAACAAGGATATCAAAAGAGTAAGTGAGACAAAAAAAACTCCCCCTCGAACTCTTATCCCAAAATTTCTCCCCCTTGTTGACAAGTGAACTCATCAAGCACTCAAAAGAGACACAGACTCCCCCTGAAACACAACTCCCCCTCAAAATATGCAATGAATGCAACTGGGGTGCATGAGGAGTGAATAAAGCATGCTTCTCAGATATGATTGACTGTAATTACAACATCTAACAAGTAGAGCAAAAGACATACTGTCTAGGACACATGGCATGATCAGTGCAACAGATGTTATCTAAAGAAAGTCATTAGCACGCATGTTCCAGTTTTTGCAAACAAAAGCATCACCACATTTTCTAGTAAACAAGCAAGGTAAAGCATGAGATGCAAAAGCTATCTGATATCTACCAAGATAAGCATTATCCAAAACAAAGTGCTTCAGCAAACTTGTTATCATTTCATTTTTCAGGCTTTTTCTCTTTCCTTTTTCATTTTTGCCAGGGGTTATTTGCATGTCAAACCTTATGCTGACCGACCAAGTCAAGCCTAGGCCAGAACTGGACCATCAGAAGCTTAAGACATTTGGTCTTGGCAGACACTACATTGTCCTAGTTCATACCAAAGTGCTATGGTACGCAGTCCAGAACAATGTAATGCGATAAAGCAAACCCACCTGGATCTTTTCAAGTTATGCATAAAAAGGCATGGAATTTACATTTTTCTTGATTTTTATCATTTTTAACGCACATTTCCATGTTTTAAAGCAAAAAGATGTCCAAGTTGCATGTTTGCATCTAAGTCAGGAACTAGCTACCAGGCATGTTAACAGATAGCAAGAACATTCAGCCTACCCATGCTAGTTACCAGAAGCAATGGTGATCATGTTTTCAAGTTTAAAGCATAAAAACCATGCATATGACAGATATCAGACATATCAAGTGAACTGGACCAATGCATGATCATTGACAAGTATTCAAGAGCATGTACCAGCTAGAATAAGTAAAGCGGTTCAATCATATAACAGAAGCATCTCTAAGGTGTGATATGTGAATATGCAAGATATGAACACACACAAAAAGACTCAAGAAAAGAGTAAAGAAGAAAGAAAACTGATGCAAAATATCCTATAAAGGATACACAACACCCAAATCCCCTCGTAAACGCTCAAAAGTAGACTGATCTAGGGGTTTGGTGAAAATATCAGCCAACTGATGATGGGTATCAACATGAACAAGGTCAATGACACCTTTCTCATATTGATCCCGCAAAAAGTGAAAGCGCACATCAATGTGTTTGGTTTTTGAATGGAGACATGGGTTTTTCCCTACACTAATTGCACCGGTGCTGTCGCAAAACAAAGGAACTTTGGTAGGAAAGAACAACCCAAAATCTCACAGAGTGGAAATCATCCAAACCAACTGTGAGCAGCAGCTGGCAGCAGCTACATACTCAGCCTCAGTAGTTGAAAGAGCAACTCCAGATTGCTTTCGAGAAGACCAAGAGACAAGAGAAGAACCAAGAAACTAGCAAGTACCGGAAGTCGACTTGCGATCCAACCGGCACCCACCAAAGTCAGCGTCCGAAAAGCCAGATAAATCAAGAGATGATGATGCTGAATAATAAAGACCAAGATCAGGCACATAAGTGAGATACCTGAAGATGCGCTTGACAGCCTGCCGATGAGACGCGCGTGGTGAAGACTGGAAGCGCGCGCACAGTCCCACAGCGAACTATATGTCTGGCCTCGTTGCCATCAAGTACAACAGCGAACCGATCATCCCTTGAAATTATCTCTCGTTGACCTTGACGCCACTCTCGTCCTTGTCCAAGCCCCCAGATGTGCCCATTGGGGTCATCTGAGGCTTCAGCTCTCCACCAAAGTCGAATTTCTTCAACATGTCCCGAGTGTACTTACCCTGGTGGATGAAAGTGTCGTCCTTGGTCTGCTTGATCTGGAGCCCTAGGAAGTACTTGAGCTCACCCATGAGGCTCATTTCAAACTCACTGTGCATCTGCTCAGAAAACATGGACACAAGATCATTAGTAGTACCGCCAAAGATAATATCGCCCACGTAAATCTGAGCGACCAAGAAATCTGAAGCATCTCTGAGCAGGAAAAGAGTTTAATCCACCGAACCCATCACAAAGCCCTTCCCCAACAAAAATTGCTTCAACCGGTCAGACCAAGCCCTGGGGGCTTGCTTCAACCCGTATAAAGCTTTCTGCAGCTTAAAAACATGTCGAGGAAACTTAGGGTTCTCAAAACCGGGGGGCTGCCTAACATAAACCTCCTCCTCTATGTACCCGTTCAGAAAAGCACTCTTGACGTCCATTTGAAAAAGCTTAAAACCCTTCGAAGCAGCAAAAGCTAAGAGAATGCGAATGGACTCAAGATGGGCAACAGGGGCGAAGGTTTCTTCAAAATCAATACCCTCCTTCTGGCAAAAACCCTGGGCAACTAGTCGAGCTTTGTTGCGCACCACAACCCCATCTTCACCTTGCTTGTTCTTGAACACCCACTTGGTGCCTATGGGGTTGCATCTGGGTGGCAGCTCAACCAGTGTTCAAACCCGATTGCGGACAAAATTCTCAAGCTCTTCTTGCATGACATTAATCCAATTAGAATCAGAAAGAGCATGAGAAACGTCTCTGGGCTCAAAGGATGCAACAAAAGCAGATTCAGCAAACACAGCAAGAGAGTTACCAGATGAACGCAAAGTTCTCTTAGTTAAATCACCGGTGATGAGCTCTGAGGGGTGATCACGTTGAACTGCTCGGGTTCCCTGGTGATCTGAAGTCACCTCACAGGAGTCAGCAGCTGGCACCTCTGGACTCGATTGAGGGGGCTCGATCGAAGTGGAAGAAGTGATCAGAGGTCCGCCCTCATCTTCAGTCGAAGTCTTAGAAGGTGTGGGCTCTGTAGGGGGTGCAGAAGGCCCACCCTCATTAGCGGCTGGAGTATCATCATCTTCCTCGAAGATGGACTCTCCGAGCTCACCATCTGAAGGCTCAAAAGAAGGAGTCAAAGAAGGCAAGGACTCATCAAATGAAACCTCACAAGTCTCGACAAGTAGTTGGGATTCGAGGTTCCAAACACGGAAGCCTCGAGAATGTAAAGCGTAGCCAAGAAAAACACCGTTCCAGCAACGAGACTCAAACTTGTCCAAATTCCCTCCCTTCTTGAGCACAAAGCACTTGCAGCCAAACGCTCGCAAGTGGCTCACCTTGGGCTGTCTGCCAAACCGCAACTCGTACGAGGTCTTACCTACGTAAGCTCTAAGAAAAATGCGGTTGGCCAGATAACAAGCCGTGTTCATGGCTTCAGCCCAAAAACGCCTAGGAGTCCTGTGCTCATCGAGCATCGTCCTGGCCATCTCGACTAGCGTGCGGTTCTTTCGTTCCACAACGCCGTTCTGTGGGGGAGTGTAAAGAGAAGAAAACTGATGGTCAAGACCCTGATCACTACAGAAGCTGACGAACTGAGAGTTCTTGAACTCAGAGCTGTTGTCGGAGCGAATTGCTCGCATTCGACCATTGTTCTCATTCTTCAGCTTCAAGATCAAGTCATGAACAAACTGAAAAGTTTCATCCTTAGACTCCAAAAAGAAAACCCACGAAAATCGAGAAAAGTCGTCAACAATCACAAGCGCATACCACTTCCCACCGACTGAGCGTACCCGAGCTGGACCTACAGTGTTCAAGTGTAACAGCTCGCCTAGATACGAAGTCATCACCTGAGTCACAGGTGAGTGAGAAGCAGCAACCATTTTCCCATGACGACAGGGATGACAAACTAGATCTTTCTCCATTTTAAGATTGGGCAATCCTCGGATGAGGTCCATAGAGCTTAACCTGACTAGCAGATCAAGCAATGAGAAGGGCCAAAAGAACTAGAGAAGTCAATTCGAAAAACTTTACCAAAAGATAAAATCTGGCAAATCAAAGACCCTCTAGAATCAACCACAGAGGAATTACCCTTCTTAAACCGCACTTCCAAACCATCCTCAAGAAGTTGCGAAACAAAAATCAAATTGAAGTTCAAATTTTTAACCAAGGAAACATTCTTCAAAGAGAAATGATCTGAAATGCGAATTGAGCCAATGCCACTTACTTTCCCTTGACCACTGTTCCCGAATGTGATGTACTCTTTGGAGCTCGGGGGAGTGAGACTGGAGAACCATCTGCGATGTCCCATCATGTGGCGAGAACATCTTGAGTCCATGATCCAAACGTCCTCCAGTCCCCGATCCTGCACAATCAGTGGCTATAAGTGGGAGAAAATGGTCCGGCACCAGGTTTAGCAAAAGAGCTAAACCAGTGTCGATCCATCTGCTCAAAAGACGGAAAGCAGAAATCATCATGAGAAACCGGACCAAAACGCAGCTCAAAGTGCGGTCCTTGGTTCTGCCTAAAGCCTCGGTCACAAGGTCCAGGACCGTAGCCAAAATGGCCTAGAGCTCTGCCGGAACGACCACCACCAACTGGAGTACGGGCAAGAAAGTCGTCTCCTCTACCACCACCTACATGACGCGGCCTAGCCTCCAGCCTCTCCCTGCGTCGAGGAACACGCAGCCTACCACCCTGCTAGTAGAACTGCTCCTGACCACCACGAGCTCTTTCTGCTCTCTCAACCCGCTTCCTCCTGAAGCAAAACTCTACAAGATGCCCGTCTCTCTGACAGTACTCACAATGGTAGGTGGGCTTCTTGGGATGTGGTTGAGGCTTGGGGTTCTTGGGCTTAGTGGTGTTAGGTGTTGTCTTCTTGGGCTGAGAGGGTCCAGGAAGAGAGTCTAGAGGAGTGTGGAGGTGTTTGGGCTTTGGAACCCAAATAGGTTTCTTGGGTGGAGCTTTTGGTGGTTCATTGATCACTCCATCCTTGGGCTGACAAGCCTGGGAGGACTTAGTGGAGTGAGTCTTAGGATATCTCTGCTCAGGAGTCATTTTACTCCACTCCACTGCCCGACTAATGGCACTCTCAAAGTCAGCCTTGGTGTAGGTGTAACCTACCCCAAACCCATCCTACCTCTTGAACTGCTGGATCATCATGCCGAGCTGTGGCTCTCTGGCACTGATCCAACTCAGGATAGAATGGAGGTAAAAGTTCTCATTCTGAGAATCAGCTAGCTCCTCTCTCAAGGAAGCTAGTACCTCCACCTGAGACAAGCAGGTCTCACACTCGCTATCTATCTGGACAGACTTTTCGGCTTTTAGCTTAATCAACTCAAGTCTAAGAGACAGACAGTTCTCACAGACAGTGGGTGGAACTGACAGTGTCTCAAGCTCTAGCCTAGTCTGCGCAAGCTCAGCTCTCAACCTCTCCAAATCACCCAAATGCTCATCGCCCTTGGATTTCAGCTCAGCTAAGGCAGCTAGATGAGATGGGCAATGAACACAGGGTGCGACGACAGTGGCTTGAGCATCTTTCAGCACCAGCTGAGCGCTTTCATGCTAAGTGGCCAAAGCGTCCCTCTCATCAACCCTTTCTGTGTACTTGGACTTCAGAGTCGACAAGTCACACAGAAGCACCTCACACTTCGGGCACTCACTGCTATCACCCAAGCAAGGGGAAGAAGATAGACTCTCAATTCTGCCATTGGCTATGGAAAGCTCACTCTCTAACTCATCTATCCTCTTCTTGGCCCCCCTAAGCAGTTTTTCCCGATATTTCAACTCCTAACTATTGCTTTCAAGTAAATCAACGATTTCGCGTTCATAGGATGATACCTTTTCGTTGTCATCATCGGAGTCGTCGGAGGAGCTCTTTTCTTCCTTATCCCCAAGAGCCATTGAGCAGAAGCTCTTGCGGGATCTTCGGCGCTGGTGTGAGTGGCTCTTCGGTCTGTCCCCGAAAGCCATGAAGCAAAGGCCCACCGGATCATCCTTGTCCTTCCCCTTCTTGATGACGATCTCCTCATCGCTTGAGCTTGATGAAGAGGAAGAAGACGTGGACTACTTGGAGTAGCTCTTCTCCATCTCGGCGAAGAAGGCCTTGTCGTGCTTCTTGTTCTCTCGCCGGTAGTCCTTCAGGGCCTTCTTGAAGAATCTGGTCTTCGGCTTGCCCTTGTTGAAGGATGAGCTCTCGTGCTTGCCGGAGTCGTGGAAGCCACCACCGGTGCCCTTCTTGTGACCATTGCGCTTGGGGCAGTCGGGGATGAAGTGTCCTGGATCACCACACTCAAAGCACCCGTATTTTGTGCTGTGTCTTTTGAACATTCTCTTGTCATAGACACGATGCACCCGGTTGTTAAAAAGACGCAAATCATCATCTCCCAAAGACTCTAGCTGGTCCTCAGTGATAGACATCAAGGAGAACCCAGCACAGCTCACAGAAGAGGGATCAACAGAAGGTGTAGCAAGGGCCAGAGATTTTGATCCAGAACAAGTGAGATTTGATCTCAGCTGGAGATCAACCTCAGTAGCCTTCAGCTTGCTAAACAACTCAGAAATGGTCAAGGTATCATAAGAGTACTCTCAATGATAGAAGATACCTTGATCTCCCAGATCTTTGGGTCCAAAGTATGGAGAACCTTGAGCGCCTGAGCATGATCTGAGACTAACTGAGCACCCTCAGCCTTGTTGTCCCGAAGCTTGTTTATGATCGACTGAAAACGACCAAACAAAGCCTCAACAGATTCACCCGGCTTCTGTGTGAAATTCTCATATTCACGCCGGTAGGTCTGATAGAGCCGAGCCTTGACCTGTGCTGTTCCCTCATGGTGTGCCTTGAGGGTAGCCCAGATCTCTCTCGCAGTGGAGAGATGGCTCACACGCTCAAACTCAGTGGGACCTAAACCAGAGAAAAGAATGTTCACAGCCTTACTATTGCTCAGATGCTGAGCAATGATACCAGCAGTACCATGCTCAGCGACTGGCAATATGACAAACGTGGTGTGAACACAAATGTCCCAAATGTCCGAACCCTGGCTCATGAGATAGGCTCGCATGCGAGTCTTCCAATAGTTATAGCCATAGGCTTCCAAGGACGGGACCTTGCCAGGAGAAGTCATGATTACTACTGGGGTTTAGAACCGGTTAAGGTATGGAAAAACCCTAACCTCACTCTGATACCACTTGTAGGACCGAAAGTAGCGACCAGAGGGGGGTGAATGGGCGCCTAAAAAGTTCTTTCAAAACAATGGCCTGTTCCCAACACCCAACGCACCTCAAAAGACTAAGCAGCAGAAAATGAACAGATAGCCTAAGTCTAAAGGTATCTAGCCTAGAAGCAACTGATGTTAAACAGAGAACTACCAAAGCAGTGCAACTAGGCAGATAAACAAAGTATACTAGACATGTCAGGCCAAACTTCTCAATGAAATGATCTAAGTATATATAAAGTGAGTTGAGAAGTTACTGTTCAGATTTGTCTCCTGTTCGGAACTCGGCGAAGCCTGCTTCGCCTGTCGAGGTCTGCTTCGGAGGTCGAAGCCTACTTCGGAGATGGTTGTCGAAGGTTGACAGATACGTGCCGAAGGTTAAGTTGATCTAGCCTATCTCAAGAGGAAAAAGCAGAGTATGCTTCGAAGCAACGTACGAAGGTAACGAAGCTTGCTTCGAACAGAGTACTTGGAACCACAACCTTCGAACAGACCTTAGAACACGTCGCACAGAAAGACAACCTTCGAAGGAGTAGCGAAGCCTGTCACACGACAGAGAAACCAAATTCGAAGCCTACACTCTACCTTCGAAAAAAGGCATTCAATCCAGTCTGCTTCGATCAAAAAGCTACGCAGAAAAAGCAGAGCCTGTGTAATAGTGTACTGTTGCTACAGTGAAGTAGTACTACTTGCAGCAGCAAGAACTAGTACTACTTGCATGAAGAACACACGCAACAGAGTCCCATTCTCAGGAATAAAATCAACACCACACAACAAACCGAAGCTTCTTGAATCAGAGGAATCAATGCACGCACCTCAACAAGAACAGAAGATTGAATCTTACTGGGACAAAATAAATGCAAGGAAAAATGCACAAACAGGTGCCTGACGGCGCACACAAGAGAGAGAAAATGTGGGAGATAAAATGACCCAATGGATTGAAAAGTGAATTCTAGAAGGGTAGTCCAACCCTAGGGATTGGGGCCCTATTTATAGGCTGCCCAATGGCCTAGAATATTCCACCAGCCCCTTAGGGTTTTTACAGACGCTAAAATAAACGAAAAGACTCAACTGCCCTTAGGAATTTTTACAGACACGACTGACTGACTGTGGGTCTAGACATACAGATGAATTATCCGGAAGCTAAGCTTTCGTAGCGACTACGACTTCTCTTCTGGACAGTCTGATACAAGATCAACGGTTGTCAGTTTTGCGCCGAAACTGACAAAGCCTCCACCGACTTTGCACCAGGTACCCGGATTGGGCTGGCCCGATTCTGCAGCTCTCTCAGCCCGGTAATCACTCGCCGCCCGTGTACCTGAGTCAATCCTGGTCAACAACCCAGTGGGTCTTCTACTGCTTCTGGCCCATGTACCCGGATTGGGCTAGCCCGACTTCGCAGCTCTCTCAGCCCGACCGTCGCTCGCTGCCCGTGTACCTGAGTCACACGCAGCCCATGAAACAACAGATCTCCTTTCTTCTTCTGTCCTCTTTGACTATCATTGACAATGACTCATCACATCTGGAGCCATGAGGCCCACGCTATTCAGCATGGCTCCTCAACGCCCCGATTTATCGAATCGTAACATTATTGAATTTCCATAGAAAAACAATAATGCAAGAGGTTCATCATGCGACATCGTATATACGACAAGCATTCATGGTACGCAGACCATATTATTACATAAGAGTAAAATTAAAAATAAGTAAGTAAAAGCATGATGAACGCCCTCTTCAGGATCTTCGTCTTGACTGGGTCGCTACTCCAGACCATCCTCGTAGTAGGCATGTTCTGAATGGTGTGTCCAACGGGTATGAGTACAAAAAGCACTCAACAAGCCATCGCAAATGCAAGTAATAATGCAAGATAATAACAAAGGAATGATAATGGATAAAAGTGCGGAAAAGTACATTTTCAATTATTGCATTTAGTGTAGTGAATTTTTATCATGTGGAATAATAAACATGAGCATCAATAATACCATCTAACTCGAGGAGTACGTTTTCCCTCCTCGCGCAACAGTCCTTACATATCAAACCATCATGCACATACATATTAAAAGTAAACTAACTGTGGGATGTCACGCAACCCGCCCTTGACCGTGGGCTCAGCTTTTCGAAAAGATTTATGACTCTAATCAGAGGTGTACTACTGTACCCACAAGGCACGCACTCATCCCAAACACCAAAGTGTAACGAGATGACCCATACCACGGGAACTCGTGCCAAAACCTTGGCATGAAATGCTCCAAACGATAACCACCCGCTCTAGGTTTCGCCGGCGCGCCGGGCCGAATCTCGGCTAACGTCGCACCCCCTTTTGCGCCACGTCGATACAAGCCACCCGCAGGTGCTGCTTGACACATCTCCAAGTGGTGGCCTCGGTTTGGAACACTCCATACCTTAGTTAGGACTTACCCATTAGACTTGTGGTTAGTACGGAAGTGTATTGTAACGGATCTCGCAGACCGGTCCTTATAGTGCCCCGGGTGCAACCGACCAATGCCCTAGCTTGCACCCGAAACCCACCATGCATACACTCACAACCAAAACTCTATCACCAACAGAATTCCAAGGATAAGGATATCGGGGGATCATATAGTAGAACCAAGTTGCTACGACTCATTTTTAATCCTATAGCAATCGTGTCGATACATTGGACACTAGCTAATAATACTAATCGTATGGTGACAAGGAGTTTAAGCTAGATAGCATGGCTTGGGTTGCACATCAAGGTCGGGGGATCCTAATAAATATATTATAAGGGTTTCATTTGACTAATGCATGTATATCCTATGTGTTTTAGCAATAGTTTAGTAAAACATGGGTTCAATATGCTCAAAAGATTGGTTTGGTGACTTGCCTTGTTCAGCGAAAGGTGACGGGGGAACTTCCGGGTAATATTCCGGCTCCTCGGCGGCGTCGTAGTCTTTTTAACATGAATAGTAAACATAACACTCAATAAAGAATACAAAATCACACAACAAGCATATATGTTTTGATTGGGTTAACTTAAGGAAAATAAAGTTGTTAGGTTTATGAAATTCATTTTATGAATATTTAAAAATGAACTAAAATGAAATATGGTTCTTTATAAATGAGATTTTAAGTGTGAACAATCTTATTTTAAGTTTTCTAACTAATTTAAAATAAGAGGTTCAGAGGAAACTTAGTGGTTTCATTCTACTAACAGGAAAAGAATAAAGATAAATTTTACTGAGATCTAAATAATTAAATTTGTAATTTATTCTAAAGAGCATTTGAATACTTTATTAAATAAGCCTGAAATATTCAAAGTAAACATACTATTTTTATTGTATTAACATGAAGAGAATAAAATTATGAATTTTCTGGAATTGAAATGGTAATTTTTGGAGTTAAAATGCGCCAGATATGAATTTTATAAGTTTAAAACTATTTCTGGAAATTAATTTAAATTCAAAAACAGGCGTAGGTCCACAGTGAACCAGATCCACCGTGAACCCACGCACTGTGCACGTGGTCCGGACCATCCTAGACCGTTGGATCTAGATCCAACGCGCGAGGGCGAGGCGGAGGCGTTAAGTTAACGTGGACGACTGAGATTAAAACATCGAACCGGTATGCATCGTGCGGTCCAGATGCGACACGGGATTTAAATTCTTGCGAATGGCTCTGATTAAAATGTAACGCTTCACCGAGATCTATCGCATCCGATTAAACCGCACGAGGGATTTTATCGCCACCGTCGGATACAGATCGCACGGTCGCGATTGAATCCGACACGACACGGGTACTCGACCCGTGCCGGTCGTCTTCTCCGGCGATGACGAGCGGGCTAGAGGCCACGGTGAGCGACGGCGGCCCTAGCTAAGCCTAGAAACGGAAAGAGGGCATTAAGGGGAACACGGGGGTACCGTTGCGGTGGTCCGAGGTCGACGGGGTGTGGCCGCCGACGAGCGAAGGCGGCGAAGACGTTTGGGTCCTCGTCGGCGGTGGCGTTCCGATGGGGTTCGTCGATGACGGAGTGGTGGCCGAGGTTGGTGAGGTCCTGGGGCGGAGGAGGTCACCGGCGATGGTGAGCAGTGACCGGAGTGCGGACGGCGGTGAGGTGTTAAAAACCGAATTGAGGCGCTCTGGTTCGTTCTCAATGCGTTCGGGTGTGCGGGCTGGACGAGGGAGTGGCCGGGGGTTTAAATAGAGTCGTCGGCGGGGGCAGAGGGGGCGCAATTGGGGGAGGCCGAGAGTAAAACCTCTCTTCAACGCCGGCGAGCTCCTTCCTTGCATGCGCGCGCTCGATCCGGGGCGACGACGCGTGAAATAAATGGGGAAACGGTCGGCCGAGCGCGGGGGACCGTTTAATGGCATCGAATTAATGGGGGAGGGGCCGGCGAGGTGGATCCGAGGGGGATTAGGATTCTGGCCAGCGAGGGGGGGGATTTGGGGGCGGATCCTACGGGGAAGACGGATCCGACAGGTGGGGGCCATCGGGCAGCGGGCGCGAGCGAGCGGGTGTGGCGGCTAACGGGTGGGGTCGGGTTCGGCTGAGAGTGAAATGGCGCCGACAGGTGGGACCGAGGTGTCAAGTACGCGCGCGTGGAGAGGGGGGTCACTGACGGGCGGGGCCCACTGGTCAGTCGTGGTGTGCAGGGAGGAGTGGGCTGGGCCGGCCAGGAGAGAGAGAAAGGGAGGGGGAGGGTGTGTTACTGTTTCAATGCTCTTCTGAATAAAAATAATTACAGAAATTGATTTAAAATATTTGGGCTAGTTCCAAGGGTGATAAAAATTTGTAAAAATTCTCAAAAATATCTTTTGGTCTTGGGAACTCATACAAAATTTTCTAGTCTCTGGTGTGGTCATTTCATCTAGGTTCTAGTTCAAAAAGGTTAAGGAGGGCATTAAAGGTATTTCCAAAATAATCAATCCCAGAAAAATATATAAAATGATATTTTTATTTCTTTGAAAATTTGGGGTGTTACACCTATGCAGAAGTAGTGATGGGACCAGACTCTGAGAATGTCTTGGAGCCATTGGATCTGAGTTAGAGTCCATGCATGTTAACCAAGTTTTGAACTTGGTTGATCCACCCGATGGTGTAAAAACTATTGAGTGTAAATGGATCTTCAAGAAAAAGATAGACATTGATTGAAATGTTCACATCTATAAGGAATGATTGGTGGCGAAAGGTTTCAGACATATTCAAGGTGTTGATTATGATGAAACTTTTTCGCCCGTCGTCATGCTTAAGTCTATTCGGATCATCCTAGCTATTGCTGCATTTCATGATTATGAGATATGGCAAATGGATGTCAAGACGACTTTCCTAAATGGAAATCTAAGTGAGGTTGTGTATATGACATAATCTGAAGGTCTTGACGGTCCGGGGAATGCCATGAAAGTTTGCAAGTTGCTAAAGTCCATTTATTGGATGAAGCAATCTTCTCGGAGTTGGATTCTTCGCTTTGATGAGGTAGTCAAAGGGTTTGGCTTCATCTAGAGCGAAGAAGAACCTTGTGTTACAAGAAGGCCAATGGGAGCTCACTTGTGTTTTTGGTCCTATATGTGGATGGCATATTGTTGATCGGAAATGATATTCCTTTGTTGAATGTTGTCAAGACTTCACTGAAAAATAGTTTTTCGATGAAAAATCTTGGAGAGGCAGCATACATTTTGGGCATAAAGATCTATAGAGATAGATCAAAGAGGCTAATTGGATTAAGCCAGAGTATGTACATTGGCAAGGTTTTGAAACGATTCAAAATGCAGAATTCTAAGAATGGTTTTCTGCCAATGTCACATGGTATTTCTCTTAGTAAGACTCAGTGTGTTGTGACACCTGATGAGCTAGAGAAGATGAGTGCAATCTCGTATGCCTCCGCAATTGGATCCATCATGTATGCCATGTTGTGTACACGCCCAGATGTGTCATATGCTCTAAGTGTTACGAGCATGTACCAATCGAACCCGAGTGAAAGTAACTGGGCTATAGTAAAGAATATCCTCAAGTAGTTGAGAAGGACTGAGGAAATTTTCCTGGTATACGGTGGTGAAGAAGATCTCGTTGTAAGTGGTTACATGGATGCTAGCTTTCAGACCGATAAAGATGATTCTCGATCACAATCTGGCTTTGTCTTCTGCCTCAATGGAGGCACAGTGAGTTGGGATAGTTCCAAGCAAGAGACGGTGGCCAATTCTTCAACAAAAGCTGAGTATATCGCCGCTTCAGAAGCCGCGAAGGAGGCCGTTTGGATCAGAAAGTTTGTTTCTAAGCTGGGTGTTATTTCTAGTGCGTCCAGTCCAGTGGACCTCTATTGTGATAATAGTGGTGCCATTGCACAAGCCAAGGAGCCTAGATCTCACCAGAAATCTAAACATATACTTTGGCGATATCACTTGATCCGCGAGATAATTGAGAGAGGTGATGTGAAGATTTGCAAGGTGCACACAGATTTGAACATGGAGGATCCATTGATGAAGCCTCTTCCACAGCCCAAGCATGAGGCGCATATGAGCTCAATGGGTATTAGATACTTGCGTGAGTGAGTCATGTATATGTGGAAGATGCTAGTAGAGTCTATGCGAATGTATGAGGATAATTATTATCTTGTTCCTTGAATAAATGTCGTTCGCATTTAATTAATAAGTATGAATTGTTATGTGAAACTATTTGCTTTATGATGATGTTGTTCAAAAGGGTCCCTAATCTTGTCATCATGTGTGATAGTGATGATACATGGATTAGCACATCCAACTGATTGATGATTGTGTTTCACAGATCATAGACATAGAGATGTCAAATCAGTGATCTGGACACGTGTTGGTGAACATGGTGTTGGATAGACCCACTTGAGATACTGCAGGGATTGTTATTGTAATGTGCCAAAAGTTGTCATCTCAAATGGTGTACATGCAGAGTCCTTGGACCTGAGATCATCATTTGATTCTAGAATGCGTAGTGACACACTTAGATGCTTCCTAATTCTATTCCGTAACACTGTAGTAATAAAGGTTGTTTTTAGGTGTGTTGTGAAACATGTCTTTGGATATGATCGGTCAAGATGGAATTTACCCCTCCTAATAATGGGAGAGTCGTCTCTGGGCCCCTCGAGATATTGGATTGGAAAAGTGCATGGCCATGCCACTATGACTAAGGAGTTAGTCATGATTTGGATCCGATACTTGATCGAGTGAAATGTCAAGTTAACCAACAAGGGTGGCACGTATCTCGCATTGAGCTTGTCTGACGACGTGTGGTAAAGGGACTAGTGCTTGCGTATATCATTGTTCATGAAAATTTGATTTTATATGGTTTTAGGGGTCAATATGTGCTGCTAGGTACCGCTATTGATCAGTGAGTCGGAAACAGTTTCTGGTGAATAACCGTTAGTGTATGAACCTATCGGGTCACACAATTAAGGGGATGGACAAAAAACATGCAAAGAATTGGTTCTTGTGCAAGTGGGAGATTGAAGGATATGCCCAAGAAAATTTTATGGATCGGAAGTTTCGATTATTATCTGGTCTCGATATAGAGAGCAAATGTTGCTTCGAAAGTTCTGATATGGTATCGGAAGTTCCAACGAGGCAGAAGTTTTGATTCAGAATCGGGGAATTTTGTACTGATCGAAAGTTCTGATATGGTATCGGAAGTTCTGAGGTGGGTGATAACAGATTGGATCTATTGTGTGTCGTACTGTATCAGGAGACTTAAAATACCCTATCAGAAGTTCTGATCTAGGATTAGATGTTCTAACGTGGGAAAACAGATTAGATCTGTTATGATTTTGAGGATTCCGAGATAAGCACAATGAGGGGTCTCTCAGCCCTATAAAAGGAGAGGAGGAGGACATCTTTGAACAAGCAATAAGCCTAGATTAGATCTAGCCACCAAAGAGTTCTCTCCTCCCTTTCTTGATCTCAATCGTTGAGGTCAAGGATCCCTATCTCTCATGTGTGGTGCTAGCATGCTGTCGTGGGAGGTTCTCCATCCCTGTACATGTGGACTATGTTGAGGTGTTGCTCCAATAGCGACGCTCGTGGACATCTACATAAGAACGTCTACGTCGTCTTCATCGATCGGATCGGCAAAGGACGACAATGACAAAGCGAGGATAGGCTTGACATGCTACTATGAAATCTTCTTCCGCTGCACCTAGAACGTCTCGTGCTAGAAGGTACCGATCCATGATCTCGCACACGCATGAGTCTTGGGCTTAGGGCATAAATTTTGAATTTCCTGGCTAGCGTAGCTTCCCTATTCCCCAACACAAGCATCCTAGAGATCGACTTCCCTTCGATGTGCCCCTTGAGGTAGAGAGGCTTCAAGTGGCGAGCTGTATCTTCAGGCTTCTCAAAAATAGCTTCACGTGGGACGAGATTTAGGTGAGCGACCTCGGCCTCATCCTGTGGTAGCGCGAACTCAGCGAGAAGCATTATGATGTTTACGTCCATCACCTTAGGAAGGTGTCCCTCGGAGACAGGCGTGTAGTCATTGTCCATCAGATCATCCTCATCGTCGCTCGGAGTAGGAGCCGGGTTGCTCATGGCAACCGGCTTGGGCTTCCATACCTACTTCACCACTGGTAGGGGATGGATCTCCTCGAAAATGGCGTCCCGCTCGACCTCGGCCTTCTTCTCGCACATCTCCCGCGCTCAAAGACATTGTAGCCGCCTCTTCTAGGACTTTGTCATGCCTAGAGGTTCCCATGAAGGCGGCGACTTAGTGCCGGGCGCCACAAACCTGCTCCTGGAATTCTTGGCCGAAATAGAATTGCTCGGATCAGCCTCAACAATTTTGCGCTTGGCGGAGACATCTTCCTATGTACTATCGGTCAGACCGGTCTTACTGGGCCGATCTGACCGAGTCCTATCGGTCGGACCGACCACAGTGGGCCGATCTGACCAATCGTTGTCGGTAGGCTGAAAACTGTCGGTCGGAACGGCCATAGTAGGCCGGTCAGACCGGGGTGGTGAGGGCGGTCTGACCAGCCCTTGGGCTGTGGTCAGATCGACGGTCTTATCTTCAGGCTCTTTCTATGGCTACGGTCATACCGAAGACGACACATTGGTGTTCACTTTCCACACTCCTACCTCAGGGCTCTTTGGCATGAGTGTGCGCATGCGAGGCTCTCCAATAATGACCTCCTTCCCCTTAGCTGACACATCCTACTCGGACCGAATTAGCACTTTCTTCCCATCGAGATCAATGGTGTTCATAGGAAAGGGGTCCTGGTCGAGCTTCATTTTAGGATTGGTATCCAACTTCAATCGTCCTTCCTCTATGGCCGATTGAACCTATCGACAAAAAACATTGCAATCATTACTAGAATGGGAATGAGAATCATGCAACTTATAGTAAGATCGCTTCTTCAAGTCATCGACAGTCAGGATGACGTGACCCTTCAGCAATCTGATGAGTTTGTTCACGTCAAATGCATACTTTACCTCATTGGGTCGACTCTTAGTGGGAGACGGCCGTAATTCAGAGCAGGTGACAGGCCTAGCCTTGCTAGACCAAGTTCACTCTACAGTGTACATGTCGTCCGGGTCATCCTTGCTCTTCGATGATTATTCATCGGAGTGCTCCATGACGTACACCTCGGCCTTAGGCTTGTTAAATGTTTTAGTGAATTTCCTACTTCTGGCTCGGCTTTCCTGAACTAGAGCCTTCTACAATACTTGACTAACTTCGAAGAGATCTTGTCCATCTAGCTTCTCCTTATGTTCAGAGTGTAAACCGTTAAAATCTAGATCGGCCAAGTCTCTATTGGAAATGTTCAAGGTAAAAAATTGGTTTCTAGTGTCCCTAAAGCACTTAATGTACTTAGAACACTCTTGCTAGCCTTCTGTCTAACCAATGTCAAATGTGAGAGCCTAAGTTCTATTTCCCCAGTATAAAAGTAGTCTTGGAACTTCTGTTCTAACTGGGCCCAAGTCTACATAGAGTTTGGCGGTAACACCGAAAACCAAGTGAAAGCAGTGCCAAAATGTTATAGGGAAATAATCTAAGCTTCAACGCATCCTACCCACTAGCCTTGCCACACTGCACTAGGAATTGGCCTATGTGCTCTAGGGTGGTCTTACTACCTTCACCATCAAATTTCGTAAATTCGAGTACCCTAAAGCCGCGCAAGTACGGGATCGTGTCGAAGTGGTCTGGGTATGGCTTGTGGTAAACCCTAACTAGACCCCTATGTGTCCAACCCACACATTATCTAAACAATGCGCAAATTCACTCCTCGATGTCATCTACGCATCCCGCCTACGCACGTCTCTCGTGCGGGGGTGCGACACGTGGTGGTCTCGTGGTGTCGGCCGTGCGGCTCCTCCTCTCGTGATGACTCATGATATGTGAGAAACCAAGGGTTGGTTTCAGTGTTTGTGATGAGTGATTGACAGGCTTTTTACCTCTGTTCGAAGGGGTACCTCCGAAGGGGGTTCGGAGGTGGTACCTCCGAAGGGTGTTCGGAGGTGGTTTCACCGAAGTGTGTTCGGTGGTTGCTTGCTGCAGCTGTTGCAGCGGAGTGTGCCTGTCGGAGGGGTCCGACAGTACACGATGACTGGGTGTGTACCGAAGGGTTCGGTACTTTGGGCGGTACACCAGAGTGTGTGCCGGAGGTTGCTAACCCGGAGAGGTCTCCGGAGTACTGGATACACTTGTCTGTTTGTCTATGGTGCGCAGGGACTTCGGAGGCGACGGACGAGTTTCGCGGCAGGTGAACCTAAGTCAAGCGGGAGGCTTGATGCCAGGGGAGCGGGGAGTTCCGTCACGGTGGCTGCGAAGGGGTCCGGGTCAGTCCTCGGGTCGAGGTGCGCCAGGTGAAGGCAGAGAGTGCGGAGCGTGGCTTCGGTTGAAGGTACTCTGAGACAAAGTCCTCGGAGGTGAGGCACTTCGAAGGTACTCCGAATGGAGTGACTTCGGAGTTGGATGGATCAAGTCCTCTGCGGAGGCAAGGAGTTCGAAGTGTGCTCCGGAGGGAGACATTCGAAGGTGCCCGACGAAGGTCTCAGAAGTCGAGGCGCATCGAAGGCATGGTCCGGGTGAGGCTAGTCGAGGAGTGTGCTCGGGGAGAGAAACTGCGACGAAGTGCTCATGGAATGCTTCGTGCGGAGGCCTTGGACGAAGGAGGGACTTCGAAGGGTGGTACTCTGAAGGTGGGGCTTCGGAGGGAGGAAGGCTTCGGAGCAAGGCTAGCTCCGGAGCGAGGTTGTCTTGTGGTGCTTCGGCCTGCATGGCTTCGGTACACGGACTGACGGAGTTCGAGCTAGGAGTAGCTGCGAAGCTGTGGTGGTCCACTTCGGAGGTGTTGGTGCGAAGGCCCAAGGGCTTTGACGGCTTCGGCTCAAAACCGTCACTGTATCGGAGGCTATCTTCGGCGAAGCGAAGGCCACCAGGCTCAAGGCTTCTCGCCGAAGCTACCGCACCCTCGCGTGCGAAGGGAGGTTCCAGAAGGTCAAAGACTGCAAAGGCTGATATTGTCTGCTCTGCAAAAAGCTGACGCTGTCCCCTCTGCAAAGCTGACAGAGAAGCCTCCAGAATAAAGTTGGACTACCTTTTGTACCCCTCAGTTCTGTAGAGACAAAACTGGTGTAAACCCTAGGGGTAGTGTAGTCATTTCCTTTGGGTGAACTGTGGGCTATAAATATGGGAGCTCGGTAGGTAACATTTAACACTTTGAGCATTTACTGTTGAGCTCCTATAGCCACATACCTCGCTGTATTCATCCAGAGTTCATTTTACTGTGTTCCTTGTTCAAGCGGCGAAGCCCTGCTTCTTTGTGCTTTTTGCTTGAGCTCGCATTACATACCTCGCTAGTATAGTGCACCGAAGCCTATCTAGGCGAAGGTTGTTTCAGTGCGAAGTGTGTTTTTCAGTGTGCTGTCGCTCTGTGTAACTTGAGGCTAGACCTCACAGCTTACTAGCGAAGCCCTGATCGTAGCCCGTTTGCTTCTTGTGTCGAAGCCCTTAGCGGTGTCCGCGTAGTGTGCGTTTAGACCTTCGCGTACGAAGCCCAGCACCAGTTGCTGTTGCCAAGTACTTGGTCGAAGTCCTCAGAGGGCTGTCCACTCTTGCAAAGGGTGAAGTGCGAAGCCTGCTCGAAGCACCCTGTGTGAGGAGCCTACACTGACTTAGCGGAGTAGATTTTCGAGGGTTGTTAGTGGAGCGAAGTCTTCTTGGCTTCGAACTTTTGCTCCTGCGAAGCCTGTGTTCGGAGCTGTCGAAGTACCTCCGAACCAGACCTTCGAAGGTAGTGTTCGAAGCCTGTTCCGCAGAAGACAGGATTAAAACTGAACGCTGTTTTTAGCTTGAAAGTTTTAAAAGCTCCCATTCACCCCCCCTCTGGTCACCGTTTCCGGTCCAACAATTGGTATCAGAGCGGGTTAAGATCACCAGTTGACCTTAACCGGTTTTGTGATCTGTTGGCGACATGGATAGAGGCAGTAAAATTCGTCTGTTCGATGGGACAGATTTTGCATAGTGGAAGGTGCGCATGGAGGCTTACTTGTTAAGCCAAGGAAATGCAATTTGGGAGATTGTGGAGTCACAATACTCCATCCCTAAGACTCGCACCTCTCAAACCGAGAAGGATCAGTATAATGCCAACTCGAAGGCAAGAAACATACTGTTCATTGGTTTGAGCCGGAGTGAGTTCGATAGGGTGCAGCACCTTAGGACTGCTAGGGAGATTTGGACAACGCTCACTATTTTTCATGAGGGCTCTACTCAGATTAAGGCCAGGCGCCAAAGCACCTACAATCAACAGTATCAGCTGTTTGTGCAGGCACCTGGTGAATCTATAGATGCCATGTTTTCTCGCTTTGATGCAATAGTGAGTAACTTGCGATCCAACGGGATGCTTGATTACAGTGATC